>CM077295.1:9532500-9657500 GCA_039654925.1 Anguilla pacifica
CTACACCTGCTGCAATGCTCTTCAGCAGCTCGGACGCTTTTACCTGTGCATCAGACGTCAGTTCGACGTTTTCAGAAGCTGTCTGAAACCTAGAAGACAAGATCATCCTGCTGCTACTCCTGGGCTAAAGAACACCATCGGGGCTCTCTCTCTCTCTCTCTCTGTTTCTCCTTTTCTCTCTCCCTCTCACCCTTCTCACTCTCCCAACTCACACTCTCCATCTCTCTACCTGTCCCCCTCACTCTCTGCCTCCCTCTCTCCCCCCCCTCTCCCACTCTCTCTCGCTCACTCTCTCCCTCTCCTCCTCTCACAACCCCCCCCCCCCCCCCCCGCTGGTTGCTAGGGTCTTGCTGCGGTTGCGATGTGAAGGCTGACAGGTTAATGGGGGTCACAGTAAACACATATCGTAAGCCCCCCCCCCTCCCCCCCCCACCTCAGCGGCACACCGCGTACCTCCACCGGGCCTCGATGTGGCTCAGGGCGCCATGGCGGCCGCTGGAAGCTCTCGGCGCCCAGCCCAGCCCGGCCCGGCCCGGCCCGGCCCTGGAGAGACGGGACGGGTTCGACAGCGGACGCTAAAATAACAGACAGGCATAAATCACGGCGGCAGGGAGGGGGGGGGGATGATGAGAGCTAATCGATGCGGGCCCGACGTGGAGCCTCCGCCGCGCGAGAACAGCGCGCCATTCGTCAGCGAGGAGGCCGAGGAGGAACATCACTCACATTAGGGCCTGCACGGGAAAGGGCGGCGGCCACCGCGTGCTTAGTCACTCCAGCAGTCTTTCATTGGGGGGGGGGGGGTCACACCCCTCTGCTAGTCTACCCACCCGCACACAACCCCGCTACAAAGAGGAAAAAAGTCACCTCTGAACCTACGACATTTTGTATGTTTGAGCGTTTCTGTATAGTTACAGAACAATGTGCAGGTTTGTGTTCCTGAGTGTGTTCTCAGTGCAATGTTCCTGAATGTGTTCTCAGTGTGATGTTCCTGAGTGTGTTCCTAAGTGTGGTCTCAGTGCAATGTTCCTGAGTGTGTTCTCAGTGCAATGTTCCTGAGTGTGTTCTCAGTGCGATGTTCCTGAGTGTGTTCTCAGTGTGATGTTTCTGAGTGTGTTCTCAGTGTGATGTTTCTGAGTGTGTTCTCAGTGTGATGTTCCTGAGTGTGTTCTCAGTGTGATGTTTCTGAGTGTGTTCTCAGTGTGATGTTTCTGAGTGTGTTCTCAGTGTGATGTTCCTGAGTGTGTTCTCAGTGTGATGTTTCTGAGTGTGTTCTCAGTGTGATGTTTCTGAGTGTGTTCTCAGTGCAATGTTCCTAAGTGTGTTCTCAGTGCAATGTTCCTGAGTGTGTTCTCAGTGCAATGTTCCTAAGTGTGTTCTCAGTGCAATGTTCCTAAGTGTGTTCTCAGTGCAATGTTCCTGAGTGTGTTCTCAGTGCAATGTTCCTGAGTGTGTTTCTCAGTGTGCTGCACAGTCAGCAGGTTGGTGGGGAGGGCAGAATTGGGCTGTTTCTGGCCTTGGGGGGGGGGGGAAAGAGCGGTCCCAGGAGCTACGGCTAACTCCGTCTGGATGATGAGCTCCAGGGCTCCTCTTGTGAACAGGGGTACAGGGAACGTTCCCTTCCTCTGCAAAGGACAGAGCTAACGCACAAACGACAGGACGACACCTCTTACAAACTCTTCTCCCTACCTCCTCTCTCTCTCTCCCTCCCTCCCTCCTCTCCCTCCCTCCCTGCCTGTGCCGTGTCCCAACGCCGCAGTCATTTCTCCCCCCGGTGGAGCCTCGTTCCCCCGCTGGAGAGGGGGAACGTATGGCTCTATTCGTACGGCGGAGGAGCGCTATCGAATTCCCATCGCCCCGCAACCGCCACGCGGATTTCCCGATTCGTCAACCGCCGATTTAATTCAGACCTCGCGAAGAGCGCATCCGTCGCCGCGCGAGGGGGACATCGGTAACCGTGGAAACCCCGCCTCCGAACCCGATGGTCTTTTTTCTCCCCCGCCGTTCGATACCGCATTTAAACTGACGGAGATGGCCGCCTTCTCGCTCGTTCTCCTCGAGATCAGATATGGAAGATGCTGAACAGCTAGCCGAGCGGCACCCCTGGCAGAACTTCGTTCAGACGAACGGCTCCTCCGGGATGCGATGATTAGCCAATGAGGACCGAGAGTTGCTCTCCCCCTCCTCCCCCATCAGTACTATAATCCGTGTGTGTTTACCTGACCTCGCTCTGAGGCCTTCAGGCCTCTGCATGCACTGTTCGTGTATTACACTTAAAGGCATACTATGCAGGATTTTTGGCTGGACCGCAACAGCGGGGCCAGCCTACAAACACGAATGTCCCTTTAGCCGTGACTACAGTCACATTACAGAATGGTGTCCTGAACCTGCTGTCTATATACAGCTGAACCACACAGTGCCTGAGTCCCTCTGTATGTGATGTCTATGGACAGGGAGTCCTTAAGCCTTGGTTTTTCGGGAAGCTAAGAGGAGCTCTCGCCTTGGCACGCGCACCCTCCTCGTCTCCACGGGACACACACACACACACACACACACTCCACGCCGGCGCAAACAATACCGCGGCGCCTTCGGAAGGCCGGTGGCCAAAATGCCCTGGCACGTGAGAGAGCTCATTTCATGGGCCGGTTGAGCCCGTAATGGCTCCTCTGTGCAGATTTATCTCCCCGCCGTTTCTGACTTTGGCGTGGCCCACTGGCCTGTCTGGAGCCGGAGGGGCCCTGAGTTATGTGCTTCATTTGGGGGAGCCCCTTCGGAGGGGAGCCTCAATTAAAACCTTCTCCGCAACACGGAGCGAGCCGGCCAACCACCGCTCCACACACACACAACACTACGCACTACACTGGGTCATTTCTTATTCCGGCGCCATTAAAATAGAGTCTGCACGGCCTGGCTGTACGGCTGTGATGCACCTAGGCGAGAGACAGGAGGTAAGACAGAGAAAGAGAGGGAGTGGGATGATTTAAAAGAAAAAGAAAAAATAAACTGGGGAGAAAAAGTGAAAAAAGATCAGGAAGTAGTGAAAAGGGAGAGCGAGAAGAAGGGATTTAATTGTACAATTTCTATAAGCTGTCATAACTTATATTTATGTAAAATGACCACATTATGATTTTTATTATTAAAGATTTAAATATTAAATATTAATTTTAATTAATATTAAATTTGTTATAATAATTGACACATTGCACTTAGTGCCAACAGAGTGCCCCCCCATAGTTCCATTTTAGTGATTCTAGCAACGCAAAGTTCTTCCTCATGCCAACCCAGCTGTTTGAATCTGAAGTCCAGACTGAGAAATGGGCAGCTTAGGACAGCCGATGATGAACATCAGCCCCCCTGAAATTCAGCCTGGCTGATGAATTTCAGCCCTACTGATGCTCACCCAAAAGTCCTGGAGGCCCAGTGTTGGCGACTGCTCAAATGAAATCCAAACGCATACACGATTATAACAGTAAATTCACTAAAAACGCATCATGAAGAAAAGCCCGTGTTTGCCAGTGGCTAATTATTTTAGCCAACAAATGGCCAACAGAATCCCGCCTGCTGGTGGCCAGCGGACATATTAATGCCTTATTATAGCAGGGCGAGGGACTGAATTCATTACCGTTGGTTTAGAGGCTCGCTGATTTAAATCTCTCCCTGGTCCGTAAGTCCTTTTAAGAAGACGAACGGTTCGAGCCCGCATTTTAAATCTCTTTTTTAATTACTTTTGTTTTTCAGCACCCGCTTATAGAACCAGATCTACCGCTCGTGACGGCCGAAGTCAGACAGCTGCTCCTCAGACCGGTGAACAACTCCAGTCGCCGATAAACAGGTTAAAAAAAAGGAAACTGCAGCTTCCGCGGATTAGAAGGCAGAGATGATAACTGCAGCAGTCATTCGTCGGCAGGCCAAGAGGACAGCCGGCTGCAGCAGTCACAGTCAGTCATCAGCGGGGCGAACGGCTACAGGTGGAGAGGCAGGTAAGGACAGCGAGGGGGATCTTCGCACTGCCACAGACGGGGAGAAACCCTGCTGGCCAAACGCACCTGTAATTACTGCCCGGTGAGCCATCCTGGGGAGCCTTGAACTTGAGAGAGAGAGAGAGAGAGAGAGAGAGAGAGAGAGAGAGAGAGAGAGAGAGAGAATTATAATCGAGTTATAATGGAAGCACCACGCGAAAACACAACCAAACTGCTTCCTTACGGAAATGAATACTAATACTTGCCTGACCTAAACAAAGACAATGAACCCCCCCCCTCCCTCCTTCCCGCCTCCCCCCTCCCCCTCCCCCCCTCCCTCCTTCCCGCCTCCCCCCTCCCCCCTCCCCCCCTCCCCTCGCCCAGCAGCCCTCCCCATCCCGTCCTGACCTCGGAGAGGGGCTCTGAAAGCGGCTGGAAATCTCACACGATGTCCCCGCACAGCAGCGAGCGCGGCGGCAGCGGCGGGAGCCAATATCCTCCCGTAATTGGGTCTGCGGCGCGGGCGCAAGTGCGAGGCAATTAATCCCGTCCTCCTTCCCCTGTGTGGCCTCGCACCCGGGCGACGGCGGTGGCAGGGCGAGGGTGGGGTGCGGAGGGGGCGTTAGAGTAATTGGACGAGCGTGCCCCTGTCCTCACAACTTTACTGCAGTAATATCCCCCCCCCTTCACCCAGACCACGGCTTTAATCCCAGCCTGGATACGGGGCCTGTGTCAAGAGCTCCGGCTATCCACAAAGCCCTGACCGCTAACGGGCTAACCCGCTAACCTGCGACTCCAGTTATCCACAAAGCCCTGACTGCTAACGGGCTAACCCGCTAACCTGCGACTCCGGTTATCCACAAAGCCTTGACCGCTAACGGGCTAACCCGCTAACCTGCGACTCCGGTTATCCACAAAGCCCTGACCGCTAACAGGCTAACCCGCAACTCCAGTTATCCACAAAGCCCTGACCACTAACAGGCTAACCCGCTAACCTGCGACTCCAGTTATCCACAAAGCCCTGACCGCTAACGGGCTAACCCGCTAACCTGCGACTCCGGTTATCCACAAAGCCTTGACCGCTAACGGGCTAACCCGCTAACCTGCGACTCCAGTTATCCACAAAGCCCTGACTGCTAACGGGCTAACCCGCTAACCTGCGACTCCGGTTATCCACAAAGCCTTGACCGCTAACGGGCTAACCCGCTAACCTGCGACTCCGGTTATCCACAAAGCCTTGACCGCTAACGGGCTAACCCGCTAACCTGCGACTCCGGTTATCCACAAAGCCCTGACCGCTAACAGGCTAACCCGCAACTCCAGTTATCCACAAAGCCCTGACCACTAACAGGCTAACCCGCTAACCTGCGACTCCAGTTATCCACAAAGCCCTGACCGCTAACGGGCTAACCTGCTAACCTGCGACTCCAGTTATCCACAAAGCCCTGACCACTAACGGGCTAACCCGCTAACCTGCGACTCCAGTTATCCACAAAGCCTTAACTGCCAACCGGCTAACCCACTAACCCGCATCCAGACTGGAGTGGCTAAGTTTTGGGGGCAGGGGCTGGTCAGAAACAGAGGCACCTGCCCGGGACTGACTGAATTTGAGAAGTGGGAAGGTACAGAATCAGCTGGGCAGAAGGGGGCTTGAACAAAAACACTAACAATGGGAACTTCACTGCAAAAAAAAAAAAGCCTGAACAAGTATCTTGCAAAGACACCTAAAATCTTATTTTTCTCAAGTACTAAATATTAGTTTCTTTTAAGTAAGTGTTTGCTCAACAAGCAAAATTTTCTTAGCCCATTGGCAGATCTTGAAATGAGTGAAACTGTGTATGCTAACAGGCAATATTTAGGTCTTATTTAGCAAAAGTAAATTAACAGAAATAAGATTTAATTGTAAATATAAGCATAAAATACTTTCTTTGGTTTTTGCAGCGTTCTCATCCTTAAAAAAAAAAGTTTTTTTTAAATGGAACAGGAATGCGGATTATGGCACCTATAAGTCTGCCGCTTACGTGTGTAAACGTGCACCTTCGATGATCGTTAATTCCGTTTGCTCGGGAGGGGGAACCGCTCTGTGTGCAGAAGGCCTGTAGGCCTCCCTAGCGCAGTGACGTGGTTCATAACCAAACCTGGCTCTCCCGCCTGACCTAACAAGAGTTAATCTACGGAGCGGGTCTGTCAGAGGCGGCTGAACCACAGGCCACAGGCCCGGCAGCGCACGCGAGGAGAGGGACGCGGAGGGGAGGGGAGGGTACACGGGGAACCGCCAGAACCTTCCGGCAAAATCCAATACCCTTCAGTGCATGAGGAGGTCACTGCGGAGTCAGGGGTCAAAGGTCACTGCAGCCCTTTCAACAACAGCGTATGACACGCACACACACCGGCTCACACACGCACACATGCTCACACGCACACACGCACGCACACACACACACAGATACACTCAGATACTCACACAAACTTACTGTTTCACTGACTCACACACACACGCACACAGATACACTCAGATACTCACACAAACTTACTCTTTCACTGACTCACACACACACACAGACACACTCACAGACTGTCACACACATACACACTCAGACACGCACACACTCACTCATTCACGTGTGCGTGCTCACATGCAGCACACACGCGCGCGCGCACACACACACACACACACACACACACACACACACACACGCACACACACACACACACAGTGTGCTGCCATAGTAAAGTTTATTTAGTATTCCATGAATTTCTGATCAGTTATGTTTCATGATGACCCGGCCCAGGCGAGTGTGGGGTTGGGGGGGTGGTGGTGCGGGATAGGGGGAGTGGGAAGGGAAAATCGATAAGGAGCAGCACGCTTTTCCACGCGGCGGCAGGGAGAGGGGATCTATCGTGGGGAAGAATTATGATTTATGTCAGGAGGCGTGGGGGCCGGCACAGCGCGTCAGGGGCGGAGGTGTGCGCCAATAATGATTAATGCTCCCCACCCCCCGTCCAGGAGAAAACCGAGGAAAAGCTGCTCTCTCCCTCCCTCCCTCACTCCCTCCATCCCTGTAATCTCCATTCCTCCCCTTCTCTCTCTCTCCCTTCCCTCCCTCCTCCCCTTCTCTCTCTCTCCCTTCCCTCCCTCCTCCCACCGCAAGTCTTTGCTGGCTGGGCTGGCAGTGTGCGGTGGCCAGGTTGGATCCCCCTCTCTGTGCTGCTGGCTGGGGTCGGTGGAGTGGGGTTGCCATGTTAGATCCCCCTCTCTGTGCTGCTCGTTGGGCTGGTGGAGTGGGGTGGCCATGTTAGATCCCCCTCTCTGTGCTGCTCGTTGGGCTGGTGGAGTGGGGTGGCCATGTTGGATCCCCCCAAAACTGCAGGGAGGGAGGAAGAGAGAGAGCGTGAGAGAGAGAGAGAGAGAGAGGTAAGAGATGAACTGAGGGGCCACGGGTAGCACAGGCCCTCTGGTATGGAGTAAAGTCCTCGAGTCTGAGGATTTCCCATGGTGGCCTAAAAGAGTTGGCAGCGTAACATTACCCAGCATGCACTGCAACTTAAGGGAACGCTTCCAAACCAAAGCCGGCGCCAGCCAAAACTACTGGAGGAAACAGCAAAGACAGGGGGGCTGTATTCAACCTAAAGTGAAACACCATCACAGGGGTCAGATTAGGAGTGGTGGTGCTACCATACATGTATGGAGTCTATGACACAGCAGCTGTTCCTGGGGGTGGGGGGGTGAGGGGGTCACAGTGCTGGCAGAACAGGCGAAAGGCAAGAGTGAAGGCGCCAAAAACTGAATGGGGGTGCAAGAGGGTAGGGGGGGCGGTGGGGGTGGGGGAACAGGGGGTCCGGTGGGGGAAGGGGAGTGGGAGTACAGGGGGTGGGGGGGGGGGGCGGTGAGGGTGGGAGAGAGGGGGTGTGGGGGGGTGGGGTTGCAGGAGGGTGGGAGAGAGGGGGTACGGGGGGGTGGGGGTGCGGCAGGGTGGGAGTGTAGGGGTGCGGTGGAAGTGGAGGAGAGGGGGTGTGGTGGGGGGGGGGGGGGGCAGTGGGCCTGAGAAGCTCATTTCCACTCTTCACTGATTCCCCCTGCCTGGTGTAAAAGATTACCCTACAGCAGCGGACCCCAGCAGCATCCAGCACGCTCCACAAAGGGAGGGGGGGCGGGGAGGCACCGCCCCCCTCAAAATCACACACACCCCTGCACAGGAAAACAAGCCGCTCACCGTAGGGCCGGCAACAGAGGCGCTGTAGCTGTATGCAAACAGCCAGGTCTAACGGCTGCAGCTCTGCCTCTTCCTCCTCCCCTCTCCCTTTCTCCCTCTCTCCCTCATGCTCTTTTTCTCTTCTCTCTCACTCGCACACACAGATCTTCGCTCTTCTTGGACCACAGTAAAAGGCGGCGACGTCTCGAGGGACGCGATTTTGAAACATTTCCGTGGCCCACAGAATTCTGGTCTAGGGCGGGAGAACGGGGACCCAGTCAATGGAGGAGCTTAAAGCAAACTCCTCCGTTCAGAAATCTTTTATTTGCAAATATTATTTTTTTTGCGCTTAGTGACTGTTTTTCTCTTTGTGGAAACTTATGCCAAGTACAATTCAAGTACGCTATTCATTCATGTTGGACAGTCAAGTAATTCAGAGTCTCCTGAGCAGGGGGGGAAAAGACAGCAAACCCTCGGCAGGGATTTGAACCTGCAAGCGTCCGATTTAACACCTCAGAGGAGTGTTCATCCAGCATCAGGGTTCCCAACGTTATGCATTTCGAGCCGATTGGCACAGTTGCAGAGACATTTTAAAAACACCCCAATTCCTACAACAGAAGACAGCCATTTTTCAAATGCCTGAAAAGATGCTGATCTTTACACACCAGTGTGGCCTCGTGGTGGGAACAGGTAACCCAGAAATGAAAGGGGTCAGGCCCGGTACACCTCTCATCACAATACCAACAGAAGGTGATCAGCGGATAACAGGAGGGAATCAGCAAAGAAGCACGAACGCAGATCAGAACTGGACTGGCTGAAAATGAACAGAACGCCTCCTCCAGTTACCGTACGATGCACATCGGCTGCGTCCTTTCACAACGATCCCACATGATCTGCCAATCGACATGCATCCACCACTCAACAATGGAGAGAGAAAATCAGGGCTAACATAGTCCATGATAATGACATCCCTCTCCTCTCTCGCTTTCTCTATCTTTATCTCTCGCTCTCTTTCTCTCTCTCTTCCTCCCTCTCTCTCTCTCTCTCTTCCTCTCTCTCTTCTACAATGCTAAGAATAAAAGACATGATGCGATGAACTGCACTGGATCACAGGTTTGTCTGGGTAGCAGTGTGATGGGGGGTCAAAGGTCACGCTGCGGTTTCTGTAAATGCTTAGGGGTGGGTGGGTGGGGGGGGGGGGGCAGGGTGGTGCTGCTCAAAACGCTAATAGACACTCTCTCTCTCTCCCCCTCCTGGCGGACAGCATTTATGACGAGGGCTCCATCACACGGGACCGAAACCGCCCCCCCCATCACCAGAGGAATCAGACTGGCGGCTGTGATCATGTGACTGCCTGACCCTGTTTCAGGCTGCTATTCGCGGCAACGCTGGTCCCAGGCTGGGCAGGCGGTGTCAGGGCAGGGCGTGGGGGGGGTGGTACAACGCTTCACACGTGGTGGGGGGTGGAGGGGGGAGCGGCCTTCGCAGCCGGATGACGGAGCTGAAGATCAGCAGGAAAATAGAGCAGGTCCCAGAGGTAAAACTATTAGAGCCTGCGAATTATAAAACTATTAACCAGAATGTAACTTCCAATTAAAATATGATTCAACGCTGAAAATGTGATGGGTGAATTTTGATTAAATGGAGACCCCATTAGGAGCAGAGGGACACGCTCTTTCAGACGGAGGGGGCTCCAGTTAAGAGGCAGCCAACTAATAAAGATTTCCCTTTTTTGGCAAATTAAGGTTAATTACTTCAAATAACATAGCTGGAAGCACACTAAAAAGAAATGTGTTGAATCCTCATGAGCTTTTAAATGAATGACTCAGAATAGGTGTCTCTTCCCCTCTAGCTGGAAACCAAGTGGGTGGGAGACTGTCCAAGAATCAGTACACACACACACGCACGCACACACATGCCCGCATACACACACGCACGCACGCACACACACACTCTCATACATGCGCGTACACACACACACGCACACATACACTCTCACATAACACGTACACACACCTTCCTCATTCCCTCACACCAACATGCAAACACACACACTCACATCAGCTCTAGAGGGTGACCCCGATACAGCCGCTCTGGAGGGGGACCCCGATACAGCCGCTCTGGAGGGTGACCCCGATACAGCCGCTCTGGAGGGTGACCCCGATGGAGCCGCTCTGGAGGGTGACCCCAATAGAGCCGCTCTGCTCTGGAGGGTGACCCCGAGGACAGCCCTGCCGCTCTGGGAGATGTAGTTCATCCCTGGGTCTGGAGAACAGACTCTGCTGGCCCCTCCTCCTTCCTCTCTCTTTTGCGGGGGGGGGGGGGGGGGGGGGGGCTGTGAAATTGGAGGAGACAGAGAGCAGTCACTCTGGATTAGTCCAGGACTGGTAAGGAGTTCATTATCCAGAACAGCCGGGCACTGGGGAGAAAGACAAAAGAGAGCGAGAGAGGGAAAGGAGAGAAAGAGGAGGGGGGAGAGGACTGAAGAAGGGGGGGGGGGGAGCAGGAGAGGAGTGCAGAGGAGAGGAATGAAAGGGGAAAGGATGGGAAAGCAGAGGCAGTGCCCTTACAACAGAGGAAGGCACCGAGAGCTGCATCTTCATCTGGCCTTAGTGACTTAATCAGCCCTGACGTTTACACCATGTGACCTCTCCGCTACACTTCCTGATAAGCGCAGGAATGGCAGCCGAAGACTCTTTTTCTACAGGTGAACCAGTGCTGGCGTATACAGCAAGTTCACTCATTTAACCTGGATGACTTGTGGAAAACAAAAACCAGCACACACACCGGCCCACCAGGACTGGAATTGCCCACCCCTGCCTTACAGGGTGAGAGAGGAAACTTTCAAGGATGCTTCTCCTTCATTTTAGGGCAGTGGTACCCAAACCTAATCCCGGAGATCTGCCAACATTCACTCCGACTCACTCAAATCACACCTCATTCAACAGTTAGAGATCTTATCGAGCAGCTAATTGGTACAATAAGGTGTGCCAGATTAGGTTTGGAGAGAAAACCTACAGGACGATAGATCTCCAGGAACAGGGTTGGGAGCCACTGTTTTAGGGAAATCTCTAATCAGCCGATTCATGAAGGTGCTGCCCTGTGCAGGTTCAGATGCTCAGAGGTGAAATACAGGTTTGTGCTGCTAGCCCTGGCTGCTAGAGGAGTCACTTCCACTGGGCTAAGTGTGCCCTGGAGTGAGAGAACTAAAGCAGAAAAACTGACAGCAACAACCACAAATAAAGTGTGAGTTTTGGCTGAGAGAGACACAGGTGAGGCTGACTGATAGAGACACAGGTGAGGCTGACTGATAGAGACACAGGTGAGGCTGACTGATAGAGACACAGGTGAGCCTGACTGATAGAGACACAGGTGAGCCTGACTGAGAGAGACACAGGTGAGGCTGACTGATAGAGACACAGGTGAGCCTGACTGAGAGAGACACAGCTGAGCCTGACTGATAGAGACACAGGTGAGGCTGACTGAGAGAGACACAGGTGAGGCTGACTGAGAGAGACACAGGTGAGGCTGACTGATAGAGACACAGGTGAGCCTGACAGAGAGACACAGGTGAGGCTGAC
Source organism: Anguilla pacifica (assembly GCA_039654925.1). Lineage (NCBI taxonomy): Eukaryota > Metazoa > Chordata > Actinopteri > Anguilliformes > Anguillidae > Anguilla > Anguilla pacifica. Next base: position 9,544,231 of record CM077295.1, read on the forward strand.
TGATAGAGACACAGGAGAGCCTGACTGATAGAGACACAGGTGAGACTGACTGATAGAGACACAGGTGAGATTGGGATTGGGGTTGGAGCTGGACATGGGGTGGGCAAGGCTGAGAATCAGTAGGCAGGACTGAGTGAAGCTTGGTGAGGTGGGTGGAGCTTCTCAGGTTTGGGGTGTGAACCGGGGACAGGGTTGGGAAAGGCAGGCTTGTGTGGGGTACCTTTTCTAAAGTTAGCAGGGTGTGTAGCCAAGATGCCTGTCCTAATATTCGCAAAAGCGATACGAGCCAAAAACACTGGTTTGCAAAGGGAATAGAAACTGATCTACAAAAAAGACATCAGGGATGAGAGAGAGGAAAAGAAAGATGGTACTGACAGAAACAGAGAGAACAGAGAAAGCGAGAAAAATGTGAGAGAAACAGAGTAGAGAGAGAGAGAAATAGAGAGTGAGAGGCAGACAGAGAGAAAGAGAGAAACAGAGTTAGAGACAGACTGAGAGAGTGAAAGACAGAGATAGAAAGAAAAACAGAGACAGACAGACAGACAGACAGAGAGAGAGAGACAGACAGACAGACAGACAGACAGACAGAGAGAGAGAGAGAGAGAGAGAGAGAGAGAGAGAGAGAGAGAGAGAGAGAGAGAGAGACAGACAGACAGAGAGACACTAAGTAAGGCAGTCGTATGAGGAGCTGCTGAATCCTGTGCTGGCAAGCCTCTGACAAAAGGCCTGTCCTGAACGCTCACATGATCTAAATTCTAATCAAACATCATTTACAGATTGTTTTATTTGGGCCTCTCGAGAGACTGTCCCTCCCGTCTCCTCGCCATGGCAACCGGCGTCTCATTTCGGAGGTGTCATGCCACATTATCATCTCCCCAGCTCACACACTCCACCTGACAACCCCCACCCCCCCCCACCCCCGCCCCCCACCCTCGGCCTCCCGCAAAAAAAAAGAAAAAAGAAAGAAAGCCCGAGCCCGCACCGCCTAGATTCTCTCCCGCTCTCCCCTTTCACTCCATCTCCTTTTCCTCCTTTATTCTTTTTCATTTTCCCTCTTATCGGAGAAAATTTGCCGCCGCGCTTCCTGATTAGCCGCACGGCGCGGTGTGAGGATGTGAAAATTACCTGCCAGGTAATGATCAAGCGCCCAGCACGCAGCGTCCCGAGTCCTTTCACTGGAGGTGTCAATGACGGAGTCAGCAAAGAAACATATGCATGTACATGCATACATACAGTATACACACGTAGACGTACACATACATACAGTATACATACATAGACGTACATACAGTATACACACGTAGACGTACACATACATACAGTATACATACATAGACGTACATACAGTATACACACGTAGACGTACACATACATACATACAGTATACATACATAGACGTACATACAGTATACACATGTAGACGTACACATACATACATACATACAGTATACATACATAGACATACACACATACATACAGTATACATACATAGACGTACATACAGTATACACACGTAGACGTACACATACATACATACAGTATACATACATAGGCATACACACATACATACAGTATACATACATAGACATACACACATACAGACAGTATACATACATAGACGTACACACATACAGACAGTATACATACATAGACGTACACACATACATACAGTATACGTACATAGACGTACACACATACAGTATACATACATAGACGTACACACATACATACAGTATACGTACATAGACGTACACACATACATACAGTATACATGCATAGACGTACACACACATACAGTATACATACATAGACGTACACACATACAGACAGTATACATACATAGACGTACACACATACAGACAGTATACATACATAGACGCATGCGCACGCACGCACACACACACTAACAGACGTGCGCACAGACACACATACATGGATACATATGCACAGACACACAGTGTTGTAGCTGGTGTATCTCTCTCAGTGTTGTAGCTGGTGTAACTCTCAGTGTTGTAGCTGGTGTAACTCTCTCAGTGTTGTAGCTGGTGTAACTCTCTCAGTGTTGTAGCTGGTGTAACTCTGTGTTGTAGCTGGTGTATCTCTCTCTGTTGTAGCTGGTGTAACTCTGTGTTGTAGCTTGTGTAACACTCTCAGTGTTGTAGCTTGTGTAACACTCTCAGTGTTGTAGCTGGTGTAACTCTCAGTGTTGTAGCTGGTGTAACTCTCTCAGTGTTGTAGCTGGTGTAACTCTCTCAGTGTTGTAGCTGGTGTATCTCTCTCTGTTGTAGCTGGTGTAACTCTGTGTTGTAGCTGGTGTAACTCTCTCAGTGTTGTAGCTGGTGTATCTCTCTCAGTGTTGTAGCTGGTGTAACTCTCTGTGTTGTAGCTGGTGTAACTCTGTGTTGTAGCTGGTGTAACACTGTTGTAGCTGGTGTATCTCTCTCTGTTGTAGCTGGTGTAACTCTCTCAGTGTTGTAGCTGGTGTAACTCTCTCAGTGTTGTAGCTGGTGTAACTATGTCAGTGGTGTAGCTGGTGTAACACTCTCAGTGTTGTAGCTGGTGTAACACTGTTGTAGCTGGTGTATCTCTCAGTGTTGTAGCTGGTGTATCTCTCTGTGTTGTAGCTGGTGTAACTGTGTTGTAGCTGGTGTAACTCTCTCAGTGTTGTAGCTGGTGTAACTCTCTCAGTGTTGTAGCTGGTGTATCTCTCTCAGTGTTGTAGCTGGTGTAACACTGTTGTAGCTGGTGTATCTCTCTCAGTGTTGTAGCTGGTGTAACTCTCTCAGTGTTGTAGCTGGTGTATCTCTCTCAGTGTTGTAGCTGGTGTAACACTGTTGTAGCTGGTGTATCTCTCTCAGTGTTGTAGCTGGTGTAACTCTCTCAGTGTTGTAGCTGGTGTATCTCTCTGTGTTGTAGCTTGTGTAACACTCTCAGTGTTGTAGCTTGTGTAACACTCTCAGTGTTGTAGCTGGTGTAACTCTCTCAGTGTTGTAGCTGGTGTAACTCTCAGTGTTGTAGCTGGTGTATCTCTCAGTGTTGTAGCTGGTGTAACTCTCTCAGTGTTGTAGCTGGTGTAACTCTCAGTGTTGTAGCTGGTGTATCTCTCAGTGTTGTAGCTGGTGTATCTCTCTCAGTGTTGTAGCTGGTGTAACTCTCTGTGTTGTAGCTGGTGTAACTCTCAGTGGTGTAGCTGGTGTAACTCTCTCAGTGTTGTAGCTGGTGTATCCCTCTGTGTTGTAGCTTGTGTAACACTCTCAGTGTTGTAGCTGGTGTAACTCTCTCAGTGTTGTAGCTGGTGTAACTCTCTCAGTGTTGTAGCTGGTGTAACTCTGTGTTGTAGCTGGTGTATCCCTCTGTGTTGTAGCTTGTGTAACACTCTCAGTGTTGTAGCTTGTGTAACTCTCTCAGTGTTGTAGCTGGTAGCCCCTTGGCCTCTTCTCTAATGATTACCTTAACATCTGATTGCTCCGTTTGGCAGGACTGTATGACCTCTGGGTTGTGCCATATTTTTTCCATTTTATTACAATGGGCTTAATGGTGCTCCTAGCAAGCTTTGCCAATATTTTTATAACCATCGCATAAGAAAAAATGGGGGGTGAAAACTTGCTGAAGGCACAGACTGTATATACGAAATTACCCTCCCCAGCCCATATTTGGCAGGCAACTTTGCTCAGGGCAAATTTACTTTTGTAAAATAACTGAATTTAACTGAATTACAGCACTAAATTCTCACACTACAGTACCCAGAAGGGGCACTCTGTCTACACGTAAACACTTTCCTGTATGGGCGTAAGTATCTATCTACACCTGTGTGAGTGTAAATGTGTGTCTATATCTATGAGTGTAATTATTTCTCTACACCTGTGTGAGTGTAAATATGGCACTTTACATATGTATCTGTATAAATTTGCCTCTATTAGGACAGCATGAGTGTGTGTGTGTGTATTGTGCGTGTGTGTATGTATGTGTGCGTGCGTGCCTGTGCGTCTGTGCATGTGTGTGTGCATGCGTGTGTGTGTGTGTGCACATGTGTGTATGTATGTGTGTGTGTGTATACAGGAGGATTTCAAACATAACAGCAACACATGTGACATGTTGTTTTGCTGAAGACAGCAGGCCTGTGGAAATGAGTGTGTGCGCAGGAGGGCCGAGTCTATCCCAGGATGCATCTGGCGTGACGAGAAGCCCCCGACGCACCCTCCGTTTCCCCGACAACCACTCTGCACCTCCTCAGACAAAACAAACAAACAGACAAATAAATAAATAAAGCCGGTAATAAAAACGCTAGAAATTTTTCTTATGATAATAATAAAAAATATAAAAAACCGAAGGGCCCCCTTGATTACAGTTTCAAGTGTTTTTTTTAAAAAACACGGCCCAGATGAAGAGGGCCTTAATCAGACTCGAAACGCAGCGCAGAACAAGGCAATAAAAGCCGGGGGGGGGGGCGACGGCGGGGGGGCAGCGATGAGTTCATGCGTTTCGGCGAGCCATGCAGATTAGGGCAGGGGGCGAACCGCGCCCCTCCCGCTCGGCCCCTCTCCCGAATAACCCGCTGCACCGCAGACATGAGGAGGAGGAGGAGGAGGGCCGTCGTTTCGAGAGGGCATTTGCTTACATGCGTATCGGCAATTTGGCGAGTTACGGGGACCTCCCTCTGGGCCGGTCCGACGTGCGTACTGGCACGAGCGTCGCCGTGGTGACGGTGACGCGAAGCCGAAATGGGGAATCTGGCTCTGGTCGTCGCAGGGGGGCGGGGTTAGGTGTGCGTATGCAGATGCCTGGATTAATGGCTCTGTTAAAGGGGGGGGGGGGGTGTGTGTGTGTTGGGGTGTGGTCTTCCCCACTCTCCCTGCAAACAGACAGACATACAGGTCCTGCAGCTGAGATGCAGATAGAGATTAAAATATAACTGAGAAAACAATGGAAAAGTAACATTGGGTTTAGTGTGAAGGATCACTGAGAATGACTGAGAGAGAGAGAGAGAGAGAGAGAGAGAGAGAGAGAGATGAACTGGGGGGCCATGGGGAACGCAGTTACTCTGTCTGCTCCACACCATATCAGACCCCCTGGTGCGGAGTGAAGTCCTGGAGTCTGAGGTTTTCCCACTTGGGAAAGTCTTTGGCCTAAAAGAGAAGGCAGCTTAACATTACCCAGCATGCACCGCAACTTAAGGGAGCACTTCCAAATCAAAGCCAGCGCTAGCCAAAACAGAGAGGGAGAGTAAAAGTCTGTTTCTCTGTAAAAAGTGCTAAACAAATAGTTTAATTTAATTGAAAAAAAGCTCACTGATGTGCGCACACACACACACACACACACAAGAAAGCACACATACACAAACATACACAGACGCACACAAGCACACACACATACAAACACACACACCTACACACACACAGGTGCAGATACCTACTCATCCTCACACACACAGAACATACCCACAGTCCCACACAAATAAACACATGCCCTCTACAATGTGGCCGTGTGGTTGAGCCAAACACTCACACAGTGAGCTCACATCTCAGGCCAAAAACAACAGCAACTGAGACACCCCAGCCCTCTACACCCTCCAAGGCTGAGAGAGTCACCCCAAACCCTCTCCATCCCCCCCCCCCCCCCCCCAAGGCTGACAGAGTCACCCCAAACCCTCTCCACCCCCCCAGGACTGAGAGAGTCACCCCAAACCCTCTCCACCCCCCCTCCCAGGGCTGAGAGAGTCACCTCAAACCCTCTCCATCCCCCCAGGGCTGAGGGTGTCACCCCAGCCCCCAAACCCTCAAGGTCTGACAGGGGTCGCAAAGAGGAAAGGAAAGGGGGGGGTGGATTTTCAGGTCAGCGGCTAACTCTGTGTTTGCCAGGAGAGCCCCGCATGGCTGTTCAGCTCCAGGATTGATGAAGCTTTCGCCCCAGACAGCTGTAAATATACCAGCGGCCTGACCACACCACCAGCCCTGACAGCCTGGCCTTCCACACCCCTCTCACCAATACAAAAACAGCACACACACACACACACACACACATTCACACTCACAAATACCATACGCACGCACGCACGCACACACACACGTATAATACTACACACACAAAACACTCATATACTACACGTGCACACACACACACCCACGCATGCACGAACGTGCACAAACGTGTGCACACACACACACATTCACACGCACATATACCACACACAAACACTTGTTCTTCACACACACACACACACACACACGACAGCTGTCCCGCCTTCAGTCAGGTGGTATTTGTTAGTAACCAGCGCGGCAGGAGGAGGCAGCAGCAGCAGCGGCAGCAGCTGACCTTTCAGAGGTGAATTATGGGAATTTACCTTCACGCCTCGGCGCCCCCGCCGCCCGGCTGCCCGTGGCGTCTAAATCAGGAGCGCCGGGCGAGGATCTGCCGCGCCGGCGCTTCCCGCGGCCAGGCCCGCCCCTCCGCCGGGCGCCGGGCGATCCACTGACATTTACGGAACGCGCCGCGTCGCCCCGCTGCTGTGGCCCCCCCTGTGACCCCCCCACCCCGGTCCCATGGGCACATACCAGCCCGTTCACACACAGGGGGCTGTGTTCCCCACAACCGGTATAAACGCACTGCACTCAAACCTCACTGTGGTCCACACAGCACAGACTAAGTATATCTAGCAAGGTTCTGCTAGCAAGGTGTTCAAACTGTTTATGTATTTTTTTGTACCCATTACCTGATTTGTGCAGGTCAACAACAAAGTCACTCTAGATCTGATAATTCTTTGGCTTTCCCAATGGCGATGGGTGACAAAGGAACTTTACACGCGTGTTACCTCATTTATATACCACAGTAAAACGGCGAAGGCCGCAATACGGTTCCTCTAGACCGAGATGAGCTCCTTTCCCCCTCCCCATCATTTTCATCAATGGTGCCAAAACATCTGCAGCTGATTGTAGGCTATGTAAATGCAGAGAGTTATAAGCAGCTGGCAGAACTACGAACATACTAAGCCAACATTTTTCAGGTTCTACTATCAAAAAAGTACACCTCATACAGAGGTATTTTTTTAACGATGGCGAGAAAATCTGGATATTGCGCAACCCGAATTTTAGCCATACACCATTCAGCTAGTATTACAAACAGTTAATAAATAGGGAGCCATTTTGAAGTTAAAATAGAGCGCAATGACAGTGATGTTGTCATTTTAAAAAAAAGACAAAATGCCCGACCGACAGACAACTCAACAGCAGAGCCTTGCTCTCGAAAGAGGTGAAACAAAAAAGAGAAGGAGATTTTGAATTTTAAAAAAGCGGAAGGTGGAGAGTCAGCAAGAACGGAGTCATAAAAATAAAAAAAAACGAGAGGAAACCGAGCCGGATCTAATTGGGGACGAGGCGCTGTGAGTCGGACGTGGCAGACGTGTGTGAGATATTAGAGGACGGCGGCGGGCCCCGCGCCGGGGGAAGGAGAATGAGAAGCAGCGTGGCGGCACCGGGCCGCTCGCCCACGCCGGCCGCCGGCTCCCCCGACGCTTCCAATCCATCTCCGGGGCTCGACAGGTGGCGCCGCTCCGCTCGGCGAATGCAGAATCTCCCGCTCGCCTCTTCTTCAGGGGGCATTCTAATTATGGGGGGGGAGAGGAAGGGGAAGGGGAAGGGGAGGGGGCACTCTGATCCCGCGCCTAGCACTTCACGCGGTGTTCCGGCGGCGTTCTGGCGTCCGCCACCATGTTCTTTCATTAGACTTTGCCCTGGCAACACCGCTGGCATTCAGACGCGCGGAGGGCCACGGGGGGAGAGGAGGGCAGCCGAGTTCATTATAAACCGGCGCGAACAAACGCTGGAGTGCCGCATACATGCAGGCTCCGCCCCAATACACACGCAGGCTCCGCCCCCACAAACGCAGGCTCCGCCCCAATACATGCAGGCTCCACCCCATACAGGCAGGCTCTGCCCCCCCCCCCACAGGCTCCGCCCCAATACATGCAGGCTCCGCCCCCACACATGCAGGCTCCACCCCATACAGGCAGGCTCTGCCCCCCCCCCCCCCCACAGGCTCCGCCCCAATACATGCAGGCTCCGCCCCCACTCACACAGGCTCCGCCCCCACAGCGGAATCAAAGCCAGCACCTTCCCCCATTCACTGCGTAGGGAGAAACTCCGCGCCTGTGTCACGTTCACCTTCTTTACAAGTCAGCACCGAAACAGAGAGCTTCTGTTTCAAGGGCATCTTTAAAGAATACACGATTTAGTGAAAATTATTTTTTAAATAGAAAGTATGCACACCGTAGAGTGCAGACCTCTGACAAGGCACAACAATCACCCCTCACGCATGAATGTGCGCAGCAAGTGTCTTGCCAGCTCAATCGTTACTTTCTGAGATATATTTGACCTGATGGTGGCACTACAGGAAAGATCAAGGGGTTACCAAAATAAAAAGCTTTACTCCTCTAGGGAATGTGAAAGTACATCGCACATTTCACAGCAATCTGGCTATTACTATTCCAGATATGTCTGTCAGGGACGAACAGACAGCGTTGCATAACCTCCTTGGCAGAGGAAAAAAACAAGCACGGAACCGTCCAGACCCACGGCGCACCTCGCTTCCGCAGACACGTCTCAGCTGGCACCGCCTGCGCACGCGTCCCACAAAATGTCCCTCAAAGGTCGTCCGTGAGTGAGTGAGTGAGTGACCACAATTTGCCATGCATAGCCCACGGCGGCAGTTCCTGCGGAAAAATAAATAAAACAGGAGGGAAAGACATTTTTTTTTTTTAATTCTTATTGTTCTTTGAAAGCAAAGACCCAACACATTGAGAGGAAGTAAGGGGATATAGTTGTACTTATGTTGGATGTGGCTGCTCTCCACACTTGAAAGCTTGCCCCACATCCCAAAAGTAGCTTTGCCCAGCCCCATGATATTATAACTCAGGAAAGTTCTTTTTTTTTTTGGTGTGCCTCTGTCACAAATCAGCCTGGAACAAGCAGCGCACCCAAAACTTCCAACCGAAAACCTTTCCTGGGTTCCATTTTCCAGCATTCTCCAAATTTCACAAGGGCCCAGGCTCCCGCATCCAAAACCAGTCTCTATCTCCCGCCGACATAAATGTCTAACAGCAGCGGTAAAAATGGACCAGCGAAGCATCCCAGGTGCTCTGGCAAATTTGCACCTCTGGTTTCACATTACCGCCCCGCCGGCCGGCTACCCCCGCAAGCTGCGGGAACGTGCCGCCCGCCTCCCAGATTACCGCCGAGCCTCAGCGCTAAGAGCAGCCATAGTCCCGGAGCCGCAGAGCTAGCCAGCTAGCCCCGACAGCCACAGAAACACGGCACCCGCCGGCCTCCCAGGTCACCGCCGAGCTTCAGCGCTAAGAGCCGCAGAGCTAGCCAGCTAGCCCCGACAGCCACAGAAACACGGCACCCGCCGGCCTCCCAGATTACCGCCGAGCCTCAGCGCTAAGAGCAGCCATAGCCCCGGAGCCGCAGAGCTAGCCAGCTAGCCCCGACAGCCACAGAAACACGGCACCCGCCGGCCTCCCAGGTCACCGCCGAGCTTCAGCGCTAAGAGCCGCAGAGCTAGCCAGCTAGCCCCGACAGCCACAGAAACACGGCACCCGCCGGCCTCCCAGATCACCGCCGAGCCTCAGCGCTAAGAGCAGCTGGAGCCGCAGAGCTTGGGGCTCCGGGCGCCGGAGAGACGAGGACCATATGGGGGAATTTTCCTGCCCGCTGAGCCGTTTCCCAAACCGCCGCTCCGCTAAAGCCCGTCCGCGGCCTGCTGCCGTCGCTGTTCCGCGGCTAGCCCGCGTACGGCTGCGCGCTCACGGGGGGGGTACGCGGATTTTGGCTATGCGGTCGCAATGGGACCCCACCGTGGTATTCAACAAGGAGGCCACTGTGCGTCAGTCACAACCGCAACAGCCACTTCCCAAATATATAGCTAACCCCAAACACGATGTTTTTTTTAGAAATGACAAAACAGACAATTAACAACAGATAGCCAATCACAAAGACGATCAATTATGGTAACAATTATGGAAAACTTTTTAAATAAGGATAAATTAAGTTCCTCATTGACCCATACTTGGTCTCAGCAGCGGCCATGCACGGTCACCAAGGGAACCAAACTGTTTCAGCCGCACGGTCACAAAGGGAAGTGCGCGCGGTCTTATTGGGAACTATGTACAGCTTCAGCTCGGCTCCTGCAAAGGGAAACGCGAGCTCTGGGCTGAAATTATACGGCAACCGTACGGCCAGTGCTATGGACGCACTGCACTGAAGTCTTATTGGCCTTTTAAAAAATAACTACTGCTCAGGCATTTGTATCTTACTTTTATGATGTATATGGCTGGGGTGCCCTCTGCAGGATAAAAAAATAATAATAAAGTTTCCCTTTCCAGCTCGTGGAAATAATTCTCTAGAGCGATTTTTGCACTGCACGCCAAAGTAAGGCAGCCAGAGTCCTGCTTTGAGCGAACGGCTCGCCTCCCTGCGCTTTTTACTTTGTCAGGTATCCATGGCAACCGCACAACTGCTGTGTATAGCTACACGGACCGAACCGGATAGAAGTCCACGAAAGAAATCTTTGAGGTAACCTTCGCAAACACTGCTGCGAAATGAGCTTTAAAACATCTTAATTAGCTACACAGCTACATTTACTACTTTTTCAGGAAAGGATTACCGATATTTAAGTGATCAGTCCGCAATCGATAAGCGTTAGCCAGCTAACTATACTACCGAGTTAGCTAGGTTTGGCCCAACTTCAGCGATAAATTTATTACATAAAGATGAATACGAGTAAAATATATCTAGAAATGATCTAGAAATTTTATGTACATATTAATGTCTAATAATTTTCTGTTAAATTTTAAGTCAGAGAACAACAATGTCGCAGGAAGGACAACTCTAGAAATGTCACATTAGTATAAACAGTGTAGTACAGTACATGTGTATGAATATACAGTCGTTCCACATACAATCTGAGAACTTCCAGCACCCGCGATATGTTTGTTATGTGGTACAAACAGATGGTTTCTGTGTAAACAGTTTTACAGTCGAGAGCTCCTTACCGTTGTGTTTTTTGACGTGTGGTTGCGAGTAGCGCTTTTACAATGTGCCTTTTGGCCTTGATACCCATACATCAAAATAGGTTTCAGCCGTACTACATTGTACTGCGGTGCCATGCGAAACTATGGCGTTGCCACAAAGAGGTCTTGCCCCAGAATGGTGAAATTTGAGGCCTGTGGGTCTGTGAATGCAGTTTTTCCTGTGTAGCCGGGTTGGGTGCACTGCGGAGTTGGTAGTGCTCACTCACAGCTCCACAGTCTGCCTGTCTATAGCAGTGTGCTGTGTGCACCCCAGTCCCACACTGAGGTCAGGCTGCTCAGAGCGCAGCTCGAAGGGTTTGTGCCCTTGTGTTAATACCGAAGGATAGCGACGTGCGGCCTTGCTGCTGCGGCGTCACATTGAAACGTGATGCGGTTTGCGCAAAGGGTTAGCGTCGGTTAGCACGCTGTAGAACACACACACACACATACACATACAGGCGGTTTGCGCAGAGGGTTAGCGTCGGTTAGCACGCTGTAGAACACACACACATACACATACAGGCGGTTTGCGCAGAGGGTTAGCGTCGGTTAGCACGCTGTTGAACACAGCGGTCAGTTAACAGGCCTGTTACATCTCTGCGGGCCAGCCGTACTCCTGAACGCTGCAACCCGCAGCCTCTTACTGTACCGGAATTAACACCAGGGTAATTAACACTGGCTACTGAATCTGCGCTAATTAACATACGGCACTACAGGCTGGTGAGGACGTAAACTGGTCATTTTAGCGATCAGACTACCTGCTACCATGTTAAATTACAATTTTCAAAGAGCGAAGGCATCACTGAGATATTCATGAAATCGTCTAAGAGACAGAATAAATGGTTCTCACGCAAACTGAATGCCCTGTCTTTCCCTACACTTACACCACAACCAGGAAATCAAATTATTTTATTTTATTTTTTAAACAAAATTGGTGATTTTTCTGGAAAAAAGCAGAGCCTCAAACCGTACCCCCCCCCCCCCCCCCCCCAGGCACGTCCATCTGTCCGTCTCTGCTGAGGGTGGAATTTGGGGGGGTGTGCGCCCCCTCTGGTGGCGCGCGGTGTGGCGGTACTGCGGCGGGCGTGCGGGCGGGGGGGCGCGCGGGCGCGTACCTGCTGAGATTCCATTACCCCGCTCCCTGCTCCGCCACTCGACTGCTTCTGCAGCATATTAAACAGATTAATAGAACAATGCTCCGGGGACAGGGCCGCCTGTCAATCTCCCCCCAAAAACACAACGGCACAGAGCGGAGGAGCCCGTGGCTGAACTGCGCCGCTGATAAAACAGACTGGAATCTCACGCCGAGGAGGGGGGGGGCTGGGGGGGGACGAGGGGGGGGAGCGGGGGTGGAAAAACACAGATGGTAAATATTTATTCTCTCTCCCTCCTGCTTAGAAAAAAAAAATAGATCTATATTATAAATATATATACAGGACAAGGTGAAGAAACGCAGAGGAGAGAGACAGGGATTCCACCCGCAGAGCCTGACGCTGACCCATGAGACACACACACACACACACACACACACACACATGCATGGACACACACACGCACACACACACGCACGCACACACGCACGCACGGACACACGCACGCACGCACGCACGCACGCACGCACTCACACACTCACACACTCACACACTCACACACACACACACATATCAAATGTCCCCAATTAAAAAAAAAAAAAACACTGCTTCTACAAAATGTATTCTAGCACAAATGAATAAATACTCAGTGTTTTCTAATTATTTTGGAGGTTTGGGACGTGGCAGTGAAGGAATGTTAAGGCATGGTGGCGACTGCCCTCCATCTCTTTGCGTAAAATTGCATAGTTCCTTCATCTCTTCCCCACTGGCCCTCCTCTTCACAGCGGCACCACTCGGACACAAAACACACAAACCGGAGACAACGGCAGACTGGCATAGAGCGGCAATCGCAAAAAACGAGGGAAAAACCCACAGAGGTGGCACCGCAGTGGCGGCAAAGTTGCCTACGGTTAAAAACGCAATCTACAGGTCCGCGCGGCACAATTTCAAACGCCTGGTTTGTCCTTCAAACACCTGGAAGAGAGCGAATAACGGTGCAGAAAATCTGTCGCGTGAAAAAAGGGCGCGGCAGTTTTCTGGCAGTGATGCTTGTTGCGTAACTGTACGCGAATCGTTTTTTAAAATCATTTTAAACGGTTAAAGTCATGTGATGGCTCATTACGGTAAACCGTCAGCCCTAATATCCCATAATCCGCTGCCCCTCCTTTGTCCTGTGGTGGTGAACAGGCACGGGCCGCTCTGATGGCCCGGCGCATTAGCAGGTTAATTGCCCTGTTGTCAAATCCACCCAGTGGGGAGGGGTTTAACTGTAATTCCATAACCAGCGACCCCCCCCCCCCCCCCCATTTAAACCACCACCCCAGAGGATCACCCTGTACAGCATGTCTTAGGATGTAAAGATGAGCACTGTGCACCGTGTGTTTTACACTGTATAGATGAGCACTGTGTACTGTGTGTTTTACACTGTAAAGATGAGCACAGTGCACCGTGTGTTTAACACTGTAAAGATGAGCACTGTGTGTTCAACACTGTAAAGACGAGCACTGTGCACTGTGTGTTCAACACTGTAAAGATGAGCACAGTGCACTGTGTGTTTTACACTGTAAAGATGAACACTGTGTACTGTGTGTTTTACACTGTAAAGATGAGCACTGTGTACTGTGTGTTTTACACTGTAAAGATGAGCACTGTGTGTTTAACACTGTAAAGATGAGCACTGTGTACTGTGTGTTTAACACTGTAAAGATGAGCACTGTGTACTGTGTGTTTTACACTGTAAAGATGAGCACTGTGCACTGTGTGTTTTACACTGTAAAGATGAGCACTGTGTACTGTGTGTTTTACACTGTAAAGCTGAGCACAGTGCACCGTGTGTTTAACACTGTAAAGATGAGCACTGTGCACTGTGTGTTTTACACTGTAAAGATGAGCACTGTGTACTGTGTGTTTTATACTGTAAAGATGAACACTGTGTACTGTGTGTTTTACACTGTAAAGATTAGCACTGTGTACCGTGGGTTTTAGGCTATGTGTACACACAGACTGGTGTAGATAAGTGTATACAGACAGATGTAGACAGGTGTAGATGGTAGTATACAAGCAGGTGTAGACCAGTATAGGCTCAGACAAAAAACCCCCACCTCCCTAAAGACAGTGTAGTCAATGCAATCATAGCTATGTTCATCCACAAACACCCACCCCCCCCCCCCAAAAAAAACCCCATCTCTTACCCCTCCTGCCCCCACTTCCTGGTGAGCATGGGGAGGAGGAGAGCTGGTGGCCTGCAGCCCTGATCCTGACCCCCCCACCCCCACAGCTCTCAACCCATTTCTATATACAGGGGGAAGTCAAACAGTTAAATCTGTGTTTAACTTGGTTTGAAAGCTCAAAGAATTGCATCCTAAAGATGCTTAAAATGAAACCGCTTGTTTGATCACTGATGGAACAAAGACGCAATGTGAAGAGCAATATAAGTCCACAAAAACGCCTGCTCAAATTGCATTACTAAAATAATAAAACACAGGTTACTGTGTTTTTAATTTCATTTCTTTAAAGTTAGATTTGGTACACATTGCGAGGTTTGAGTCTTTGAGCGCCTGTTGTCACTGACAACATTACCTAGTTACAGGAACAGCGCTCGAAAAATCATGGAAAGCACTAAAATGGTGAAATTCATGGCACTACCAAAAAAAAAAGACAAAAATAATGGAATCTGTGACACTGGCGACTTCTGTGAGAAACACCCAGCCACAGAAATAATAACTCTTCTGGAAGAAGTAAAAGATGGCCTCGAACCTCCCACAAGTTCTCCTTCTATCCTGGCAACAGTAAAGCTCCTTGCAACATTACACTCTCTCACATTTGGACCAATTCAATCAGCAGTTGTTGCCACAGCTGGAATATAGGCATTTTGTTCTGTGCTGTTCACAGTGCTGGATATTCTTTTACATGGCACGAGAAAATACATCAATTTCCCCCCATCCAATAAAGATACACAGTACAATGTTCAGTGTTAAATCAAATCTTACAGAGTTTATATGAGTCCACTATGGCCAGAGTCAATGCACTTTGTTTTCTTTAACAGCACATTTTAAGCTCTGCTTCATTCACAAAATGTGAATAGCAGGCAGTCCCATTAGCTGATTATGCTATTAGCCGTAGCCTTAGTAAACAAGATGCTAATTTCAGGCAGACTGCAAATGCCCAAAGTATCTCAATCGTGGATCAAGTTGGCAAGTTGTACGTTTGGCCTCTTGCATGATGAAAAATTATCTGAACTCCGTGACAAAGTCGTAGAAGAGACTAGCCTCGGAGATTTTCCAAATCTGCAAAGCAATTACGATTTACACCTCTGCTTCTAAATGTACAGATTAAAGAGAAACAGGAAGAGGCAGAGAAAAAGGTCTCCACAAAAAAAAAAGAAGATAAATCATATCAGTAAATAATGCAGCTCATTGCTGCTCTTCAGACCCGAATTTATACCTTAGAGAAAGAACCCTAAAAGGCGGTGTGGCTGAAAAGGGGTATTACCATTTGAAAAGGGGCGGCCATTGTGGCACGCGTCCCCCCCTGTGCCGAAAATGAAATTGTCTGAAGTGCGAGATTCGCCTTCGCCGCGTTCCGAGGCCCCCGTCAGGGTCGCCGCTCCGCGTGTCATCGTCTCGGCTCTCCGACGCCTCCAATTTACGCGCGCGGGGTGTCCTGCATTTCAAAGGCCCTGCAGCCCTCGCCGTCGCCAGCCCTGCCCTGTCCACATGGGATCGGGCCCGCCGGAGAGGCTGATTTGAAATGTATATTTTCATGTTAGTTTTTTTTTTGTCCTCTCCAGCCCTAACCCTCCTGGGTCCTCACTGTCCCCCCCAGAGATGGCACACCTTACTCCCCCCCCCCCCCCCCACCCCCAAAGTAGAACGGAGGCTACAGCCCGTTGTTTCCTGCGTGCTTTAGCAAGTCTGCTCTGGCTAACGATGTTCCGGCTAACGATGTTCTGGCTAACGATGTTCTGGCTAATGATGCTCTGGCTAACGATGCTCTGGCTAACGATGTTATGGCTAACGATGCTCTGGCTAACGATGTTCTGGCTAATGATGCTCTGGCTAACGATGCTCTGGCTAACGATGTTATGGCTAACGATGCTCTGGCTAACAATGTTATGGCTAACGATGTTCTGGCTAACAATGCTCTGGCTAACGATATTCTGGCTAACAATGCTCTGGCTAACGATGTTCTGGCTAATGATACTCTAGCGAACAATATTCTGGCTAACAATGCTCTGGCTAACGATGTCCTGGCTAATGATGCTCTGGCTAATGATACTATGGCTAACGATGGTCTGGCTAACAATGCTCTGGCTAGCCACGCTCTCACTAATGGAATAATTAATGAACCCCAAGACAGGAGGTTAAAAAAACTGCCTTATTTATATCTGACTGATAGATCAGCTTTCTAGTCTTTCATCTATAAAATAAGATAAAAAAAAGGAGGGTTTGTCTTAGGAAAGTAAAGGGATAAAAGTGCCACAAAAGAATTGCATACATATCCCTGACACATTCAAAAGGGAACAATCAAAGAATCCAATAGCTTAAATGAATGTTTACTGACCCCCCCCCTCGCTCCAGGCTCCTCCCCTCTGACCACACCCGAGCGCGCTTTGCCGATGCAATGGGCCTGCAGATATAACTGCCCTACTGAAAACAAGAGGAAAAAAGGGATAAAGAGATGTTAAAAAAGAAAAACAAAAAGGGGGCCTGAGCCACGGCGTGCCCCGTCCTCTCCCCTGACCCTGGAGATGCGCTAACGTGCTAATGGAAGAGAGGCAGCGGCGCGCCGCGCTAACGTGCTAATGGAAGAGAAGCGGCACGCCGTTATCGTTTGCGACTGAGGGCTCGGCGCTCCCCGCCGCCTCTCTGTCTCCCTGGCAGATCTTGTTTACCCTGCTCAGACGGCAGCCTCATTCAAAGTGACTCTCAATAGACTCACGGGCGGGAGAGGCGTGCTGATGCATTGCACACATAAACTGTGCTGACTTGCACTGCATATTAAAGGGCTAGAGAACAGGGCTGCTGCTGCTGCTGCTGCTGCCCCCCACCCCCCCCCCCGTGCACCACCACCACCCCCCACCCCCTGTCTCTCCCTGTCAGAACAGCGCCGAGGGAGGCCGAGCATCACAGAGATGAGGCCAAGCACAAGGCCACCGGCCAGGACGGAGTGTAGCACAGTGGGTAAGGAACTGGGCTTGTAACCGAAAGGTCGCAGGTTCGATTCCCGGGTAAGGACACTGCCGTTGTACCCTTGAGCAAGGTACTTAACCTGCATTGCTTCAGTATATATCCAGCTGTATAAATGGATACAATGTAAAAATGCTATGTAAAAGTTGTGTAAGTCGCTCTGGATAAGAGCGTCTGCTAAATGCCTGTAATGTAATGTAATGTAATGTAATGACCAGCAGCAGGGCCACACTGCCACCGACCAGCAGCACAGCCAGAAACAGGCGGGCCAGAACTACGTACATGGGCATTCACAGTTGGGTTGTGGTGGTTCAGCAGAGGTAAAGGGGTGGGGGCCAGCCACCTAAATTGTATCCTGCTCCACCCCTTTCTCCTTTCGCTGAACCACCACACCCAACCCCTACGCAGGTCATCGCCAACCACAGGTGTTTACAGAGGAAGCTAGCCTGATGCTATACGTGACTGCGTGTATGCGTATCTGTGCATGAACCTGGGCGCGCGCATGTTTGCGCGTGTGCAAATGCCAGCGCGCATGCGTGTGAGCGTGAGCGAACGTATTTCAGGGTGCTTGTGAACGTGGGAGGGTGTGCGTGTGTCTGTCAGTGTGTGTGTGTGTGTGTGTGTGTGTGTGTGTGAGAGACAGCGAGTCTAATTGAACATTTTCTGCATGTTCTAACTGGCAGGCGGCTGACCTTCGGCGCCGACACGCCCGGCTGGGCAGCAGCGCCGAAATCACATCCGTTCCAGAGGAGAACGTGAGACGGCCGCGGCTCTCTAAAGCCGTCCAATCAGATCCCGCTTCTCGGCCCTCTCTGCGAGTGCGGTCGAGAGACGGACGCACTCGCGCAACCAGCGAAAACCACACCGCAGCGAAGGGCGCAAACGCGCGCGTGCGGATTCTCCCCCCCCAACACGATCTGTACGTACAGCGCGGCCCGTAAGCATTTGGACAGTGGCACAGTCGTCGAAATGAAACCATTCATTTCGACATTCATTCGTTCATTTTGAGGTTGAAGTTCAGGCTGTCGGCTCTAAAATGGTGGGGACAACGTATAAAAAAAGGCAGTAATTTTTTTTTTTTTTTTAAACAAGGATCACCCGATATGGACGCAAATTACCCCCAAAAGCCGACAGTTTGCACTTAAACCTCGCCTTCGCCGTTTCACCTCAAATCCGACGTGCCGGAAACAAAAAAAAAAAAAGCGTCACCGTCTAAATACTTAGACCGCACTGCAGTCTCGCATCTGAGGGAGACATTTTCATTTAAAACGGACGCGACGCCAAATTTTCAAAAAAATAACCGTTTTAACGAAAACAGAGGTAAATGTCAACAGAAGCGGTGAAAGTGTAAGAACGCCGAGCGAGGAGGCAGACCGACTCAATTTCGGTGAAACGAGCTGCTCGCTGGGGGCCTGAGAGCAGCCGAGCCCGGCACTGCTCATACCGTAATGTCACCCCAGAGAGATTTTGTTTGAAAGCACAGACTCATCTGCAAACACAACAGGACACTAAATAACCGGAATACAGTCATCAACAACACTATTTCGTGAATGAGGCAACAAATTTACTTTGCGGGGGGAAAAAAAAAAAAAAAGAAGTCAAAATAGGTGTTTTTTTCTCTCTCTTTCTCTCTCTCTCGGACAGCAGCTCTACATGCATTATTGTTCAGGCAGGCTGGGTGGAGATGGGGAGCAGGGGTGTGGTAGGGAGGGGAGGGGGGAGGATTTCCTGGGGATTTGCAGTAATTACACAACGAAACGCCTGCAGCTCTGCCAGGGCCGTGTGCGGCCCCAGGGGCTGGGGGAGCAAGGGGGCGTTCGGCTGGGCGACCTGTACCTACCAGTCAGGTGGGGTCCCAGGTCACAGCCAAAGACCACATCCGGTCGGTAAGGGAGGAGAAGAAAACTAAAAACACAATACTGTCCCCCTTTCCTGGTGCACATTATTTTAAACGGAGGCCACCCTCCAGGTTTCCCTTCTCTCGGCTGTGGGCCACGCCCCTCCAGCATGGGATCCACCTCCTCTCTACCTCCTCCACACAAGCAGACTTCCTGAAAGGGGAGTTCTGCACCCGTCCATCCATCCATCCATTATCTATACCCATTTATCCTGGTCAGGGTTACCATCGATCCATCCATTATCTATACCCGCTTATCCTGGTCAGGGTTACCATCCATCCATCCATTATCTATACCCGCTTATCCTGGTCAGGGTTACCATCCATCCATCCATCCATTATCTATACCCACTTATCCTGGTCAGGGTTACCATCCATCCATCCATTATCTATATCCGCTTATCCTGGTCAGGGTCACCACGTGACCAATCTGTGCTACTGCACCGCTCCCTGTGTGGCCTCCTGCACGAGTGCACTTGGTTTGGCCGCAGACCCTGCGTGGGGTGGCGCTCTTTATTATTTTAACATGGTTAATTACATTACCAATTCTCAACTAACACAACCCGAAGAAAATGTAAAATGACAAGAAACCTTCAGTAAACAGCACCTACGATTGTAAGCAAAAGCCCTGGGATTACCCGTTTCAGTAAAATTAAAAGTTAAAAAACTTCAGTGTGTCCATCTAACAATGGCACAGTTACCACTGCTGGTCACTCTGGTCGATCTTCTTTGATTCACGTTGTGTGTGTGGCTCAGCGCTAGTGCGTGCGAGTGGCACTGTAATCACGATCACGTAGCTAACTGGAGAATGTGCGGGTTCATTATTAAACATACGGCCAAAGGCTCTATGACTCAGTGAACCTGTGGGTACAACAGCAAAGGGAGGGAGCGGGGTGGGAAGGGAGCGAGAGATCGTGATGACGATGATGATGATGTTCCAGACGTTAAGGGCAGGTGTGATTAACGCGACGGCGTACCTCCGGAAGGTGCGAGCCGCTCGGGCTCCAGGTAATCACCTCCGCGTGCGGCGTCGCCCAATCGATGAGCCATTACCATTATCTTAAAGGACGGAGAACGCCAGCCGGCTCCCTAAGTGGCTGACCAGTGTTGCCTCTTACCTGCTCATTATCAGGCCAAGATGAGGTCCCGATTCCAGCCAGGGAGATGGCGGGGGGGGGGGGGGGGTTGGTCGAGGGGGAGGGGGGGCTCGTCCAAGAACACGCAGAGCCGCCATGCCCCGCCCCGCAGGTTCCCCTCTGTGACCTCATCACCGCACCTCTATATGCAGAGAAAATGAACCAATTAAAGAAAAACAGAAAGAGAGTTAAATGCAAAGAGAAACACAGCCTCCAGGACTCAGTCCGGCTGTAGTAATTTACAGAGAGCTGTGGACTCAGTCCAGCGCTGGTCATTTAGAGAGCACTGTGTTTAAAATCCTGGGTCAGTATATGTCCTCCTCCCCTACACACTCCAGAGCCTCGGTTTCATTTTTGAACAGACTAGAAGCTGAAGCCAGCCCTACCTGGTCATGACGCAGTTACATTAATACTAGTGCACTAATAACATAATAACAATCTGCACATTATACATGTACCACACAGAAGAATCACCAAACCTCGCTGGAGAGTATAAAGCAGGGTTCAAATGGCTTATTGTGGGTTATTTATTTCTAAAAGGGCATTAAGGGCGTCCAAGACGCAGGGTATCCACGGCGACGGGCGTGAGGTCATCCTGTAATCCGTGCCGCTCACTCCCTCATCGCGCCGCGTCACGTCGTCATCAGAGAGCGCCCCGCAAACGGCCAACGCCGCCACGCACCAGAGGACCAATCAGAGCGCGCGAAGCCGCGAATGAATTCCACTTCCTGTTAAATTACACGGGGCCCAAATAAACATACTGAGGGGAAATGACACGAGAAGCCCTACTATGGTGGCAACGGCAGCACAGGCGCGTCTGGGCACGAGTGGAATGGCGAATTTTGCAACGTGCAAATGCAATATTTTTCCCAGGGCTGGTAGTTTCATGGTCTGCAAAGAACATGGTATCAATAAATAAATAAATAAATAAATATCAACAAATATTGGTTGGGCAGTGCAATAGGGCACGTTTCAGTGAAAAATCAGCACCAAGTTTGGTATGTAATAACGCGTTTGCGAAGTTAACAACCCCAGACCACATTTTAGCTCTAATACTGGCACACTGTGTCATTTTGGTGGTCTTACCAATACATGCATATGAATGTTGGCAAGTGATAACACAAGACTGTAATATGTGGAGAAAAAACAGTCTCTACACATGTTAAATCATCTATGATTTGATAAATAAATGTTGAACCTTCAAGATTATAAAAGCTTCGAATTAAGGCTTTATTGTCAAGGCTTTATTGTTGTCAGAAACGTCTGTAAGTCTGTAAAATATCCCTCATCGCACACAAAAGAACTTGGGCAATCGAAAACACACTAAAACTGAAATATGAAAAAAAAAAAAACAGAAAATGAACTGTGCTTTAAAGCACCTTCTTTTACGACTGCGCTACATAACATAACAGCCTCTTGTCAGGAAATTGCCGGAGCCAAGTTAGACACGCCTTAATTCACCATCGCCATGAGTTACTACTGGAGTTTGACAATTGCTCCTTGACTGTGAAAATGGGGTTTACCTGCTGGCGCAGTAGTTTTACTTGCTGAACCAAAACATGCAAATCATCCTTATCTAGAAAGGTACAAACACCTTTTGACAAGTAAACTTAAAAAAACAGGTGACCTTTAAAGAAAAAGAGAGGAACTGTAAATCCATTTTGGCCATCAGGCGTTCCAAAAAATACTTCTGCAAAGGATACACTCAAGCACCCTTTGGGAGCATCCTAAAGCTCCTTCAAGGAACATATAACAGGTTGGAAGATGGCAGACCTCCAAGCGACTGGAATGAGCCTGAAGACAGTAAAGGGGATTCTGGGCCTGAAACAGGAAGACAGGAATTTCAGGGCTCTTGAGGCTAAGAAAGCCAGGAAGTAAAGGGATCCACTGGAGGGACTCTGGAAGGAAACACAGGCACAGGAAATGGGCTAAGTCTGGCAGGAAATGTAGCGACAGGAAGTGGATGGATCCTGGCAGAGAACAAGGTAATCC
This sequence comes from Anguilla pacifica, assembly GCA_039654925.1. Lineage (NCBI taxonomy): Eukaryota > Metazoa > Chordata > Actinopteri > Anguilliformes > Anguillidae > Anguilla > Anguilla pacifica. Next base: position 9,566,598 of record CM077295.1, read on the forward strand.
TGGCAGATTCAGTGAACGCATGTGAAAGCAATCAACGAAGGTCTGAGCCAATGCTGACTTAAGATCCTGGAGGGTGAAAGGCAGCTGGTCCAATCAGAAGCCGGAATGCAGGAACCCCCAGCTGTACACCCCTTCCTTCCCGTTCAGCAGTTGCCTCGGCGACGTCAGCAGCTGCCATTCATTTCAATATGCCAAGAGCCAGCGATTGGAACTGGCAGAGTAAATAGCAAATGGAGTATATTTCCTCACCCCCCCCCTCCCCCCACACCCCCCCACACCCCCAATCACACTGGGGCTGAGCGCAGAGTGAAAGAGAGCTCTATTAACTCCGGCAGGATCCACACAAAAACGCAGAAATTGCTAGCAGCAGGAAGCCCAGCAGACGCGGTAAACAGAGAGCGTCCAAATTAAAGCAGAATAAATCGCAGAGTTTAACCGCGCGGTCGGGCGGGCGGGGCCGCGCCTCCTCACAGCGGCGGGTGACGAGGGCCAGACGCACCCGCCGCGGCGACCGCCGGAGCCGCTCGACTCCAACCCTAAAAAAAACCGCCAGAACTTTCCGGAGTATTTGAACAAGTTTGAAGAGCGTTTGGCAACTGAGAGGAAAACAGTGAGTGCAACACCGTAGTTTGCACCTGCAACAGTTCAATACTGATTAGCTGTGGTGCTTTAACAGTTTTTCCACATACATACATACATCAAAAACAGGGATTCAAATTGATTGGCCACGATTCAAGGAACATTTTAGGACTGTCATCTGTCCCCAAAAAATATATTTTGTATATTATTTCCTGAAAAATGTAACTGTTCAAATACATTCATAAATATAATTCTATATTTACGAATAATTAAACATCAATGCTGTCAGGCAGTATGAAAACAGTTAACAGGGTCACAAAGCAGGATTACTGGGTTAGCTGGATAACAGCTAAACCCGGAAACCATGCCAAATCCAGAGCATAGACTGAAGGAAAAAGAGCTGTTCCGGGTTTTACTCAGTGCAGTTATCCAGCTAACTCAGTAATCCTGCTTCCTGAAATACCCCCCGTAGGTTAGTGAGTTAGCTGGATAAACACAGTTATCCAGCTAACTCAGTAATCCTGCTTCCTGAAATACCCCCCTGGGTTAGTGAGTTAGCTGGATAAACACAGTTATCCAGCTAACTCAGTAATCCTGCTTCCTAAAATACACCCCCAAGACAGCTAATCTCCTCGTTGATGGTTGAATTTTCAGTCATGGCGCTGCAGTGCTGTTTGGCTTATTTGTTGAAAATAAACAGCTACTACAGAAGAAATCGTTTATTACAGCAATGCGATTACACAAAAAAAGTTTGAAAGCGTGTTTTACCATTTCAAACACTAATTTTCCCCAATTCCCTAACTCTGAATTACATAATAATAATAATTTACATTTACAATATTTGTCCTTGATGATGTTTATATTCAAGCAGCAGCTTGTGTTCTCTTCACAAAATGGAAGGCGGAAAACACATAATGAAAATAAATAAATCATGAATAGATAAAATGACGGCAAATGTCATCCTTGAGCGACAGAACTGAATCGACCAATTGCGTGCGCAGAAATGACAACGCCTCACCCACCTGTCAATCATCAGTGCCTGGCTGTGGAATCAGTATGGGACTGACACTCTCTATTAACACAGTCAATAACAGTTCACGCACTGTACTTCCTGATCAAACGTGCAGTAAAACAATCTGCATTTTTAATGTCGAAAATTCAGTCGTAGCGCTCAACTGAGCTATTCGAGGCCTACCTGACAGTAAACGCAACCGAACGGTTAATTAACAAATGCAATGCTCTGCGCTGCTCTGCAGGAAAAGTCATTTGGCGACCGCGGTTGCTTACGAGGAACCGCAGTGGTCCACCTGACGGTGTGACTGACCGCTGCGGACGGTGCGGCAGAACCGGACGGGTCTGTCGAGCAAAGAGAGCGGGCAAATAAACCCAAGACCGGGTTTAACGTGAGCACACGTGCCAGCGTTACTGGATCCCCACCAAACGGCCTCTCTGCGTGGCCAGAAAAACAGAGGTGTAGAGGCTCCGTACGTAGCTCACAACGAAAGGCTATGAAGCTTCCCGTAAACCCAAACGGTCACCCCAAGGTCTGCGTTGGAAGGCCTCGGACACAGCCTTCCCCACCTGGCTCCGTCTGCAGCGACAGGATTCGCTGCACCCATAAAATCCCGCTATTATTTTTGATTTTTTCGGACAAAATAATTGCGCAGTACGTTCTGAGTGCTCTGAACTGCGAACGTGTAGCGCAGCGTTTTGACAGGAAGGCTGTCTGAGTATTTTATCTCTTTTTTTTTTTCCCCCTTCCCAGGGCACTTGTGTGCTTTTACGAGAGCCCGTGGTCACTTTGCCAATCAGCGGTAAGAGCGGCGTTCGCTGGCGGCTGCTCTGAACTCCAGGGATCAAAGGCCTCGAATCACCCTGCCACACCGCTTCAGTTTGGAGGCTGTTTTTACCACCACCACCCCCCCCCCCCACCCCCTCACTGCTTTTTTCCCCCTTTTGCTAGATACATCAGTTCAAATAGACAGAGTAATTTCGGGGCAAAGCCCTTCTGTAATTTCTAAAATGAATAACCATCATTTCGCAGGTATTTTAGTGGCTCGTTCTTTAAAAATACAAAGGCCCCGTCAAAATTGGTTCGTCTCAGTTCTTGGAAGATTGAACTGTAAAATGACCAACCAAAATGCGAAGAGCCTTGTGGTTTGGGGGTGGGAGGGGGGCTAAATTGTTTATGGGAAGGAAGAAAGAAGAGGTGGGGGTGGCAAGCAGTGCCTACCTTTAGTCCCAGCTTTAGGGTCCCTATTTCTTTGCCAGTGATATCTGGTGATGGCTGTGTTTAGTCCACATGACTGTATATCTGCTGTCCTTCCACCAAACTGCAGGTGAATGACCAATAATGTCAAATTCACTTCTGCAAAATCAAATCCTACGATCAGGAAACACTGCATTGACATGCACATTTGAATCAGTTTGTAACTGCTAAATCAATGCTGGATGTGATTAGGCTGCAGCCAATGCAGGTCTGAAGGCATTCCTACTTTGCAGGATATGGCGTCCAAGACATCTTGCAACGCTGTGCCTTTTGCCACCGAACCTGGCCTGACAGAGGCTCAAATGGTGCGCAAAGCTAGCGGCCTGCTGCAACAGCTCTGTAGTGGAGGCTCCGCCCCTGGCCATCACGGCAACAGCAGCAGCCAATGGCACGCGACACTCACGGACATTAGCCACACCCTTCACTCGGACCTGAAAAGCGCACAGGCCAAAAGGACTGCTGCCGCTCTCTTTGTTAAATCTCACTGAAGCCCAAACGCATTCACCACTACTGAACAATCCAACTGGCTAGCCAAGCTTCTACTCCTTATACAGCTATCCCGAGTTAAAAAATTCAGACAAAGTCTGTGCAGATATCAGGAAGCAAGGAGGAGAGGACATCCTCCGGTCTTAAATACAGGTAAACAGTCTTCGGTGTCACTGTAAGCTAATATCTACAACAATGTGAGCTGTGACTACAGTTACCACAATAATAATACCACGCCTATTCTGCAGTAAGTTTTAAACATCAGCTCCGTTATCACTTAAATCCGTTATACAAATTAATGGAATATACTTAATTCTTTATATTCAATCTACATCATGCGCCCAGTTTGTATTCGTGAGACTACAGCTTCCTGAATACACTGCCTGGCCAAAAAAAAAAAAAAAAAGTCGCACACTAATATTACGTTGGACCGCCTTTAGCATTGATTACGGCGCGCATTCGTCGTGGCATTGTTTCGACAAACTTATGCAACGTCACAACATTTATTTCCGTCCAGAATTGCATTAATTTATGCGGAAATAAAATGAAGTCAGGTGAGTACCTGAATGTACTGAACGACCAGGTTATCCCATCAATGTATTTTTATTTCCCTGACGGCACGGGCATATTCCAGAACCACATTGCCAAGATTCATCGGGCTCAAATTGTGAAAGAATGGTTCTGGGAGCATGATGAATCATTTTCACACATGAATTGGCCGGCACAGAGCCCTGACCTTAACCCCATTGAAAGTCTTTGGGATGTGCTGGAGAAGACCTTAAGTAGTTGTTCGACTCTCCCGTCATCAATACAAGATCTCGGCCAAAAATGTATGCAATTCTGGACGGAAATAAATGTTGTGACGTTGCATAAGGTTGTCGAAACAATGCCACGACGAATGCGGGAGACTTTTTTTGGCCAGGCAGTGTATAACAGAATCAATGTGACCTTTTACTTTATACTTCTGACCATGAAATCACACCCCCATCTAGTGGTAGTTGCCCGAGTTGCACTTTGTAGGTTGCCGATTCATAAAGCAGAACACCTGGAGGAAACCGTCCACTTTGTATTCAATTCCAAATCAAGAAAAACCCATTCTAGGGAGAAAGGTCACCCCTAAACCTCTATGGATCTTGGTGCGAATTCTAAAATACCTGTATTGTGACAATTATTCAGCAGATAATCACATTGCATGTGCATTTTTGAAACGTGAAAACAACTATATTACCAAACCAAAATGATCAAACCAGTATTCTGACTAGAGTGGTAACACCTGGCACATTAAAAGCAAACCTTCAAACAAGGATAAAGGCCGTATCTTGGCCTAAAAAATACCTATGCTATGTGGTACGTGAAGAAAATAATAAAACAAGACCCCTTTTCTCTTAAAATGAATAAATGCGTGCCTGCATATATTATTCCGTAAAATTACAAGCGGGGTCAGTGCAAGAATCAATTGAGAACTTGGAGCCACTCGGGTGAAATTCGGTCCTCCGACTACTGCTCACTTTGTCAGGGAACTTGGACACACTATAAACGCTAACAAAGATTACTAGAGGATTCCTACAACAAAATACATAGCCTATATAAAGTACAAGTTTACGACAACCTCTCGCAGTAATTAACGTACACAAATGCTTGTTTAACCAAGTTCAAACCTGTATCCAAACGCACGTCCAACTGTTTGCTGCTGCGTCTGGTTAGTTCCCGTTTCCGCCATGTTCGCTGGCCTACACAGAACACTGATGAGGAGGGCCCTCATATTTTGCCTATTAAAATACTTGTATGTAAAGTGTAAATTCGTTACGTGACTAAGGCGACTAATGGAAACCCTGACAAACTTCCGGAAATTGAAATGACTGTTTTTTTTTTTTGTTTTGTTTTACCTCGGTTGTTAAATTAAAGCTGAGTAGGCATCTTTTACTCTCACATCAGGGCAATGTGAGAAAAATAGCTAGTGAGGACCTGACTGTTACCCTAAATAGGCATTTCGATTTTTAAACTCAAGAATTAATATGGAAATATAGGCTTCCATTTTATAACACACTGCAGTGTGAGTTAAAGTTAGCTGTCTTTTAAAATGCCAAAACTTGCCAGCATTTTAATCGCACTTCCTTCATAGCGGGGTCTAAAATTAAATACAATTCTAATTTCAACATCGTAGTCGAGAGAATAACTCAGACAAATTACATTTTTAGAGGCAGTTATATTCCTACCAAAATTAAAAACGTAACGTAAGGTGACAGCGTCTGAGATAAACCGCCAAGACCTCGATTGGTGGCGGAGCTCGTGCAGCCAGAGACGCGTCCTCGCGGGAGCCGTGGTTCAGCTGCGCTTCAGTTCGGGTCTCATCTGGCTCCCGCGCAAAAATATTTTACCCGATTTTTCAACAATTGCATATTAAGTTAAGGGCAGCGGGAGGAAAATAGGCAAGTAATCAAAAGGATTTCAATATATTAAGAAAGGAAAAAACGAAGAAGAAAAAAACTAGTTCTTGAACTAGAGATGCTTGAAGAAGAAAAAACATCTCAAAGAAAGATAAAATATATTTTCGTTGTTGAGAGCATTTGAACAGATTTCCTGTTAATGTTATGTATATATGCATATTTATTTATCCATATAAATGTGTGTCATATGAGCATGTGGATATATTACTTTGGCTATATTAGTATAATATAAATAATATTACATACGTATTGTAGTGCATATTTACTGTACATTTGTATCCAGCAGTATTCTTGAATTTGAGGAACGTAAAAAAAAAAAGGTTTTGTTTTTAAAGGTGGGTTTTAGTTAGACTCATTGAACACTTATCAAATGTAGACACTGCATGATTTATCATTAAATAGCCGTACGTTTTAATATATTTTTGTGTTCAACCGGCATTACCCAGAGAGTGAGACAGTGTGGGGGTGCTTCCCTACCATTGGCGGACCCCCCCACCCTTCCGAGCCCCCGCCTGGGACTGCTGAGCACAGAGGGAATTTACATTTTAATGGGTGCATCCGCTCTCTGCCCCCGAATGTGGGGTGGGCTCGGGGGGTTGGGGGGTGGGGGGGTGGAATGCCCCGCCAGGCATGTGAGACCCCCCCCCCCCCCCCCCGTACTTTAAAACATTTAGAAAAAAACATGCTTAATTATTGTGAGGCCGTAAAAGGGTATCTTTTAGAAACACACACACATGCATGCTCACACACACACACACATATATATATATTTACACATACGTATAGGCCTACATATACAATGAGTGTGTGTATATAGATGTGTGTGTGTGTGTATACTTGTGTGGATGATTGATCAGTGCATACACAACACACTCGAGCTGCTAAATGTGTGTAATCAGAAGGACATTACACAGATTATTCCATCAAATATTTTATCTCTTGCATATGTTTTAATGTGCCATTTTATAAAACTATCTTCACCTTTATTTTGTTTTTATTTATTTATTTTTTTAAAAATAGACTCTCACATTTTCCGCGCTTCTTTTCTTGTTGGGGTAAATTTCTCCAAACTGGCCGACGCACAGGAACATGCTCACTGATCAGAACAAAAGGAGCCCAGATCCCAGAGGCTCAGATGAACAGAACAGGTAAAACAGAGAGTTTAAAAAGACCTGGGCGCGATGCCAGGAAACGTTCCCAGACTGGCGCATTCACACGAGACTACGCTCGGCAGAAGAACAAAAAAATGTCAAAAAAATTATAAAATTGCATGGAGGCAGTACAGTGTGCTGTACAGTGATCTCCATTACGTTTGGCGCAGAAACATTTTATTTTTTTCATGATTTGGCTCTGTACTCCACAATTTTAGATTTGCAATCATACAATGCCCTTGTGGTTAAAACGCAGATTCTCAGCTTTCATTGAAGGGGATTTGAAATGATTTTGGTTTTGCCATGTAGAAATAGCACCTTTTTTGCAAAGCTCCCCCATTTCATGGCTATTTTATGGCTTTGTCTCAAGCTCACTGTAGATACACTAAATGTCCTAAAGTATGTGGACATCTGAACATCTCACCCCTATGTGCTTGTTAGGCATCTAATTCCAAAACCATGGGCATTAATATGGAGTTAGACCCCCCCCCCCCTTTGCTGCTGTAACAGCCTCCACTCTTCTGAGATGCTTTCCACTAGATTTTAGAACATGGCTGTGGGGATTCGCTTCCATTCAACCAAAAGAGCATTAGTGAGGTTGGGCACTGATTTGGGCAATAAGGCCTGGCTCGCAGTCAGCATTCCAATTCAACCCAAGGTGCTTGATAGAGTAGAGGTCAGGGCTCTGTGCAGATCAGTAAAGTTCTTCTCCACCAAGCTCGGAAAACCATTTCTTTACGGACCTTACTTTGTGCATGGGGCATTGTCATGCTGAAACAGGACAGGTCGTTCCCCAAACTGTTCCTACAAACTTGGACGCACACAATTCTCTAGAACGTCATTGTATGCTGTAGCATTAAGATTTCCCTTCACTGGAACTAAGGGGCCTAGCCCAAACCATGAAAAACAGCCCCAGACCATTATTCCTCTATTTGACACTATTCAGGCCAGTACAGTTGGCACTATGCATTTCGCCAAACCCAGTTTAGTCTGTCAGACTGCCAGATAGTGAACCATGATTCATCACTCCAGAGAACACATTTCCACTGCTCCAGAGTCCAATGGTTCTTTACACCACTCCAGCCGACACTTGGCTTTGAGCATGGTGATTTTAGGCTTGTCTTAAGTCCACATGCACACATGCCTCTCGGCCATGGAAACCTCAGTTCATAAAGCTTGTGGGGTGGCAGTGTAGTATAATGGGTAAGGAAGTGGTCTTGTGACCTGAAGGTCACAGGTTCGATTCCCAGATAGGGCACTGCCTTGAGCTAGGTACTTAACCTGCATTGCTTCAGTATATATCCAGCTGTATAAATGGATGCAATGTACATGCTATGTAAAAAAAAAAAAAAAAGAGCATCATGCCTGCAAATGCCTGTAATGTAATGCACATTCTGTTGACAAACACTTGTGCTGCCATTGTTTCCCGAGGAACTCTAGTGTTGTAGTAACTGAGGACAGATGATTTTTAAGCACTGAACGCTTCAGCACTCGTTCTGTGAGCTTGTGTGGCCTACCGCTTCTCGGCTGAGCTGTTGTTGCTCCTGTACATTTCCACTTGACAATAACAGCACTTGCAGTTGATTGGGGCAGCTCTAGCAGGGCAGAAACCCTAACCCTAACCCTCATCGCAGCACTGGAGGGATCCCTCCTAAGCATCAGTGTCAGGAGCTCAGACCCTCCCGCACACCAGCGGTTAAATCAACACACACAGAGTGGCCCACGACTGGGGACGAAGAATCGCTGTTTTTAAATTCTTTGTACAGATGGAATGTGTGCGGTATGGAAAGGACAACCAGAATAACCAAGAAAGAGACAAATAAAAAAAAATATCTTCAGAGCACGTTGTGGTCAAGGAAAAACCATGAAACTCAATTGATTTAGACTTCAATGAAGATTAATTTTGTAGACGGCGCGTTGTGAATACTCTTCGGTTTTGACGCTCAGCGAGGCATTTCTGGCGAAGGAGGAGGGCCGGTCAGAGATCGGCGGAACGTTCGCGGGCCCCGTCGCCGTGTGACATCACGGGCCTCCGCCCCGGCAACGCTCTTTGTGGGATTTCGATTTTGCGATTCCAGCCAAGGCCCTGTCCTTTCATTTGTAGCGTTTTTTGCATTCCGGTCCAGGAAAAAAAAAAAACCACTTAGCAGAGTTTTAATCCTTGAAAACGACCTCCCTGTCTCTTCTTGCCCCGCACGTGTCCCCAGTCTCTCTCTCTCTCTCTCTCTCTCTCTTTAAAATTCACATCTGTGTCGCAATCAGAGTGTGAAACTACACGAGATGTCACAGCGCCCCCAGGCAAGCAATCAAGCCCAGGCCCCTCCCAGTCCTAATTAATAACTATTGAACACGCTAACAACAATCAACACTAATTAAATACAAGCTTGTTGACAAGTGTGCAAAGCCTTATCAGAGACCATAGGATGGGAGGGTGAGGGGTGGGGGGAGGGGAGGGGAGGGGAGGGGAGGGGGGGGGCAAGGGGGGTTGTGGAAGCGAGGTTCTGTTTTCCATAATTAGTTAACAAAGTGCCCCGGGCCACGTTTTTAAATCAAAGTCCCGCTCCGCTGTGTCTGTCTGTCGCTCAAAGCTGCTCCGCCCGGTGGCCCCTCCCCACCAGAGTCAGCGCGCACTAGGAGCCGGGCGGGGGCGGGCCCACATCGGCCCCGCCTACTTTTAACACGTTCAGAGGACGTTCGTGTAAGTCGGCTCTTGTTCTGAATGCTCGGACGAAGAAAACCTAAATCCGATGTTGTCATTGAGCATTTCCAAAACATCTTGTCGATACGCTGTAGCAATGAAGGACAGTGTTACACTGTTTGACACAATGTTTTGTTTCTTCCTGTGGTCTAAATTTTTTACATTTTTACACTTGTGATTTTGAAGTTTGTTTTCAAGTTAGGTCCTATAAAGTAGATGCTATGCAGCGAAAATCCTATCCAATCACAACGAGCGAAAACCGAATCCCTGGTGGATGGGATTGAAAATGAAGAACAGTGGCTGAAACGGAGAGTAAAAAACGATCTGGAAATAATATCAGAAAACATTCCCGGGCAGGAAGACAAAAGTCTACGCTCGCACACGTACCGAAAACAAAGTTTTTGCCGTAACTGCCGATGCCAGGTCTTACGACCGGCGGTGGAACGTCAGCGGTAAACCAGACCAGAACGGAACGATCAGAATTCCATTCAGCCCCTGAGCCTCGGCCAAAAAAAAAAGCCCATTCCTGTTTGGCCTGGGACTGGGGGTACAGAGGGCACGGAGCGATTTAAGAGCACAAATGTGAGGTGCCAGTTAGCGAGAGAGCAGCAGGCCTCGGGGAGTTTGGGGGGGGGGGGGGAATAGAGGACGGATAGATAGCGTGAGGAGAGGGGTCCTGGGGGGCCCCGGGTCTAAAAGGCTGCAGCCGCTGTGCTTTTAATAACCTGCCAAAGCTACAGGGAGGCGGCGTTCCTCAGATAAGACCACCGCTCACCCCCCCCCCCCCCAACCTCTCCCACTCCCGTGTCTGCTCATTCCCACAATGCACAGAGTCAGCGGGTCCTGCACCGAAGGAGGGGGCGGGGCTCGTCGCAGGGCGGGCACCACACGCGGAGGCAAGACAGGAGGCCGGGCACCACATGCGGAGGCAAGACAGGAAGCCGGGCACCACACACGGACGCAAGACAGGAAGCCGGGCACCACACACGGACGCAAGACAGGAAGCCGGGCACCGACCCGCAGCGCGTGTTTCCGTGGCGCCGAGTGTCGGACAGACGTGTTCCACACGCTCCAACAGCCCTATAAAACATCCTCCTTGAAAGTACTGCTTCCAGAAACTTCTCTACCGCCTTAGTTACCATAAATGACCCTGCACACCAAATGCGTATGGATTGAGATATGACTCACAGGAAGGTGGAGTGGTATCGGGTTAGAGGGCAGTTAGGATCCTCCTCCTCCTCTTGCCTCGGTGGGCAGTTCTCCTCTCTGTGGGGGCTAATCCACAGTGACAGCTCCTCCGGGCAGCTGTTTGTTCTCATGATCGTTCCCTGATTGGCTATCGGATCTGCCACTGACCCTAAACAATCACCGGGATGAGAATCAGGAACCCCCCACCCCACACCGCTCCTGTGCTCGTCGATGTGCCTGATCCATAGCAACGACCAGTATTGACCACTCTGTCCAGCCTACCGCCCATGCTGCTGTAGCCGACAATATGGAGAGAGAGAGAGAAAGGGAGAGACAGAGAGAGAGAGGGGCATGTGTGTATGTTTTCACTGCCTAACTTGTTGACAGCTGACACACAAATACACGTGCAAGACACACAGATTCATACACATAGACAAAAAGCCAGGTGCTCTGCAGACACCACCAGGACCAGAATCGTGTGTCACTCACAAGGTAAAAACAACTTTCCAGGGCAGCCTGGGGTATTGTGTCATTTGACTGCTTTGCAAGGGGAACGTGGAGGCCAACTTGTGTCTGAGTGATGTGTCCATCTGTCCCTCTGTCTGTCTGTCCGTCTTCCCCAGCAGCAATGAGGTCAGATGTGCCACGATGAATCCTGGGAAACCCGCCGGGGAAACGGAGCTGCAAGGGTCCTTCAACCTTGCGCCCAGGTGTCCGTGCGTGTGCCTGTTTTACTGTAACCAATTAACCCGCCCCCTTCCCCGTCAGTGTAACAAGCCCCTTTTCAGCTGACCAGCTCCACAGCCCTCCCGGGGCTCAGCTGGGACCCGCTCCTCCAAGAGGGACCACTCGACTGGAGGGGTCCTCCTCCGCCCTCATCCCATGTGCTCGAGTGGCCCCCGTCTAATGGCGGCAACCGAAACAGACGGGGAAACATCACGGCCCGGAATTCCAACCCCACTAAAGAAAGGTCTAAAAAAAAGGTCAAAAAAAAGTTTTAAAACTGAGCTTCAAAAACGGTAACAAAAAAAAAGTAGTGGACTTGGGCCTTGTCGGTGCGGTGCAGACGGGAATGAAGACGACCGTCTGGAATTTTTCTCTCTAGTGGCTTCGCAGCCTGCTTCGGCGTTTCCAGTCCCGCATCTTCAGTGTTCCTTTCGTCGCGCGTCCCCTCCTCCCGCGGAGAGCGGGCAGGAGCCGGTGAACCCTCGTCGTTATTTAGCGCTCGGCTCGTTTGTCGACGGCTCTCCCGGTTGATTAACGCTGTCCTCGCGGGGGCCTTGCTTCCCTCCAAGGTTGCCGCGGAGAGCCGCCGTTTCAAGTCTGATTGCAGCCGCGTTTGGGTTCTGTTGGTATTTACCCACAACCCCCCCCCTCCCCCCCAGTCCCCGGGACCTCGACGGTCTCTTTTGAGACGCGGAACAGCTGCAGAGCCGCGGCGGCCCCGCCGCGACCTTGGCGAGCGGGCCCTTTGTCCGCCTGCATTCCGGCGGGGCGCGGCGGGCGGGACGGAGACGAGCGCGGCGCCATTGTGCCCATTGTCAAAACCGGCTCGGCTCCGACCGTCGAAACAGCCGCCGCCCGCGGTCCGCCGGAGGAGCGCCCCCCCCCCCCCCCCCCGCTCCGGCGTGGGTTCGGAGCCGCAATTAGTGGCCGATCGATTGTAATACCCTTCCTGGTATTTTTCCGTCGATTCCCCGAGAAGCTCGCACAAAAAACCGCAGCCTCGACCGGTGCTCGGAGGGGTCGCTCGCCGGCCCGGCGAGGAGTCCGTGTAAGTGGAGTTCCTTTATTATCCGCGGACGACAAAGAGTGCTTTCTGCAGACTTACCAACAGACAATAATTCGTATTTGAGTCCCGGTGTGTTAAGAAAGCGAGTTTTAACACCAGGAAATGCGTCGCGTAAAAAGTTCCGGAAACTTACTGCGGGGGCTGGAATACGTAGCGTGTTTTGCATTCGTGGTTGGGGTGGGGTGAAGGAGAAGCACACCCTTAAAATGGAAGAGCCGTAGGCTCGAGTTCAAAAGAACACAATTCGAGAAACTCCACCGTTTCCCCAGTTTTTGCGAATACTCTGATTGCTTAGAGAATTGCACGAATCAATAAGACAGTGGTGCTTATGGTTAAAAAAAAAAAAAGAAAGCAGGTAATTGGCAATCAGTGAAAAAATGCAATATTCTCTCTCTAATTCTCTAATGTTTTCAGGGATTTACTCCCAGCTGAAGACTGTCTGCCTGACTGCACACACGGGGCTCTGTGTGTCTTCATTTCATTACTGCAAATTATAGAGAACGGGGGCCAGTGGGGCCGGCTCAGCGGAGCGCTGTGATTGGTTGAGCGCTGGTGTGCAGAATGTTTGTGAAAACCTCCACTCTCCACTCTTGGATCGCCCACTGCAACCACTCTCGCCTGGCAACAGTGTCATAAGCCAATATGGTTAATATGGTAGAATGTACGCACGCATGAATGCACTCACACACTCACGCATGCACAACCTCAGGCACACATGCACGCCCTCACCCATGCACGCAACTCATGCATGCTCGCACTCACGCACCCATGCATGCACTCATGCATGCATGAACCCCTGCAAGCACGCATGCATGCACGCACAGAGTGTGTTAAACAAACACAGAGTATGTTCAGCAAGCACAGAATGCATTCGGCGAGCATGGAGCGTGTTCAGTTCAAAGCACCGCAACAATATTCCTGAGCTGACATCATAAATGCAGGAACAAAACAGTACATTTACGGCCAGGTTAATCATTTATGGTGATTTCAGCGAGCGGCAGAGGTCATTAGACTGAGCATGCTCAGAGAGACCCTGTTCTCATGACCAGATCTCAGCACACCTGACACCTGTCAGCCGTCACGTCCGAGTAGCATCAACCTAAGCACAGGACAGCTGGTACAGGCCACTGCTCTGACAAGGTGTGAAGAGGGTGGGATGATAAGAGTTCTTTAGCACGTTGTAGCGTGTTCGCAAAAACACCACACATCAGCAGATGGCACGGGGGGGGTAACGACACCTAGACTGGGGGGTGAGACATGCACATGCATCCTCAAATGCCGGTACACAGGCCCACTCACACACACACACGTGTGTGTGCATGCTCATACTGACACTCACACACAGTGATGCAGTGCTGGGTACACTAGCATACTCACGCAAGTGTGATGCACTACTGAACACGTGGTGAGCAGAGAAATACAACTCAACAAGACATCTGTCTTACCTCCTTTTATTTGATCCTGCAGCCCTCCTGTGAGTGAGGCCGGCGCTGTCCGTGGTGCTGATGTTCGCCTGTGAGTGGGGCTGGTGCTGTCCATGGTGCTGCAGCTCTCCTGTGAGTTGGGCCGGTGCTGTCCATGGTGCTGCAGCTCTCCTGTGAGTGGGGTGGTGCTGTCCATGGTGCTGCTGTTCTCCTGTGAGTGGGGCCGGTGCTGTCCATGGTGCTGCTGTTCTCCTGTGAGTGGGGTGGCGTTGTAGCATACTCACACAAGCATAATAGCCTACTCAAGCGTACTCACACAAGCACACTGGAAAATTATAGCATACTCACACAAGCACACTGGCATACTATAGCATACTCACACCAGCATACTCACAAAGGACACTAGCATACTATAGCATACTCACACAAGCACACTGGCATACTATAGCATACTCACACCAGCATACTCACAAAGGACACTAGCATACTATAGCATACTCACACAAGCACACTGGCATACTATAGCATACTCACACAAGCATATTCTAGCATACTCAGGCAGGGCAGTGGGACATTGTGCTTCACACAGAAGTGTAGGGCTCTCTCTCAGCTTTAGTGCCCTTCATTTTGTCTCAGAAAAGGACAGATGATAATAAACTAGTTCATAACAAAGCCTGCTGATGTACACTCAGCAATAACAACATTACTAAACTGTGGTGCAGTAAGTTGACGGTATTTTGTCACAGAACGCGGCAGCGCTGGTCCGTCTGTGAGGCCGCTGGCAGCCAGCTACGGACTGCCGACGCTAATTCTCCCCGGCCGTTTCCGCGGAAACCTTCTTCCCGCATTGCCGCTGCTCGGTGGCGGTCAGAAAGCGGCGTCCTGCTCTTCCTCCTCCTCCCCCTCCTCTTCTTCTTCACGCAGTGGTGCGCTCCTGACTGCGCGGTCTGCTCCGGCGCCGCGGCGGCGCGCTCGATCGATCCGGGGCCCTCGGACGGGCCGGCAGCGGACGGGGTAATCCGGTCCGTGAGCACTGCCGACGGGGAGCGTGGAGCTCGGCCAAAGCAAACGCCCCGCCGCGTCCCGTCAATACACCCCCGCTCGCCCTCGGACCGCGAGAGAGCGAGAGAGGAGCGGAGAACAGACGGGAGAGAGAGAGAGAGAGAGAGAGAGAGAGAGAGAGAGAGAAAAGGAGACAAGAGAGACTCAGAGAGAGCAGAGAGAGAGAGAGAGAGAGGGAGAGAGAGAAAAGGAGACAAGAGAGAGAGAGAGAGAGCAGAGGGAGGTTTAGAAGACATCAGTCAGAAGAGTGGAGAAGAACGGACGGTGGGACAGTTTCCATGCCAGCTCCAGTGTGTGGAGCCCTAGGAGAGGTGCCCCATAATCCAGAGTCTAATCCAGCCTGGGGCCCAGTGGGGCAATAGCTTCCCCTCAGCTTCATCCCCAGAGAGAGGGGGTCAATGGACAGGATCTCCTTCGAAGCAGAGACAGAGATACAGAATAGGGACACATAGGAAGGGAATGTATCAAAAGTTGCATATACAGTAATATGGGATCAATCTGTTCAGGAGGTGATGGAAAACCTCTAAAACTGCTCCCACACAGCTGAAAAGTACAAGATTTCCCCTCTGCCCCTTTATAGCAAAGACTATGTACAAATGATTTCCTCTTCAGAGGACAACAGTCTTCCTGCAAAAAAGAAAACATAAAAACAACAACAAAAAAAAAAAAACATGAATTCCACTTTCAGCATACTGTTCATTTCAGCATTGTTGCTCAACGCCATCACTTGCTCGGAGACTATATATACTGCTCAACATCAAACGTGTTTTTCTGGAAACTGAGAATTCAGCTTAACTTTATATGATACATAAAATAATACTAAAACCACTCAGTGATTCATGCTCAACATAGAATGACAGCTTCATAAACCCTGTTACAGTAATAGCGCCAGCAGTCTCACTATTAGGATGCATAGCTGCTGTAAACTGCTTATTTTTTATTGTGCATATATCACAGCTGAGCAAGGTGCCCCAGCTTATGTCTCAAACATATATACACTGATTAAAAAAAATATCACATCACACACTATTCACAGATTCATCCTGCCGGATAAATTTCAATAGTTTTTGCGAAACAACATTCAGAATTCTATTATCCACAATCGTTATGGAAACTCGCTGGCGAATGGAAGCAGCACGACTATTTTCAGCGGATGAGAGTGAAAATTGGAAGTGTGCTACTGCCCCCTAGTGGACAATAATGACATCACAGGCCCTGATGGAGCAGGAGGCACAAACTTTTAAAACAAGGTATAGAGCAGTGGTAACCAAACCTGCTCCTAGAGATCTACCATCATGTAGGTTTTACTCCAACCCCTACAAAGCACACCACAAGGTAGAGATCTTGTTGAAGTGAAAACCAACAGGATGGCAGATCTCTATGAACAGGTTTGGTTACCACTGGTATAGATGTTTGAGGTCCAAATTAATTATTGCAAAAGCTGAACTTTTGGATCACATTTTGTCAAAAAAATCAAATGAATGAAAAATGCGCATTACAGAAATGTATCTTTTGTGCCAATATCTCATTTATATTTCAATGATATTTGCATTCTCTGAAAACCTTTTTTACTGAGCACCGAGTCTTTTTATTAAATAAAAATATCTACTCAAATATTCAGCAATTTACTTTTTCGCCTGCATTCTGCAGTCATGTGAAAAAATATAAAATCTAAAAGCAACAAAAATCTGACAAAAGCAGACGAAAGAGACAGTAGGCAGCCATTTTCCTCCAAGTATTCATGTGCAAGGCATTGTGGGATAGTTTCCTGGCTAGAAGTATCTGTTAATGAGAGCTATCGAAACACAGCGGCACTCTGTGGAGTATTATTTTTCTATTTCAATAGAGAGAGCAGTTGTGAATGTTTCAAAGTTACATTATGAGCCATGCCAAAATGATTAAGGAAGTAGAAGAATCTAAATTTAAAAATTTGAGCTAAATCAGAGGTTAAACTTGAGATATATCTTTTTTTTTTTTTTTTTTTTTTTTTTACAAAAACCATATCATAACCATCATAATCAAAGCCACTCAGAATCATAGCAAACACTAAGGCCTACGCAAGCATAACAATATTACCTGGCTTGGGGGCGTATTTTATGATGAGACAGGGCAAAATTCCAAATAAAATCTTTAAAGCCAGTTTTCTTTTTTTTTAAAACACAATATTCACTCACATCTCCAGAAATATTTACTAATATCTAATAGTCTAATCTCATCAGTGACACCTTCTTTTGCAGCTCCAATTCCATACTCTAACATGAGATAAAAAATGAAAGTGCCAAATTTTGAAGTGTGTATTCAAAGCATGTATTTGGTCACATTTTAAAAAAAATTATCCATGTGTTTTTCCTATATATGCACAGTGTGGTGTTCAAAAAGTTTAAAAGGTTAGTTTCACATTAGTTTTTCAATCCTGTTTTTGGCCAGAACTGAATTTTTAAATCACGGTTTTAGACTCGAACATTATAAAAGCATTTTTGAAACAATATAGACTCTTCTATAGACAAGTATCGCTTGTGTAAAAACCTGACACAGAGGAAGACCACAAATTAAGTGAAATCCTAGTTTTCCTCTACAGTAAGACCCTGTGTTGCATACGACTTGACCTGCTGAGCACCGTAGGATTCAGCCACATTCTTCACTACAGCTGGATCATCACGGGCTTCTCTCAGTCCCCATCACACAGTCAACGACAACTATCACAAAAAAGACAATCATTTATCATCTGTCACAACAGTCTTTTTTAATTATAACGCCCCAACCAATACATTCTTGCCAAGAAGTCACCTTCAAACTATAACTAACACATTATTAAGAACTGGTAACTTGTAGTTAAACGTATCATACCATCGGTTTAATAACGTCATTCTTAAAATTATCAAAACGATACCAGCATCTTTTATTTTTATATTATTGTTCTTAGAACCCAATTAGAAAGATATATTTATAAGTTGCTGTTCTCAGTATTGTTTTCATGGCATAATCTTTAGTGTTCTGGCATTAAAATGAGCAGCCACATGAGTAATCTATGAGATGGCAGATCAGTAATGTTGTCTTTCCTCTTCATGTCCCTTTGTTGTGAATGCTTGTGGTTAAAGTTATTTCAATTTCAGAAGAGGCCCCGCCCAGAAAGGCGTGACTGTGGTCAGTGTCTTGTTCACTTTCCACAGCCTCCTGGCCACGGTGTGGTCGGGGACATGGATGAGGAAGGGGGAGGGGGTTATGTGGGTAGAGGGTGGGGCTTGGGTGGGGAAGGGGCAGGGGGTTATGTGGGATGAGGGTGGGGAAGGGGTTTATGGGGGATGAGGGTGGGGCATGGGTAAAGAAGGGGGAGGAGTTTATGAGAAATGAGGGCGGGGCATGGGTAGAGAAGGGGGAGGAGTTTGTGGGATAAGGGTGAAACATGGGTGAGGAAAGGGGAGGAGTTTAAGTGAGATGAGCATGGGGCATGCGTGTGGAAGGAGAAGGAGTTTATGGGGGTTGAGGGTGGGTCATCGGTAGAGAAGGGAGAGGAGTGTATGGGATGAGGGCGGGGCATGAGTAGAGAAGGGGAGGGGTTAATCTAGGATGAGGGCGGGGCTTGGGCACGGTGTGGGCGGAGTCTCAGCTCAGGCCGCACAGCGTCTCGCTCACTTCCCACAGCTTCCAGGCCACGGCATCGGTGGTGACACGGGTGGGGAAGGGGGAGGGGTTTATGTGGGATGAGGGTGACTAAGGGGGAGGTGGAGGAGTGCATGGGGATGTGGGCGGGGCTTGGGTACAGTGTGGGCGGAGCCTCAGCTCAGGCCACACAGCGTCTCGCTCACTTCCCACAGCTTCCTGGCCACGGCGTCGTCGCGCGCTTTGGCGTCCACTTCCTGCACGGCGCAGTCGGAGAAGTAGCGGCCGCTGTAGCGCTCGATGCCCTCTTGAAGGGCGCAGTGCAGCGTGGTCTGGGACCCCGCCTCCACGTCCAGGAGGAAGAGCGCCCCCATGGGGAGGAAGAGGAGCCTCAGCCACAGCGGCATGTCCCGGCAGATCTCCGTCTTCACCACCCCTGAGGGCGGGGCACACAGACACACGATCACATGATCACATCCACAGACACATGATTGCATGATCACATCCACAGACACACGATCACATCCACAGACACGTCACATGATCACATCCACAGACACATGATCACATCCACAGACATAGACACAGAATCACATGATCACATCCTCAAAGACATGATCACATCCACAGACACACGATCACATGATCACATCCAGACACACTATCACATGATCACATCCACAGACATATGATCACATGATCACAGACATAGACACAGAATCACATGATCACATCCACAGACATGCGATCACATGATCACATCCACAGACACACGATCACATCCACAGACACATGATCACATCCACAGGCACATGATCACATGATCACACCGACAGGCAAGGACCCCATCCTGACAGAGGCCACCTCACCCAATCAGCAGCCCATTTAATTGGCTGAATAAAATTACTCTCTCACCCAATCTGAGATCATGCACCCCCCCCCCCCCCCACCCAGCCTTTCAAGGGCCTTTTTCTGGAAATCAAATGTCAATAAAATAGAACCAAAACAGATGCTGACTATAATATGATGGAATATTAGTATCTTGGTTCATACTAATATGGATTATATAAAGCAAGAACTGAGGCAGCACAAAGGATGCCGAATTGCAATTCAAGTTTGAATTAAAGGAAGAAGAATTAAATTCTATTAAATTCATATACATACAGTACAGGCAAAAATGACAAAAACAGTGCTTAAAGATGTTTCATAATCTCTTAAAACTCTTATCTTCTTCTGTTGCATCTCTGAGCCATTTTCGTATTTGAAAGTTATCTACCAGATCACGAGCAGCAATGACATTATCTGACATCAGTAATTTGAAATAAAGTTCTCTTCGCATGAATAGTATCACTTTATGTAGAAAAATACATGTTCAAGCTGATAATAAAATTTCCAACAGTAGATACAATAGACTGGAATAATTATTACTTGTTTAACGCAAATGCTAATAATTTCTTAATTTTATGTTGACATTACACATATTATGAAAAAAGAGAAATTGCTGCAAAATATTGCATTAATCACCATAATCTTTTATAAATGCAGTGTTTCCATAATTTGTGACATTACTGCAGTTTAGTGTAGTTTACAGGGTCTGCCATTGATACATTTGACATCATAACTAGCAGTAAATCCTATGTTAGCATTTGAACAGAATGGCAATTTTTATACAAGCAGAACTTCAGAAGATCTACTAAGCCTTAATAAAAAATAATTAGGAGATGCATTCAGGGCTGAAATTCAATATCATATTGTAGAATATAGCACAGCTACTCATTTATCGTGACTACCTAGATTACGTTCATTCTGATGAAATACACATTACGCCATATGAATTAAATGAGCAGATAAGCACTGCCTTAAGTATTTAAAACAGTCAATTGGAAATGAAAGAGATTCTGGCTTTAAATATAAAACAACAATTTTTCAGCAAAAAATATGCCTGGGCAAGACACCTAACCCCTAACTGCTCCCAACGAGCTGATTGGTACCTTGCATGGCAGCCTTTCACCGTTGGTGTGTGTGTGTGTAAATGGGTGAATGAGAGGCGTCAATTGTAAAGCGTTTTGGATGAAAGCGCTAAATAAATTCAGTCCATTTACCATTTACAATTTATGTCTGAAGTATTCTTGTAGTGTGACAGCGTGGAATTTCTTTCAATAGGGGTGAATTAAACTTCCACTTCCTGTCATTCCACTTCAAATTCCAGTTCAACATCCTGTGGGGTGTGGCCTATCCAATTCAAATTCCAACTGACAAACTGAAAGGGAGAACAGTGTAAAGTTCTGAAACGTGCACAGCCCCGGTGCACACTTACCAGGGTGCAGGCTGTAGCAGGTGACACTGGTTCCCTCCAGCTGATTGGCCAGCTCCCGGGTGAAGAGCAGGTTGCACAGCTTGCTGTTGCTGTACGATTGGACGTGGGCCCAGCCGGACCGCGAGGGGGCGGAGTCCCGCGGGGGGGCGGTCAGGGCGGGGAAGTTCACGCCCCCCAGCCGGTAGAGCAGAGCCGCCACGTTCACCACGCGGCCCGCGCCCGCCATCTTCAGACGCTCCAGCAGGAGGCGGGTGAGCAGGAAGTGGCCCAGGTGGTTCACCCCGAAAGCCAGGTCCAGCCCCTCCTCCGTCCGCCCGGGCCCCATCACCCCTGAGGCGGGACGGGGCAGAGGCAGGCCCCGGGTCACACTCGAAAATCTCGCGCTCCGCTTTCCCCTCTCAATCCTGACGATTAACCCTTAATGTACTGGTGAGAAGCAGGCCTCCCTCTGTGCACACTGACTGGGTGTCTCTTCAACTCCATCAACACCCTCACAGAAAACTGATAACTGTACTATAATTATTACAGTATTACTGCAGTATTATGCAATATTTCTGACACACTTGTTTTTAATTGCAGTTTCATTACTTCCTGTGCAGTACTCATGCAGTAGAACCCTTTGGTACTGCATTTTAACTGCACTGTACTTCAGTGAAACTGCAGTATAAGGTCGCAGTAGCTGCACTAAGTGGTTTGTGGGTAATGTAGTGCAAGCTCATCCATGACATTCCAATCCAACAGTCCGTGAAAATCCAACTACTACAAGTACAGCACATATTGTGCATGGAGAAACCTTTGTGCTGCACAACCATACATGGTGACTGCCCGCTGAGCGGCCCCTCCCCATCTCACCTGCATTGTTGATGAGCAGGCCCCTCCCCCTCTCACCTGCATTGTTGATGAGCAGGCCCCTCCCCCTCTCACCTGCATTGTTGATGAGCAGGCCCCTCCCCCTCTCACCTGCATTGTTGATGAGCAGGCCCCTCCCCCTCTAACCTACATTGTTGATGAGCAGGCCCCTCCCCCTCTCACCTGCATTGTTGATGAGCAGGTCCAGCCTGGGCTCAGTCTTTAGGAAGGTCTCGGCGAATGAGCGCACCGATTTCAGACTGGCCAGGTCCAGCTGCATGTACACCACCTCACTGTTCCCACTCTCCTGGGGAGGGACATGGAGTGGGAAAATGCAACCAGGTCCAGTGACGCCACCAGTCTGCAGTCGACACTGCAACAAGGCTATGGCGCCCTCTGTCTGTAATATACGTCATGTGCAGGTAGTTTATTTTCACCCACAGAGCAAAGAAACGGTTAAATAACCGCTCACCCTCCGAATGTCATAGACAGCGGCCTCGGCCCTCGGCCGGCTGCGGCAGGCCAGGATCACCCTCGCCCCCCTCCGGGCCAGCTCCAAGGCTGTGGCCTTCCCAATGCCAGTGTTGCCCCCTGGGGGGACAGGTCAAATGTTGATCATTAGGGGGTCAGGGGTCATGGACAAATCTTGTCAAGAGTAGAGGAGTGGGGGGGGGGGAAACCTGCTTAAAAAGCATAAACAAATGATGGGTAAGGAGCTGGTCTTGTAGCCTAAAGGTCACACTGCCGTTGTACGCTTGAACAAGGTACTTAACCTGCATTGCTTCAGTATATATCCAGCTGTATACATGGATGCAGTGTAAATGCTATGTAAAAATAAATAAATAAATAAATAAATAAATAAATAAATAATAAGTTGTGTAAGTCGCTCTGGATAAGAGTATCTGCTAAATGCCTGTAATGTTATGTAATTACATATTTTAAAGGCGTACAGAAGAAAGAAATGGCTGTTATAAGTCGGCTAAACCCTGGAAAAAGACACTGAACTGAGTTGCAACCTAGGCGGTCACCTTCAGAGAATCAAAGTGCATAAACACAATCAGTCAGTTTAATCGTCATATTTTCGTCATAAAATGTGCCCTCGCGTAAAAAAAAACAATTGCAAAGAACGCATTAAGTTTTAACTCCCCATATAAAACCAAGTGAGGTAGACGCTGGCTTCCTGAGTATGAAACACTTGCCAACTCTGTAGTAACTTACGTAACGCTAAAATGTAACAGAACTGGCTTACGGTCTTTTCATCCGTAGCCTCCGCCACAGCTGAAGTAGACTATCCAAAATAAGTGTCATTTAATAGGCTACACGTTAGAACTGTTGATTAGTCAAATTTCACCAAGCGGATCAACAGGCAAATTATATTTTAAGTTGCGTTTTCAAAAGAATAGCTGTGTGAATATGGTGCACTCTTTGCTCTAAAGTGCTGAAAAATAAATATATGTCACCTGTTACGATCGCCGTTTTCCCTTTGAGCTTTACAGTACTTTCACATCTTCTGGTGCACTTGAATACATAATAATAAATCAGAACATACACAGTAACTACTGCAGCCAGTATAGTTAAAAATGCAGACATTCCAAAATTTTCTATTCCTACATTCACACTTGTGAGTTTGTATATGCGTCCCTTTTTATGAAATCAACATTTCAGTAACGCGAGCAACTAATTTCATTTTCGTATTTTCCCTGGCAGATTCTTCTCGTTCTTCTTCGAGGGTTTATGGCGAATTTAAACAGCTGTATAATGCACTACTGCCACCTTCTGATCTGGAGTGTGGATAGGGGTTATTTATTACCTGCTAGATCTACTTATTAAAAGTTGTGAGTACAAATTTGGTGGACAAACCCTGTGTTCTGTAGAAAGTGAATACATGAGCTAAAGCAATTGTATTGAGAACTTTCTTAAAGAATGTCAATTATATGAAACCGTACTTTTTTTCTGAAAAACTTTAAACCAGTTGTCCTCTTTCTTGACTGTATTTTGGACACTTAACCAGTACATGCTCAATGGTTTCAGAAAGATCGCAATATTCACATCTCCCACTGTTGTGTTTATTCATTAAAAACAGCGTTGTATGTAGCCACGTGTGCCTAAACTTCATTCTATATATTATAACTTCCTTCCATCTCCTCCTAGCTGCATTTCTCGACCAGTCCCGATCCCTTTCGATAACTAAAAAATGCCACCCTGTCCTCTCTTCATCCAATTGCTCTTTGCAGATTTTCAAAATTACACTGTTAAATATGCTGTTCATCTCTGCTTTACTACAGTCTATTTTAATGTGAATTTTTGCGCTTCAAACTACATCTTTTTTGTGAATTTATCAGCCAGTTCTTTCCCTTAAAGGCATACGTGCGCTGGAATTCACACAAAACAGACACTCATTCCCATCATCTGCAGTGGAAATACTATTAGCAATAAGGTGCATTCTTCTAAGGTGTAATGCCCCTTCTCCCATCTCCACCCGCACTTGCTATCACTGGTGTTGTTTTAATTGACCCACGGATTAATCTAAATTCCTGATTTTTAATTATGTTGAGTTTTTCCCAACACACTTGTCATGTTCTGTGGTTTGTCTGTGTTTCCCTTTTTGGGCTGCCAGGTGGCGGCACTTTAGTTTTTAGTTCTGTCCTTTTACCCTGTTTAATTGTATTATTGTTTTCAATTATTCTATTATTCTTTTTGGGTTGTCTCCTTTTCCCTTCCCACTCTGTGGCCTGATTGTTCATTGTGCCCTCCTGTGTCTCGTCAGTGTCGTGGCTATTTAAGTTCCCTTCTCCCTGACTCAGGGGCTGGATCCTTGTTTGGTTGTGTGCTTCTAATTATGTTTCCGCCCTGCGTGTTTCCTCCTGAGAATAGCTGCCCGTGTGTTTCTGCCCATGTTCCATTTTTACAGGCTTTTGGATTCTTGGAGTTTCTTTGTTTCCAGTGTTTTGAAGTTTTTCTTTGTTTTTTGAGAGTTGCCCTGCAAGGCCTTTTGTTCCCTGCTTTTGTTCCTGTTTTCTAAGTAAAGTCCTAGTTTCCCATTACCGTTTGGAGTTTTGTGTTTTCCCCCTCACTCTGCGTTTGGGTCCTGACTCCCCAGCACCTGACAACACTACCGGTTGCAGAGTCATTCACATCCCTTCCGTAGTCAAATACAGATCTTTTAAATCTGATATACATGGTCTTCCGTGAAATCCTGTCTGCTCCCCACACCTATCCTATCAGACGCCTGATAAGATTTAGCACTTTCTTACGCTTGTCTATTATAGTCTTTATTTGAGCAGCATGTGAGTCTCTTATTCCCTGCATATTCTTTTGGGTTTTCATCCATCCGTCCATCATCTAACCTGCTTATCTTGGTCAGGATCTCAGGGGGTGCTGGAGCCTATCCCAGCATGCATTGGGTGAGAGGCAGGAATACACCCTGAACAGATTGCAGGGCACATATCATTTATAAGTCTGATCAGCTTCCCCGCCCTGTTTCTGTCTCTCAGGAGTGGGTACACATGAAAGAGGGCAGGGCATCTGAAGGAAGGGGGAAGAGTTTATGTGGGATGAGGGCCGGGCATAGGTGGGAAAGAGGGAGGAGTTTATGTGGCTTGTGGGAGAGACATGCCACCTAGAATTCATCAGTCAAAAGATGTGTCCTATTTGGTACATTCTCTTTATTGGACAGGTCATTTACATCTAGCCATTTGGCACACTTTTAACCAAAGCGACTCAGCAAGTTGCATTTAACATGGCCTTTAGTTTCTAAATGTATTAAATAAAAAGTACATAATTTCATCAGCATTTTAATTGATGTAAAGACTTAAGGAAGAATTTATAAATACAAGTTGCAGTAAAGGGTGTATCTTACACACAGCACGTGCAAAGTCCTCAAATGAGGAATTGTGGGTACAGCGAGGCCAAAACCATCAAGCCGTCTCCAGCAAACAGTGCCGAGTAAAAGCCTCCACAGTAAAGGTAAACATAGCACAGTGTGATGATGGCTGTTTGCCCAGCCGTGGCAGCGGAGGCTGGCGCAGGTACGCCGGCGCAGGTACGCCCGCCGGCGCTCCAGAAGCGGCCGATAAAGCTCCGCCGGGCTCCGAGGTCGCCGGGGCTCAGGTCCCGTTTCACCGCGCGCTGCCGAACGCGGCGGGAAGCCACGCCCACACACACAGACAGGGCGGGCACAGACGAGGCGAGCACAGACACAGACGGGGAGAGCACAGATGAGGTGAGCACAGACGGCACAGACAGAGCGGGCACAGACGGGGTGAGCACAGACACAGACGGGGAGAGCACAGACGAGGAGAGCACAGACACAGACGGGGAGAGCACAGACACAGACGGGGAGAGCACAGACGAGGAGAGCACAGACACAGACGGGGAGAGCACAGATGAGGTGAGCACAGACGGCACAGACAGAGCGGGCACAGACGGGGAGGGTACAGACGGAGTTGGCACAGGCGGGGTGAGCACAGACGGGGTGAGCACAGACAGAGCGGGCACAGACAGAGCGGGCACAGACGGAGTGGGCACAGACGGAGTTGGCACAGGCGGGGTGAGCACAGACGGGGTGAGCACAGATGGGGCGGGCACAGACAGAGCGGGCACAGACGGGGGCTAGCGTTTCAGGCACGCGTGCAGGTCTGACCTGTTCTCCTGCTTTACAGCGTAGGCACGCAGGAACGTGGATGAGTTTCAGACAAACCAGTCCTGGCCAGGTTAACACCCCACAACCAGGGCAATGGATTTGGTCTGTCCTTTTTTTACTCTGCAGTTACAAATTTATGAATAGCACTTTTATCTTTTAAGCATTATTTCTTTTTCTTCAGTGTAAATAGCAGAAAGTGCCACACAGAACACCAAGTAGACTAAATGATTAAACAGACAGTGTGACAGACTGATATACATACATACACACACACACACACACACACACACAGTGTGACAGACTGATATACATACACACACACAGTGTGACAGACTGTGTAACAAAACCACAGTTAGCACATAGGCTAACTTTTAAATATGCAGTATATTAGTGATTAATATGAATCTTCTCTCATTTTATTCACGACCCTTGCGTTTCTCATCTGATACTGCAAGTAGGACAGGGTGATGGAGTGACGCCTTTTTCCTCGATGGTAGAAGTTGTGACATCATCACTGAGGGGCTACCCTGACTCTCAGTAAACACAGTGGTCCCACAGCCTCTTATGATCCTGACTTCACATCCGTGATTTAATTTCATTTCTTCATTATCATTGCAGATTTTAGATAATACAAAAAACATTATCATCTAGGTGACAACAGCAATGTGCTGTGAGGCAGGGGTGCCCAAACCTGTTCCTGGAGATCTACCGTCCCGTAGGTTTTCACTCCAACCCTAACAAAGCCACAACTCACTCAACAGTCAGAGATCTCATTGAGTCGCTACTTAGTAGAATCAGGTTTGACAGATTAGGGCTGGAATGAAAACCTACAGGACGGTAGATCTTCAGGAACAGGATTGGGAACCCCTGTTGTGAGGGGTTTGAAAACACGGGCACGTGGTCCTCTGTGGTTTGTTTTGACGGTTAGACACAGGACCCAGCCCTGCTGATGTCAGAGCTGAAATTTCGGAGAAAATGGAAGTGTCCTCTCAAGCGGGCGGAGACGGAATGAGAGCGTGTCACGCTGCTTTGTTGCAAAGTCACTGTAATATCTGTAGTATTTGGAGGTAATTAAGTTGTATTGGGTGTAGCCAACATGATAGTATCTGTTGCCCTGCAAGCCTTGTCTTCCCGAATCTGTTTGGGCCAGTCAAATCACTGAACTTTATCTCAGATTTGGGTTAGATCCAATATAAATACTTGTACAAAGTGCATGCTGGTAGACATGGGTCAAATACAGAAGTATTTTCTAGGATTTAGATTAAAAATATGTTTTCAGATGTACATTGTTTTAAGTAATTATATGTTTATATTACACATCTTCCTGGCAAAAGAGAAATCCTGATTTTAAAAATTTTGAAAGTATTTTTCGATGTATGTATACTCATACATGTATAAACATGCACACACAAAGAAAGTTTTTGTTTATGAAGTATCTACACAATTTCTCAAAAGTACTTTCCAAATGCATAAATTATATTTAAAATGCTCAAAAATGTAGCTTCAGAGTAAAAAGCAATCCTCAATGGTTTAATTCAGATGTCTCCCTCCATTTGTGATACCCAATAAAAACAGGTTAAAGTTTATGACTGTAAATGTAAATAAAAGTAGTCAATTTCCTAAAACATAGCTACACAAAGTTCCAAGTTCTGCGATATTCAATATTAAAAACGTAAAGTGTTTGAATATATTTTCAAATACAATCCTGTAGTCCAATACGAAGCATCAGAAAATATTGTTTACAAATGATTCAGGTTAGTAAAATCAAAATAATTTTAATTAAATGAAAAGTTTATTAAAATTCAACCAACTAATTGGAATAAAAAAATCTTTTTAGAACATTAAGAGTACCTTTAAATTCAAGAACTGAATTTCCGTTGATTTCCTGAAGTGAAATGGAATTCAGCCCAGGTGTTGTCGCTGGATGAACTCAAAATGGATCAGCATAAGCCAATGGCTGATTAATGTTGGATATCAGCACAAGCGCACCAGGACAGAAGACTGCATGTTCACAATAAGGAAGAACACGGTGGCATAGTGGTTAGCACTATCGCCTCCCAGCAAGAAGGGCGGGGGTTCGAATCTTGGCTTGGGGCCTCTCTGTGCGGAGTTTGCGTGTTCTCTCCGGGTACTCCGGTTTCCTCCCACACTCAAAGACATGCATGTTAGGTGCGCTCCTGCAGTTGCCCTTGACCATGGCACTTGCCTCAGAACTGGACTTGGTCCCTGGGCTCAGCACAAGAGAGGCAGCTGCCCACTGCTCCTAGGTAACTAGGATGGGTCAAATGCAGGACAAATTACCCCACGGGGTTCAATAAAGTATATCTTCTTCTTATATTATCAGAGAGGCATTTCACCCGAGGCATGATCTACTGCCTCTCATGAATCTGTCACAGAAGTACCAGGGCTCTAATAAAAGGGCAACAAACAAACCAACCATTCACTGAGGAATGTCTTGTTCTCTTAATTTCTGGGGCTGGGTGTGGTCAACAAGCGTATCTCCCAAACAGAAAAAAAACTGTGACTTTCCTTTGAGACTTAAACAGGGACAGCGTGCAGGTCTTAAAACGGTGAGAACAGATATAGAACATAAACACAGAGAAAAGTAATGCAGAGTTTAGATTACATAACTACTCCTCGCTTATAGCAGATATATTTTCTGTAGCTGTAACAGGAAAACGCTAAAAATAAAAACAGCCAGCATATGGGAGCGTTCGCCAAAAACTGGGTGCAGAAACTGATAACTGTTCATAAAAGGCAACTAGTATAAAAGGATTTTATAATCTTACAGGGTCGACACAATTATTGAATTATTGATATTTTCATACGATAGAAAATAACACAGTTGGCAGAGTAGCAGTGAGCAGTGGGCGGGGCTTGTGCAGGGTGTGGGAGTGGCTTCCGGGCCACGGCGTTGGTGGCGGGGCCGGGGGAAGGGTTTAAGTGGGCGGGGCATGGATGGGGAAAGGGGGTGGAGTTTATGTGGGACGAGTACGGGGCATGGATGGGGAAGGGGGGTGGAGTTTATGTGGGACGAGTACAGGGCATGGATGGGGCAGTGGGGAGGAGTTCATCTGGGATGAGGGCGGGGTTTGGGCACGGTGTGGGCGGAGCCTCAGCTCAGGCCGCACAGCGTCTCGCTCACTTCCCACAGCTTCCTGGCCACGGCGTCGTCGCGCGCTTTGGCATCCACTTCCTGCACGGCGCAGTTGGAGAAGTAGCGGCCGCTGTAGCGCTCGATGCCCTCCTGAAGGGCGCAGTGCAGCGTGGTCTGGGACCCCGCCTCCACGTCCAGGAGGAAGAGCGCGGTGATGGGCATGAACAGGACCCTCAGCACCCTGCTAGTGTTGCGACTCAGCTCTGTGTTAATCACACCTGAGTAACACACAGGGAGACAAGTCACTCTCCACGCACGCACGCACGCATGCACGCACACACACGCACGCACGCGCACGCACGCACGCACACACATGCAAGATCACTAGCTGTTGAGTGAGGTGTGCTTTGTTAGGGGTGGAGTGAAAGCCTACAGGACGGCAGATCTCCAGGAACAGGGTGGGGATGCCGTGATGTAACGCACACTGACCTGGGTGAAGGCTGTAGCAGGTGACATTGGTGCCTTGTAGCCTCTTAGCCAGCTCGTGGGTGAAGAGGACGTTGCACAGCTTGCTGTGGCTGTAGATCTTCATCAGATCATAGGTGGAGCTTCCCCGCCCGAGTTCTTTGTGAGCGCTCAGACAGTCGAAGTCGATCCTCCCGAATCGGTGCATCAGAGAGGCCACGTTGACGATGCGAGCCGCCCCGCCCTCTTTCAGCCTCCCCAGCAGCAGGTTGGTCAACAGGAAGTGGCCCAGGTGATTGACACCGAACATCAAGCCCAGCCCATCCTCCGTCCGACCACCCATTAAAAGCCCTGAGAGCTCAGGGAAATATAAAGCATTCTCAAAATAGGAAACTTATTTAAATGAAATTTTACGCCATTACCTGTATGTGCCAAAGCAGGCCCCTCTCCCTGTCACCTGCATTGTTGATGAGCAGGCCCCTCTCCCTCTCACCTGCATTGTTGATGAGCAGGCCCCTCCCCCCTCTCACCTGCATTGTTGATGAGCAGCCCCCCCCCCCACTTGCATTGTTGATGAGCAGGCCCCTCCCCCTCTCACCAGCATTGTTGATGAGCAGGCCCCTCCCCCTCTCACCTGCATTGTTGATGAGCAGGCCCCTCCCCCTCTCACCTGTATTGTTGATGAGCAGCCCCCCCCCCCACCTGCATTGTTGATGAGCAGGCCCCTCCCCTTCTCACCTGCATTGTTGATGAGCAGGCCCCTCCCCCTCTCACCTGCGTTGTTGATGAGCAGGCCCCTCCCCCTCTCACCTGCATTGTTGATGAGCAGGCCCCTCCCCCTCTCACCTGCATTGTTGATGAGCAGGCCCCTCCCCCTCTCACCTGCATTGTTGATGAGCAGGCCCCTCCCCCTCTCACCTGCATTGTTGATGAGCAGGTCCAGCCTGGGCTCATTCTTCAGGAAGGTCTCGGCGAATGAGCGCACTGATTCCAGACTGGCCAGGTCCAGCTGCATGTACACCACCTCACTGTTCCCACTCTCCTGGGGAGGGACACAGAGGGGGGAGGGGCTTCAAGCTAAGCCACACCCACCGACTACCTGTCCACATGCATCAGGCGGAAATTAGGGGGTTGGCGGTATGCTGGTATAGCGTGTCCTTTCTTGGAGAACCATGGGACATGGGAACTATCTTCCAGGCTTTAAGCTACGCTGTGTAGCCTAACTTCATGAACGTTATAGTCTCTCAATGCAATGTATAATTTAGCTCAAATCTTAGATTTATAGAGCCCACTTTGTAGAAGGGAGCCCAGGTTGATATTTGACTGATCAGTTGACCCTGATAGAGTTTAGAGGAAAAACTGAAAAAACTGAAAAAAAGACAACCCTGAAATGTTTTATTTTGTGGTAAATGAATCATTTACATTTTAGTCAATTTTTTAAAATATTACAGGGAAAAAAACCCTTTTTATGTTAGCTTTGGTGGAGGTGTTAAATTACACAACATCATTGAGTATATGAAGTCATGCCATCCTGATTTTATATATTCCAAGGTATGATTCTGTATTGCTCTTAATCTATAATGTGAAATCATATCGTTATTGTCATAATAGTATGGTCTTGCAATATAGATTAAGAACGATTTTGTTATTGTGATAACTGCAAAATATTGTGATGTGAATTTAGGCCACCATAGCTGACCCTATAATGGGTAAGGAACTGGTCTAGTAACATAAAGATCACAGGTATGGATCATGGGCAGGACACTGCCATTGTACACTTGATATAGGCACTTAACCTGCATATCTTCAGTATATATCCAGCTGTATAAATGGATGTAGTGTAAATGCTATGTAAACGTTGTGTAAGTCTCTCTAGATAAGAGCGTCTGCTAAATGCCTGTAGTGTAATGTAGTGTAATGTAATGTTAGTGGAAAGGCAGTCAGAGTAGCCATCTTCCTCACCCTCCTGATGTGGTTGACAGCAGCCTCGGCCCTCGGCCGGCTGCGGCAGGCCAGGATCACCCTCGCCCCCCTCCGGGCCAGCTCCAGGGCTGTGGCCTTCCCAATGCCAGTGTTGCCCCCTGGGGGGAGAGGTCAGAGGTCACATGGAATAAAATGGTTAGGGCCATACATACTCTAAGGATTTGTGGGGCTTTTGTAGACGCCAAAGAGACAAATACCGTTCTTATATAATTACTCAGGGAAAACGAGAGGAATGCGGCATCCCTAAAATGTGCGTGTTTGGGTAAATGCAGAAGTATTTCAGGGCGTTCGGATGTTCGACCGCAAAAACATGAAAGGACAGAATTGCCATTTAGGCATCTGACCTGCTAGAGGTCATTTATCATGGCTGGTGGTTGTTGCTGTTTTTTAACGTCCGCGAAAAGCGGGTGTTCACTTCTTTCCGGCACAAGATCAGCATGACCATTCGGAAGAGGAGACGTCATCAGCGTATTAGAGGAGGGAAGAGTCGCCATAAATGTAACAGTTTTCGGATTTTGCTCTTTTATTCAGGAAATATTTCTAAAACCCGGCGTCACCAGTTGCTTTCCTGCTATGCGCAAGGCGCATCTTAAATACCGCGGGCGGGCTGTGCTCATTTACATAACCAGTCTTCCTAAATAGGCCTTCCTCTCTAAACTGAAAAGAGAAATTTTGCGGCACTGACGGTAATTTTCGCAATCCTTATAAATATGACCCTAAGTGCACACAGTGCTGCCCCATGACATTGGCTTTCCAACAATACGAAAGATGATTACACTGTATTATGGAGAACCTAAGGTTCACATAAGGCTGATCCAACAGGGTGTTCAGTGCTCAGTGCAACTGAGCACTGTCTCTTTATCAGACCCTGCTGATTCCCTGCCAGCACAGTAAAGTCTGTTGGTGGTCTTATAAGCGCATTTCAAGAAGGCAAATATGGTGATAACAATCACAGAAGATACCGGTGATTCTATCCTACTCTCAGAAATAAAGGTACAGTGGAGATACATTTTTGTTTTTTAAGGAACAAATTTCTCAAATTTCCCCAGAAATAATAATAATAATAATTCTATTTTGGTACAATTACAAATAAGTAGCTACCCTTTACAAGCAAAAAACGTACAGATTAATTACGTATCGCTGGCTAAGGGTACCAGTTTATGTACCTATAGGGTACCACCACAGTGACAAGCATACCTTTTTTCTGAGAGTACGTTGCGATTTAGTGATCTTTTCGCTGAGCTGCTAGAGACGCGTCCCGTTGTGTAGTTCGTTAGAAGAGAAAAATGTTTCGCACCATACACATGCACGTAATATAATAGAAAACAATGTCATCAGCACTTACGTTTTACAATTTGCATTAATTTGTTTACAGTTTTCATCTCAATAATGATGAAGCTTCGAATGAAATCAAACTCACCGGTTATAATGACGGTCTTCCCGTGTAGTTTCGCTTTGCTCTTGCACTTCGCTCCTTTGACCAACCTATAATACAAGACAACAGACACTCCGACCGCCACTCCGGTAATAAGCAAGTAAGTCGACATGGCTAGTCTCGTGCCTTCCTCTG
This sequence comes from Anguilla pacifica, assembly GCA_039654925.1. Classification (NCBI taxonomy): domain Eukaryota; kingdom Metazoa; phylum Chordata; class Actinopteri; order Anguilliformes; family Anguillidae; genus Anguilla; species Anguilla pacifica. The sequence goes on from CM077295.1 coordinate 9,600,217, forward strand.
TGCACGAAGTCGCAAACTGCAGTAGACTACTGGGCTTTTATGCTACCGACATACCCTGGGTGTTAACGATACGTGATGTCAATCCCGGGGTTATGGGCACTGAGCCTCTTCCTCAAGTGGGCAGGGCGATTAAAATCTGCTGTATCTCCGGCAGTTGCGCAATTTAGATTAAAGGTCGGATCACGTGACAATGAATTTCGAGTCGCGCGGCATACCAGCGTGAAAGAGGTCTACAGACGTGGGTGTTAAGTTTATGATGACACTACTTGGCTACTTGGCGGGTGCAAGTAGCCTAATAAATGCAATGGTTCCATTGTTATAGTAGGCTAATGTAAATGCATTTTTTTAAATTTCCCCTTGATTCATTTAAATGGTCTTTACTTTTTCTGTTTATTGGCATGACAACGGACGTGCGTGGTTGTCATGCCAATAAAGTCTTCAGATGAGTGCCTCGCGCCACCCAGCGGTGGAACTGGTTAAGTCCAACAAGCAGTGAAAAAGAATAAGAACGCGCGCATCGTAAATCTCAACAGGTGCCAGACAAAACAAATAACCGCAGATAGTCTACACACTGAATACAAAATAAAATAAACGGACCACTTCACCTTTAGCCCTCACGGGTTCTGGGCAAAACAATAAACTAAAACAACAAAGACAAAATAAATGAAATCATACGCATCGCTTTTCAGCTGCATGCATCGTGCTCTCTCTCTCTCTCTCTCTCTCTCTCTCTCTCTCTCTCTCTCTCTCTCTCTCTCTCTCTCTCTCTCTCTCTCTCTCTCTCTCTCTCTCTCTCTCTCTCTCTCTCTCTCTCTCTCTCTCTCTCTCTCTCTCTCTCTCTCTCTCTCCCTCCCTCCCTCCCTCCCTCCCTCCCTCCCTCCCCCTTCGTAGGGGATCCCCGGTCTCAGACACCTACTGTGGAAAGAAGCACACTTTTAAATCCTGGATTGATTCGTAACATCATCCAGGTGTGTGCCTTCTTAACCAGTAGGCGTGGTCCTCTAATTGCCCTGAATTCCTCCCACAAACTGAGCATAACCAAAATATTGCTTACGAACGATTCAAATGGTCAATAAAACCAAAATAATTTTAGCAGACATTGTTCATTAAAAAATTGTTTAATTAAAATTCAACCAATTAATTAGAATTTAAAAAATCTTTTTAGAACATTACGAGCACCTTTAAATTCAAGAACTGGATTTCAGTTGATTTCCTGAAGTGAAATGGAATTCAGCCCAGACTCAGACTGGTGCTATCGCTGGATGAACTCAAAGCGGATCAGCGTAAGCCAATGGCTGATTAATGTTGGATATCAGCACAAGCGCACCAGGACAGAAGACTGCATGTTCAAGGTAAGGAAGAACACATATTATCTAGCATTTCACGAGAGGCATGATCTATTACCTGTCATGAGTCTGTCACAGTAGTACCAGGGCTCTAATAAAAGGGCAACAAACAAACTTAAACAGGGACAGCATGCAGGTCTTAAAACGGTGAGAACAGATATAGAACATAAACACAGAGAAAAGTAATGCAGAGTTTAGATTACATAACTACTCCTCGCTTATAGCAGATATATTTTCTGTAGCTGTAACAGGAAAACGCTAAAAATAAAAACAGCCAGCATATGGGAGCGTTCGCCAAAAACTGGGTGCAGAAACTGATAACTGTTTATAAAAGGCAACTAGTATAAAAGGATTTTATAATCTTACAGGGCCGACACAATTATTGAAGTAATTATTGATATTTTCATACGACAGAAAATAACACAGTTGGCGGGGCTTGTGCAGGGTGTGGGTGTGGCATGGGCAGGGACTGACAGGTCTCAGCTCAGGCCGCACAGCGTCTCGCTCACTTCCCACAGCTTCCTGGCCACGGCGGCGTCGCGCGCTTTGGCGTCCACTTCCTGCACGGCGCAGTCGGAGAAGTAGCGGCCGCTGTAGCGCTCGATGCCCTCCTGAAGGGCGCAGTGCAGCGTGGTCTGGGACCCCGCCTCCACGTCCAGGAAGAAGAGCGTGGTGATGGGCATGAACAGGACCCTCAGCACCCTGCTAAGGTTGCGCATCAGCTCTGTGTTAATCGCACCTGAGTAACACACCGGGAGACAGGTCACTCTCCCAGAGAGGCTCACACTCACTCACACACACTCTCACACACACACTCACAAACTCACACATCCACAAACGCACACACACACTCACAAGCACACAGACACACACGCACACACACAGGATCACTAGCTGTTTAATGAGGTGTGCTTTGTTAGGGGTGGAGTGAAAGCCTACAGGACAGCAGATCTCCAGGAACAGGGTGGGGATGCCGTGATGTAACGCACACTGACCTGGGTGAAGGCTGTAGCAGGTGATATTGGTGCCCTGTAGCCTCTTAGCCAGCTCGTGGGTGAAGAGGATGTTGCACAGCTTGCTGTGGCTGTAGATCTTCATCAGATCATAGGTGGAGCTTCCCCGCCTGAGGTCTTTGTGAGCGCTCAGACAGTCCAAGTCGATGCTCCCGATTCGGTGCATCAGAGAGGCCACGTTGACAATGCGAGCCGCCCCGCCCTCTTTCAGCCTCTCCAGCAGCAGGTTGGTCAACAGGAAGTGGCCCAGGTGATTGACACCCAACATCATGCCCAGCCCATCCTCCGTCTGACCACCCATTACAAGCCCTGAGAGTGCAGGGAAATATAAAGCATTCTCAAAATAGAAACTTATTTAAATGGACTTTAATAAATTTTACGCCATCACCTGTATGTGCCAAAGCAGGCCCCTCTCCCTCTCACCTGCATTGTTGATGAGCAGGTCCAGCCTGGGCTCATTCTTCAGGAAGGTCTCGGCGAATGAGTGCACCGATTCCAGACTGGCCAGGTCCAGCTGCATGTACACCACCTCACTGTTCCCACTCTCCTGGGGAGGGACACAGAGGGGGGAGGGGCTTCAAGCTAAGCCACACCCACCGACTACCTGTCCACATGCATCAGGCGGAAATTAGGGGGTTGGCGGTATGCTGGTATAGCGTGTCCTTTCTTGGAGAACCATGGGACATGGGAACTATCTTCCAGGCTTTAAGCTACGCTGTGTAGCCTAACTTCATGAACGTTATAGTTTCTCAATGCAATGTATAATTTAGCTCAAATCTTAGATTTATAGAGCCCACCACGCCGCTGGAGGGCTCATCTTTCTTTCCGTGAACTATCTATGGTTGCCGACAGAGCACTGGACGCATCACTTCCTGGTCGAGTAACAGCTGTTTCCTACAAGCTCCCGCGGTTTTTATCACTTTTATCTGTTACCTATTCTATCCATTTTCTATCCATTTTGTTTTGCTATTTTATTATAATTTTACTATAATTTTATTTTATTTTATCAGCCTTCTTAGCCTTTTACTTTTCACTTCTAATTTTTATGAACCTTTTATTGAAAATCAGACGGCGGTCGTCTTTAAACCTTGGTCATCTTTTACTATATTTTTTAACCAGACAAAGGCTTTATTTCATCGAACATGGATTTTAAGTTGTTTTTATTAACTATTCATAGAGGTGGTAATGCTGCTTGGCCTGGCTCGTCTTTAGCCTCGTGGCCCAGCGAACCAACATAATTAAACATGCCCGGTGAGGTCGATCCACTACTTAAAAAAGTGAATAAAGAGATTGCTGACCTGAAAGAGGATATTCGTCGGCTTTCGGATGAGCTACAGAAGAAAAATTCGCTTTTATCCAGCTACATGGACCTTGCTTCCGAACAGTCCAAGCAGATCTCCTCCCTTGGTTTAGCCGTGCAGGACACAGCTCTGTGGGACCCCCCCACTTGTCCTCGGCCTTCATCCTGCTCGACACCGAACCATCGGTCATCCTGGGCTGAGGTGGTGGTCCGCGATCCCAGGGGGGTTACAAATGGGACCGCCTTATCCCCTCGCCTAAACCACTCCACCCGCTATGCGGCCCTATCTGAAGATGCTCCGATCAACCCAACTGACGCTCAGGTACGCCCAGCTGATGTTCATGTCCACTCAGCTGATGCCCCGGTCCAACCAGCTGTGGCGCCTGCGGCTCCGATCCGTCCCGATCTGGGCCCCTCTCCAGAAATGGCGCCTGCCGTCTCTGCAGCTTTCCCACCGCTGGTGGCTGGCAGCGTTCGGGTGGGTCACCGCTCCACTGTGTCGCCACTTCAACGGCCCCCATCCCGGGAAACGACCTCCGCCTCCCGGCGTAGGATCCTAAAGAAGGCTGTGCTCAGACGCTCTGGAAGTCTCCCGCACCCTATGCCGGTAGGGAATCCTACTCTCAGGTCTGATGTTGCCGCCTCACCACAACACTCGCCTGCCCGGTCACATATTCCTCATCCCCTTTTTCCCCCAACCACTCTAATTGCGGGGGATTCCATAATCAGAAACATCAGTTTCTGCAACGTAGCCACGCACTGCTTCCCTGGAGCCACGGTCCCGGTCATCCTGGGAAAGCTCACTGGGCTACTGCACTCACTCCCGTCCTCTATTAAGCGAGTGATAGTGCATGTGGGGACAAACGATACAGCTCGTCAGGAGTCTGAGCTGACCAAGAAGGATTTTAGCGAACTTTTAAACTTATTAAACAGCTGTGGAAAGTCTGTTTTTACCTCCGGTCCCCTCCCTACGCTGGCCCGTGGATCAGCGCGCTTCAGCCGAATCCTCAGCCTCAACACTTAGCTCCTCTCCGCTTGCAGAACGAACAATATAGGTTTTATTGACAATTTTAATTTGTTTTGGAACCGCTTTTCCTTTTATAGGTCGGACGGAGTCCACCCAAACAGGCAGGGTAGCCGAATGCTAGCGGCTAACTTGCAGCACGCTGTACAGTCCTCTCCACGTGACTGACTGTTTACCTCTCCTACACACACCCCCGAACTCCCCTCTTCTTCTCAGGTTTTACCCCAGGCCACTGTTTCCAGTACTAGCACCCCCTATCTGTTAGGAGTGCAATTTTTTCCTTCGTCCTCAGTGGCCTTTCGTTCTTCTCCGGTCTGTACCACTGGCTCTCCCTACTCTCGTATCCTTAAACTTAATGTTCAACAGTATATCTCTCCTCCCATCATTCCTACCCGAATCTCTGTTAGATATCCCACTCATTATCCAATCCGTGCTGTTACTGTTTCCAATTTAATTACAATTTCCCTTCAGCCTCCTATCACCAGCTCTGTTCCCATTCTATTTAATCCAACTACCTTTAGAAACAGAAAAGGATTAGGAATTATTCACTTAAATATTAGAAGTTTACTTCAGAAATTAGATCATGTAAATATACTAGTCATGCAGACTGACCTGGATATACTGGTTTTAAGTGAAACTTGGCTTAAAAATAGCATCAGTGACTCAGATGTAGCTCTAATGGGTTACAACTTATACAGAGTGGATAGAACTGGTAGGGGAGGAGGGGTGAGTATATATGTTAAAACAGGTTTCTCTGTAACAATCTTAAAAGCTGTCACAATTCCAAGAAATTTTGAATTCCTTGCACTGAAGGTTCAGCTGGGGCCTAACTCAGTAATTGTGGTTGGGGTCTATAGACCCCCATCTGCTGAGTTAGGCTCCATTGATGCAATAGCGGATCTACTGTCCCATTATTCCGATGCTGAATTGATTGATATGGGTGATTTTAACTTGATTGGAAGTATCATTCAGCCAGTTCATTTCAAGGAGGTTAGTGCTGGCCTTAACTTATTCCAACTAATAACAGAACCCACAAGGCCAAATCTGAAAGACAGCTCAAAATCTACCCTAATTGACCTTATTTTTTCTAATAGGGTTGATAATATCACTGCCTGCGGTGTCTTTGAGCTTGGAATCAGTGATCATTGCCCCGTTGGCTGCATTAGAAGTACTCGGCTAATGAAAACAAAATCTCACAAGGTTATAAGGAGAAATCTAAGACATTTTAATGAGCAAGCCTTTTTATCTGACGTTTCCCATAGTAATATACAATACACATCTGAGATTACTGATGTCGACCTGGCTCTGGATTTCTTCACAAAGACTCTTCTTTCTGTCGTTGACAGACATGCTCCACTGAAAAAACTTAGGATTAAAGATAGAGTCACCCCCTGGTTTTCACCTGAGCTAGCAGCTTTATTCAGAGAAAGGAATAGAGCCTGGTCTCTTGCCAGACACTCCGGTGACCCTTCACATTGGGCAGCTTTCAGGCAAATCAGGAATAGATTCACATCTTCGGTAAGAGTAGCCAAATCCAAATATTACCTAGATCTAATTACCTGCTCCTATGCTAACCCGGCTAAATTCTGGAAGGCAGTGAACTCCATCAAAAACAGACCCACTACTTCCCTACCTTCACACATTGATTCTGGTGACTGTTTGATCTCTGATCTTAATGAGGTTTGCCTAGCTTTCAACAAGCACTTTGCCGAGGCTGGGCATTTATTCGAAAAGGAATATACAGCGCCCCCTCTTATTAGTGATGATTGTGTATATACTATGAACCAGGCCTTTCAGTTTTCCTTTCAGCCCTTCTCTGCTAGTGTTGTTTTTGAGACCTTGCAAACCATTGATCCCAGGAGCGCTACTGGAGAGGATAAATTAGATCCTTTTTTCTAAAAATGGCTGCTCCATTCATTGCAGAGCAGTTATCACACATATTCAATCTTTCTATTTCAACAGGCATATTCCCTAGTATCTGGAAATTGGCACATGTATTTCCACTGCACAAATGAGGTGACAGAAATAATCTAAACAATTATAGACCAATCTCCAAATTACCATGCCTAGCAAAAATTCTGGCATCTCTGGCAAATAATCAACTCACAGTATTTCTTTCTAGTCATTCAGTTCTAAGCCCACATCAATCCGGATTTAGAGCCAAGCATAGCACTATCTCAGCTGTTACGCTAGTTACAAACAATATTATGTCTGCTCTAGACAGTAAGAAACACTGTGCTACCCTTTTTGTAGATCTGTCTAAAGCCTTCGACACAGTCGATCACGCTTTGCTTTTACAGAAGCTGTGCAGCATTGGTTTAGATGGTAAAGCTTGTGATTGGTTTCATAATTATTTGTATGGGAGATTTCAGTGTGTGAAGTCTGGGAGCACCCAGTCTGGGTTCCTGCCGGTGACGAAGGGGGTTCCGCAGGGATCAGTTCTGGGCCCTATCCTTTTCACCATTTACATTAATAATATTGTTTCCTCACTAAATGATTGTCAAGTTCATCTATACGCAGATGATACTATTGTATATTGTATTGCTGATTCTGCTCAGCTTGCCATTGAGAAACTGCAGCTTGCTTTTAATGCCCTTCAGGAGGCTCTTCTTAAGCTTAAGCTGGTCCTTCATGCAAGCAAAACAAAATGCATGTTGTTTACTAGGGCCAGAAGCACTGATTATGATAGTATATTTATATCCACTGCAAATAGTTCTAAAATTGAGAGAGTTTCTGAATATAAATATCTTGGCATCTGGCTTGACGAGAAATTCTCATTTAAATTCCATATAGATGATCTTGTCAGCAAACTGAGGCAAAAAATTGGCTTCCTTTATAGAAACAGATTTTGCTTCCCTATGATCAGTAGAAAAGGAATTGTTGAAGCAGTTTTCCTTTCAGTGTTAGACTGTGGTGACTTTATTTATAGAATTGCTGCTCCTTCTTCTCTTAAGCGCTTGGACACAGTCTATCACTCTGCCCTCGGGGCGACATAGCTCAGGAGGTAAGAGCGGTTGTCTGGCAGTCGGAGGGTTGCTGGTTCAAACCCCGCCCTGGGTGTGTCGAAGTGTCCTTGAGCAAGACACCTAACCCCTAACTGCTCTGGCGAATGAGAGGCATCAATTGTAAAGCGCTTTGGATAAAAGTGCTATATAAATGCAGTCCATTTACCCTCAGATTTATCACTGGCGATAGTTATGGTACCCACCACTGTGTCCTCTATGCCAAGGTGGGTCTGTCTTCTCTGGCAGTGAGGCGTGATAAACACTGGTTTTTGTTTATCTTTAAGGCCATTGTCGGAATGCTTCCACCTTATATTACAAGGTTGTTAGAGTGGCGCTCTGGACCCTATCAAACCCGATCAAATGGCTTGCTTATGCTTAAGGTACCTCGGGCTCGATCAGAAATTGGGAAGTCAGCATTCCATTTTAGTGCCGCACCCTCCTGGAATGAGCTCCAACAATTGCTGAAAATCAGCTCTCTACCAACTTATGGGCAGTTTAGATCGCTGGTTTTGAACATTCCTGTCTCTGAGTGTATCTGTTTTTGATCTTATCTGTGCTGATTTTATTTATTTTATTATTTTATTTTTTATTTTTATTTTTTAAAATTATATTTTACTGGATTTTATTCTAGTCATTTTATTATTTACTATGTTAGTTACTGTTGCTATATTCTATGATCTTTTATTACACTTATTGTGTTTTAATTGTGTTTGTAATCTCGGCTACATTGAAAATGAGGGCCTGGCCCTTAATTGTACCTCCGAGAATTTAAATAAAGGTTCTGACTGACTTGGAAGGGAGCCCAGGTTGATATTTGATTGATCAGTTGACCCTGATAGAGTTTAGAGGAAACCCTTTTGGGAAAAAAGACAACCCTGAAATGTTTTATTTTGTTGTAAATTAATCATTTACATTAGTCAATTAGAAAAAAGAATTACTGGGAAAAAATTCATTTTTATGTTAGCTTTGGTGGAGGAGTTAAAAATTACACAACAGGACGGAGTGTGGCACAGTGGGTAAGGAACTGGGCTTGTAACCGAAAGGTCACAGGTTCGATTCCCGGGTAGGGCACTGCCGTTGTACCCTTGAGCAAGGTACTTAACCGAAATTGCTTCAGTATATATCCAGCTGTATAAAATGGATACAATGTAAAATGCGATGTAAAAGTTGTGTAAGTCGCTCTGGATAAGAGCGTCTGCTAAATGCCTGTAATGTAATGTAACATCATTGAGTATATGAAGTCATGCCATCCTGATTTTATATATTCCAAGGTATGATTCTGAATTGCTCTTAATCTATAATGTGAGATCATATCGTTATTGTGATAACAGGATGATCTTGCAATATAGATTAAGAACGATTTTGTTATTGTGATAACTGCAAAATATTGTGATGTGAATTTAGGCCACCACAGCTGACCCTATAATGGGTAAGGAACTGGTCTAGTAACCTAAAGATCACAGGTATGGTTCATGGGCATGACACTGCCATTGTACACTTGATCTAGGCACTTAACCTGCATATCTTCAGTATATATCCAGCTGTATAAATGGATGTAGTGTAAATGCTATGTAAACGTTGTGTAAGTCGCTCTGGATAAGAGTGCCTGCTAAATGCCTGTAATGTAGTGTAATGTAGTGTAATGTAGTGTAATGTAATGTTAGTGGAAAGGCAGTCAGAGTAGCCATCTTCCTCACCCTCCTGATGTCGTTGACAGCAGCCTTGGCCCTCGGCCGGCTGCGGCAGGCCAGGATCACCCTCGCCCCCCTCCGGGCCAGCTCCAGGGCTGTGGCCTTCCCAATGCCAGTGTTGCCCCCTGGGGGGAGAGGTCAGAGGTCACATGGAATAAAATGGTTAGGGCCATACATACTCTAAGGATTTGTGGGGCTTTTGTAGACGCCAAAGAGACAAATACGGTTCTTACATAATTACTCAGGGAAAACGAGAGGAATGCGGCATCCCTAAAATGTGCGTGTTTGGGTAAATGCAGAAGTATTTCAGGGCGTTCTGATGTTCGACCGCAAAAACATGGAAGGGCAGAATGGACGTTTAGTACCTTACCTGCTAGAGGTCATTTATCATGGCTGATGGTTGCTGCGGAAAAGTAAATTGCGTCTGTTTTTTAACGTCCGCGAAAAGCGGGTGTTCACTTCTTTCGGGCACAAGATCAGCATGGCCATTCGTAAGAAGAGAAGTCATCAGCGTGTTAGAGGAGGGAAGAGTCGCCATAAATGTAACAGTTTTCGGATTTTGCTCTTTTATTCAGAAAATATTTCTAAAACCCGACGTCACCAGTTGCTTTCCTGCTATGCGCAAGGCGCATCTTAAATACCGCGGGCGGGCTGTGCTCATTTACACAACCAGTCTTCCTAAATAGGCCTTCCTCTCTAAACTGAGAAGAGAAATTTTGCGGCACTGACGGTAATTTTCGCAATCCTTATAAATATGGCCCTAAGTGCACACAGTGCCCCATGACATTGGCTTTCCAACAATACAAAACATGATTACACTGTATTATGGAGAACCTAAGGTTCACATAAGGCTGATCCAACAGGGTGTTCTGCAACTGAGCACTGTCTCTTTATCAGACCCTGCTGATTCCCTGCCAGCACAGTAAACAGTCTGTTGGTGGTCTTATAAGCGCATTTCAAGAAGGCAAATATGGTGATAACAATCACAGAAGATACCGGTAATTCGATCCTACTCTCAGAAATACAGGTACAGTGGAGATACATTTTTGTTTTTTAAGGAACAAATGTTTCAAATTTCCCCAGAAATAATAATAATGTTCTATTTTGGTACAATTACAAATAAGTAGCTACCCTTTACAAGCAAAAAAAACGTACAGATTAATTACGTATCGCTGGCTAGGGGTACCAGTTTATGTACCTATAGGGTACCACCACAGTGACAAGCATACCTTTTTTCTGAGAGTACGTTGCGATTTAGTGATCTTTTCGCTGAGCTGCTAGAGCAGACGCGTCCCGTTGTGTAGTTCATTAGAAGAGAAAAATGTTTCGCACCATACACATGCGCGTAATATAATAGAAAACAATGTCATCAGCACTTACGTTTTACAATTTGCGTTAATTTGTTCACAGTTTTCATCTCAATAATGATAAAGCTTCGAATGAAATCAAACTCACCGGTTATAATGACGGTCTTGCCGTGTAGTTTCGCTTTGCTCTTGCACTTGGCTCCTTTGACCACCGTATGATACAAGACAACATACACACCGACCGCCACTCCGGTAATAAGCAGGTAAATCAACATGGCTAGTCTCGTGCCTTCCTCTGTGCTCGAAGTCACAAACTGCAGTAGACTACTGGGCTTTTATGCTACCGACATATCCTGGATGTTGATGATACGCAGAGGTGGGTAGAGTAGCTAAAACCTGTACTCAAGTAAAAGTATTGTTACTTTAAAATAATAATGACTCAAGTAGAAGTAAAAGTAGTCATCCAAATAATTACTTGAGTAAGAGTAAGAAAGTATCTCGTGAAAAGACTACTCAAGTACTGAGTTACTTCATATAATCTGATTTAATGTTGAAATAAGAAGAGCAAGATGACCGTAAAAATCTAAATGTCCAAAATATAAAATTGTAAATGCTTGTCCAATAGAAATAAACAAAATATAAAATAGCCATGTGCAAATTCAAATATGGCCTAAATCATATCCCTTTAAATAAAACAATACACAGGAGGTTCGTCAGAAGAGGAGGATTTTCGCTTTCTGTTGGACTCTATTAAGTCTGTATACCCCATCAGTTTGTTGGGGTGAACCCTCCGTTGACAGAAAAAATATCAATGAGGCTACAGGGATTTATCCATTAAAATAGACTCATCATCACAACAAAGAGGAGCCTGCTCAAATTCAAACAGAAACTTTATATGTGGGAAACATAATGCTTTGTAGCACCATTATTGTACCTTATGATGCACTTCTCCACGATATTCCAAAGTCCCGTGATGCCTTGCACGGAATATGTGCAGAACTTCCGGTTTATCGTAAACAAACGTTACGTATGCTATGCAATGTTCCAGCGTGCACGTCATGACTGTAGCATGCTTTACAAAAACTATTACACTACTAACTAATGCTTACATTACAGTGTGAAATATCCACATTAATACCAGTAACCCATTTAAACACACTCAATTTCAAAAAATAACATATATAACCGAAGTATTTTGAGCAATAATAGCCTACTTACATAGCAATGATGAAATCTTATCTGTGTTCAGTAGATGGAGACAGAGACCGTAAATCAACAGTACAGTTCAATCCGCTTCTGTTTTGCTCCAGAAAACGATGTCATCTAGGTCTATCAGCAAACATACGGCTTAGCTATGCCCAGAAGTCCTCAATAATAATAGTATTTCCCAAGAAATTATGAATAATCCCTGACCACGTTCCGTGCTGCGTCTTTTACTCTACCACAGAGTAAATGCATAAGTGAATGCGATGATAAGAAAAATTTCGGTTACGCTGACCTAAAAAAAAGCTATTCCAAAAGCAAAATTAGACATGCTATATATCGTTAGAAAGCTTATACTCTCACCTACTGAATAAATGAATTGTCAATCAAGCCAGACTGTACTAAAAAGGGCGACAATGCCGTAAACAACGCATGTGGTATTACGCACAGCTATTTTGGAAGATACCGAGGCATCATAAATGCCCGTATATTTCACAAACGGATTGTCCAAGACAATAAATGACCACTCAGTCAAATAGTTAGCTATCCACAACCAAAACTAACCTACAACTTACCACCACATATTTTCTCAAGTTCGAAGTTGAGTTCTTGTAGGCTAAAATGTCCACATTTCTAGGCAGACAAAGAAGGCAGCGCATAATGTATCTACTGTTTTTGGTAGTCTGTAAGCAAAATGTAGTTTGAACGTGAGGCCAGCTGTGTTCTGCCTGCTACAAATCACCCGCCGTTGTTTCAGCTATTGTTGTCACCCACTCATCCTTCTATGTGCTGTGACTGGCTATGTTTGATTGGTGAAACGGAGTCATGTGGAGCTATGACGGACCAAAGCAAAGACCAGTCAGCCTCTTTGGCTGAAATCTCTCTGAGATAATGAAACGAACAGAACGTGCATTGAATAAAAAATGGGTAAAAAATGAAAGTAACGAGCGGAATGTAGCCGAATATAACGGAGTAAGAGTAACATTTTTTCTTCACAAATATACTCGAGTAAAAGTGAAAAGTATGTTGCATCAAAACTACTCTTACAAGTACAATTTATTAAAAAAGTTACTTAAGTAAATGTAACGGAGTAAATATAACGCGTTACTACCCACCTCTGATGATACGTGATGTATGGGCACTGAGCCTTTTCCTCAAATGGGCAGGATGATTAAAATCAACTGTATCTCCGGCATTTGTGCAATTAAGATTACGGTCGGAGCACGTGACAATTAATTTCGAGTCGCGCGGCATACCAGCGTGAAAGAGCTCTACAGAAGTTTCTGATGACACTCAGCGAAAGACTGGAGGATTCGGGTAGGGAGAGACGAGAGAGGAATGGAGGGGCGGGTGCAAGTACCCTAATAAATGCGATGGTTCCATTGTTATAATAGGCTAATTTAAATGCATATTTTTTATTTCCCCTTGATTCATTTAAATGGTCTTTACTTTTTCTGTTTATTGGCATGACAACGCACGTGCGTGGTTGTCATGCCAATAAAGTCTTCAGATGAGTGCCTCGCGCCACCCAGCGGTGGAACTGGTTAAGTCCAACAAGCAGTGAAAAAGAATAAGAACGCGCGCATCGTAAATTTCAACAGGTGCCAGACAAAACAAATAACCGCAGATAGTCTACACACTGAATACAAAATAAAATAAACGGACCACTTCACCTTTAGCCCTCACGGGTTCTGGGCAAAACAATAAACTAAAACAACAAAGACAAAATAAATGAAATCATACGCATCGCTTTTCAGCTGCATGCATTGTTCTCTCTCTCTCTCTCTCTCTCTCTCTCTCTCCCTCCCTCCCTCCCCCCCCCCCCCCCCCTTCGTAGGGGATCCCCGGTCTCAGACACCTACTGTGGAAAGAAGCACACTGTTAAATCCTGGATTGATTCGTAACATCATCCAGGTGTGTGCCTTCTTAACCAGTAGGCGTGGTCCTCTAATTGCCCTGAATTCCTCCCACAAACTGAGCATAACCAAAATATTGCTTACGAACGATTCAAATGGTCAATAAAACCAAAATAATTTTAGCAGACATTGTTCATTAAAAAATTGTTTAATTAAAATTCAACCAATCAATTAGAATTAAAAAAAATCTTTTTAGAACATTACGAGCACCTTTAAATTCAAGAACTGGATTTCAGTTGATTTCCTGAAGTGAAATGGAATTCAGCCCGGACTCAGACTGGTGCTATCGCTGGATGAACTCAAAGCGGATCAGCGTAAGCCAATGGCTGATTAATGTTGGATATCAGCACAAGCGCATCAGGACAGAAGAATGAATGCTCAAGGTAAGGAAGAACACATATTATCAGAGAGGCATTTCACGAGAGGCATGATCTATTACCTGTCATGAATCTGTCACAGTAGTACCAGGGCTCTAATAAAAGGGCAACAAGCAAACTTAAACAGGGACAGCATGCAGGTCTTAAAACGGTGAGTACAGATATAGAACATAAACACAGAGAAAAGTGGGGCGACATAGCTCAGGAGGTAAGATCGGTTGTCTGGCAGTCGGAGGGTTGCCAGTTCAATCCCCCACCCTGGGCATGTCGGAGTGTCCCTTAGCAAGACACCTAACCCCTAACTGCTCTGGTGAATGCGAGGCATCAATTGTAAAGCGCTTTGGATAAAAGTGCTATATAAATGCAGTCCATTACCATTACCATAATGCAGAGTTTAGATTAGGTATCTACTCGTCGCTTATAGCAGATATATTTTCTGTAGCTGTAACAGGAAAACACTAAAAATAAAAACAGCCAGCATATGGGAGCACTCGCAAAAAACTGGGTGCAGAAACTGATAACTGTTTATAAAAGGCAACTAGTATAAAAGGATTTTATAATCTTACAGGGCCGACACAATTATTGAAGTAATTATTGATATTTTCATACGATAGAAAATAACACAGTTGCCCGGGCTTGTGCAGGGTGTGGGCGTGGCATGGGCAGAGACTGATAAGTCTCAGAACAGGTCACACAGCATCTCACTCACTTCCCACAGCTACCTGCCCAAGACATCGGTGTCGGTGGCGACATGGCTGGGGCAGTGGGGAGGAGTTTATGGGGGATGTGGGCGGGGCACGGGTGGGAAAGGGGGAGGAGTTTATGTGGGATGAGGGTGGGGAAGAGGTTTATGTGACAGGTGGGCAGGGCACAGATGGGGAAGGGGGACGGGTTTATGTGGGATGTGGGTGGGGCACGGTGAGGAAGGGGGAGGGGTTATGTGGGATGTGGGCAGAGCACAGGAGGGAAAGGGGGAGGAGTTTATGTGGGATGAGCACGGGGCATGGATGGGGCAGTGGGGAGGAGTTAATCTAGGATGAGGGCGGGGCTTGGGCACGGTGTGGGCGGAGCCTCAGCTCAAGCCACACAGCGTCTCGCTCACTTCCCACAGCTTCCTGGCCACTGCGGCGTCGCGCGCTTTGGCGCCCACTTCCTGCACGGCGCAGTCGGAGAAGTAGCGGCCGCTGTAGCGCGCGATGCCCTCCTGAAGGGCGCAGTGCAGCGTGGTCTGGGACCCCGCCTCTTCAGCAATAAGAGCGCGGTGCTGGCCTTCATCAGGATCCTCAGCACCATGTTAGCGTTGCGACTCAGCTCTGTGTTAATCGCTCCTGAGTAACACACAGGGAGACAGGTCACTCTCCTAGAGAGACTCTCACACACACACAAACTCACACATCCACAAATGCACACACACACACACACACACACACACTCACACAGACACACTCTCATAGACACTCACACTCACACACACTCACACACACACAAACTCACACATCCACAAACACACACACACACTCACACACACAGACATGCACACACTCACACACACACACACACACACACACAAACACACGCACACACACACTCCAACACACACACGCACGCGCACACTCACACTCACACACACACACACTCACACACACGCACAGACACTCACACACACACAGATACACTCACACACACGTGCACGTACACACTCACACTCACACACACGCACACGCACACACACACTCACACACACACACACACTCGCACACACACACACAGACACACTCACACACACGCGCACGTGCACACTCACTCACACACACACAAACTCACACACACTCACACATACACGAGCTCATACTCACACACATATCCACACACACAAACTCACTCACGCACACACACACGCACACACATGCAAGATCACTAGCTGTTGAGTGAGGTGTGCTTTGTTAGGGCTGTAGTGAAAGCCTACAGGACGGCAGATCTCCAGGAACAGGGTGGGGATGCCGTGATGTAACGCACACTGACCTGGGTGAAGGCTGTAGCAGGTGACATTGGTGCCCTGTAGCCTCTTAGCCAGCTCGTGGGTGAAGAGGACGTTGCACAGCTTGCTGTGGCTGTAGATCTTCATCAGATCATAGGTGGAGCTTCCCCGCCCGAGTTCTTTGTGAGCGCTCAGACAGTCGAAGTCGATGCTCCCGAATCGGTGCGCCAGAGAGGCCACGTTGACGATGCGAGCCGCCCCGCCCTCTTTCAGCCTCCCCAGCAGCAGGTTGGTCAACAGGAAGTGGCCCCGGTGATTGACACCCAACATCAAGCCCAGCCCATCCTCCATATGACCACCCATAAAAAGTCCTGAGAGCTCAGGGAAACATTAACTGGTATGTTTTCTAAAAACGTTTTGCTAAGCTTTTGTTTCCCCTTGTGTGCACAGCCAAATTTCAAATGTATTTTATCTGTAAATTACAGTAATTAACAAAATATAAAGCATTTTCAAAATAGGAAACTTATTAAAAGTGACTATAATAAATTTTACCCCATCACCTGTATGTGCCAATCAGGCCCCTCCCCTCTCTCACCTGCATTGTTGATGAGCAGGCCCTCCCCCTCTCACCTGCATTGTTGATGAGCAGGCCCCTCCCCCTCTCACCTGCATTGTTGATGAGCAGGCCCCTCCCCCTCTCACCTGCATTGTTGATGAGCAGGACTCTCCCCCTCTCACCTGCATTGTTGATGAGCAGGCCCCTCCCCCTCTCACCTGCATCGTTGATAAGCAGGTCCACTGTGGGCTCAGTCTTCAGGAAGGTCTTGGCGAACGAGCTAGCCAATTTCAGAATGACCAGCTCCAGCTGCATGTACACCACCTCACTGCTCCCACTCTCCTGGGGAGGGACACGGAGGGGGGAGGGGCTTCAAGCTAAGCCACACCCACCAACTACCTGTCCACATGCATCAGGCCGAGTGAAATTACAGGTGAAAATTAGGGGTTGGCGGTATGCTGGTATAGCGTGTCCTTTCTTGGAAAACCATGTAGATATTAAGGTGAAAACAAAAACCAGCAGACCCTGTAGCTCTCCAGGACCAGGGTTGGAGACCACTGGCGTAGCCTACGAAACACAGGGCCAAGTGACTTGAAAGAATTCAGGAAATATTGGGCAGCATTGCTTTGGAATACATCTTATTTAATTTCGGTGAGGCAAGATAGCCTATATTGTTTGTAGTACCGTAACTTGGCGTCATTTTTTTATCAATACTTTTAATGGCAGGGCTGGATTTTGGCAGTCTGAATGAATGAGTTACAGACGGTGTATGTCTTGTATGTGTGAGTAACTTGGCATTTTTGTACATTGAAAACGTGTTTTTTATGAGATATCATTTCTTTTTGCAAAGCATTTTATTATGAGAGTGAGAAATGCAAAGTGACCCTGTAAGAAACGATTGTGGATTATGGCTATCCTTGTGTGAATTTGTACAGTCTGATGAGCGTGTACCGTTTAGCAGTTTCGGTTTGCTATATATGTAAAACAGTGGCTGTGACAAAGAGTGCGGTGGTGTAAGTGTAAACGCATCGGAAACGCAGGTGAAATATGGCCAGTGTATGTACTCACAGATTTGACGGTCATCCAATGAGTCTTGATTGATAAAAGAATCAGCAAGCCCGTAGAATTAGAGCTCCCTAGGTCGCAACTTGTGTACCCTGCTGTCCTGCTCCGTTGTCTGTTATTTCGTGGAGATGCACTTTTAGTGTTTGTAAGGTTTATAAGGCATTTTGATAGGCTTATCTGCAGGTAGGAATCTTCTTCGCTGTTTTGCTAAGCTAGAACCGGAAAACTTGATAGTGGAGAATAGGAGCAGATGCATGTCCCAGCAGGCTTTGCATATGAGAAAATAACAACAGTGTGACAGAAATTAGGAGACATGATGAAATTGCGTAGTTGAAACAATATGTTTTTAGCAGAATGTGTGATGGAGTGGGGGTTTTTGGGAGACCAACCGCGACTAAACAGGGGGTTCTTTAAGCTATTCACCCGAGGGAGAATAACCACAAGAGTCTCTAGAGACGGAGACAGAGGAAAAGATAGCTGAAAGGAAAACAATACTCCTAAGGGATAGTATCCCAAAGAAAAAGCTCTACGCAACCCACGTACTGGGTAAAAAAAGAACTAAGGCTTAAGGAGTACGATCTTTCTGAAAACAAAACAAAACTGCCGGAGCAGAAAACGGGGCAACTCAAAGAAAACAGACCTCGAACCGAGGCTGAAAAAGTAACACCCTACAGAAATACTGAGTTTAGGTTGCAGCACTAGCTTGTTGCCAACAACCTAACAAGCTAAAGACTGTTGTGCTAATTTTATAGCCACAACAGTCCAATATCTCACTCTTAATCCTATACCTTTACCTTTACCTTGCTTGACAGCTACCGGCTCTTGTGCAACGTAAGTGACACTGAAGCAAAGCTCCTCGGCTTGCTTGGGGTTTAAATAGAACGCCAACAGGTGCAAATTGTAAAAAGAAATTTGCACGTGTATAATTCAATCAGCTCAATGGCCGTAATAACTGAAGAAAAGGCGCATGAAAAAACCAATGGCCGTAATAACTGAAGAAAAGGCGCAGGAAGGAAAAGAAATGGTGGCATCAGCCAAAACCATGACAGGACCCCCCCTCTAAGGGCCGGCCCCAGACGGGCCCTCCGAACCACGCCTGCGGAAGTCATGAATAAGCTTAGGGTCCAAAATGTCTCTAGAGGGGACCCAACAGCGTTCCTCAGGGCCATAGCCTTCCCAGTCAATAAGGAACTGAACCCCTCGGCCCACTCGTCTCTCAGCCAGAATGCGGCGTACTGTATATACCGGCTCCCCATCAATGAGCCGAGGTGGAGGTGGCGGTTCATCCGCCGGAGCCAATGCGCTCACGAGAACCGGCTTAAGGCGAGAGACATGAAACGTCGGGTGGATTTTCATGGAACGAGGGAGCTGCAAGCGAACTGTGACCGGGTTGATTTTACGCACAATCTTAAAAGGGCCCACAAACCGAGGGGCGAGTTTACGAGATTCAACTCGTAAAGGAAGGTCATGAGTAGATAACCAAACCCGTTGACCCACCCGATAGGAGGGTGCTGGACGGCGATGCCTGTCGGCAAGTCCCTTCTGTTTGGCCGAGGAGCGCAGGAGGGACGCACGGACTCTCTTCCACGTGGCGCGACACCGCCGAACAAAGAACCCAGCAGACGGCACCTCGTTGTTCTTCTCCAATTCCGGGAACAGAGGAGGTTTGAATCCAAACTGGGCCTCAAATGGTGAGAGCCCCGTGGACGCGTTACGCAGCGTATTATGCGCATACTCCGCCCACGCAAGATGACGGCTCCACGATGTTGGGTTGGAGGAAGCCAGACAACGAAGAGTGTTCTCTAGCGTCTGGTTGGTACGTTCCGTCTGTCCATTAGTCTCCGGGTGGAATCCCGACGAGAGACTGACGGACGCACCCAAGAGAGAACAAAACGATCGCCAAAACCGAGATGCAAATTGAGGCCCACGATCAGACACCACGTCTTGAGGCAGACCATGCAGTCTGAAGGCGTGGTCGACTACCAGCCGTGCAGTCTCTGGTGCTGATGGCAATTTAGGCAGCGCGATGAAGTGGGCTGCCTTAGAAAACCTGTCCACCACAACCAGGATAACTGTGTTGCCATCAGAAGCCGGCAGACCTGTGATAAAATCCAAGGCAACGTGGCTCCATGGACGACTCGGGACGGGCAAAGGGCGTAAAAGCCCAGAGGGTTGGAGCTGAGAACCCTTGTTGCGGGCACAGACCGAACAAGCTGCAATAAACTCCCGAACATCCCTCTCCATCCCAGGCCACCAAAACCGCCTGGCCAGGAAATCCTTAAACCTGTGGATGCCAGGATGCCCAGTAAGATGGGAGAAATGTCCCCACTGCAGCACCTGGGCACGTACCTTGGATGGCACAAAAAGACAGTTAAGGGGTCCCCCACCTGGATCTGGCTCCAGTCGTTGAGCCCTCCGCACCACAGACTCGATGTCCCACATAACTGGGGCCAAAATCTGGGTGGTAGGAACAATGGGCTCAGAGAAGTGGTCACTGTCAGATTGATCAAAAATCTGGGAGAGTGCGTCAGGCTTGATGTTTTTAGAACCTGGGCGATATGTTAGCAGGAAGTTAAAACGGGAGAAGAAAAGCGACCAGCGAGCTTGCCGCGAATTGCGCCGCTTGGCGTTCTGAATGTACTCTAGATTTTTGTGGTCGGTCCACACCGTGAAAGGGTGTTCAGCTCCTTCTAACCAGTGCCGCCACTCCTCTAGAGCCAGCTTAACCGCCAAAAGTTCCCGGTCCCCGACGTCATAATTTCTCTCAGCCGGAGAAAGTGAACGAGAAAAATAAGCACAAGGGTGCATTTTTTGATCCTGGGGAGAACGTTGTGATAAAATGGCCCCTACCCCAAGCTCTGAGGCGTCCACCTCTACCACAAACGGGAGTGAAGGGTTAGGGGTTATCAGGATGGGCTCTGAACTGAACCTCCTTTTCAACTCCGTAAAAGCAGCCTCGGCTTTGGGCGTCCACTCAAAGGGTGAAGGGGTATTTTTCTTTGTCAGTGCAGTGATCGGCGCAACCACTGAACTAAAATTGCGTATAAAACGCCTGTAAAAATTAGCGAACCCCAAAAAGCGCTGAACTTGTTTGACCGATTCTGGGGTAGGCCAATTCATGACCGCGGAAACTTTCTCTGGGTCCATTTGTACCTTCCCCTCTGTCACAATGAACCCCAGGAAAGAAACGGATTTGGCATGAAACTTACATTTCTCGGCCTTTACAAATAGCTGGGCGTCCAAGAGACATTTTAAAACCTGTCTAACATGTCTAACGTGCTCCGAAAGATTGGCAGAAAATATTAAAATGTCGTCTAAATAAACAAACACAAATTTCTCCAGCATCTCTCAGAGCACGTCATTCACAAATGCCTGAAAGACAGAGGGGGCGTTAGTGAGACCAAATAGCATGACCCGATATTCAAAGTGGCCGTTGTGCGTATTGAAAGCCGTTTTCCATTCATCTCCCTCACGTATACGCACTAAATTATAAGCGTTACGGAGGTCGAGTTTCGTGAAAACTGACGCACCTTGGAGGCGTTCGAAAGCTGAGTTCATGAGAGGCAGTGGATAACGGTTTTTAATAGTGATATTGTTCAACCCTCTATAATCAATACAGGGTCTCAGCCCACCGTCTTTTTTTTTCACAAAGAAAAACCCTGCCCCCGCCGGCGAAGTGGATGGTCGGATAAAACCATTAGCTAATGCCTCTTGGATGTATTTCTTCATCGCTGTACTTTCAGGGGCTGATAAGGAATATAAGGAACCGCGAGGCGGTACTGTGCCAGGATGTAGGTTAATGGCACAATCGTATGGTCTGTGAGGTGGCAAGGTGGTAGCCCTTCGTTTGCTAAATACTTCAGCGAGATTCGCGTAATCGGCTGGTACATTAGGTGGTAATGGGAATTCGAGCGCACCCACCATACTGGTATTTTCTGAACTAGCGGGAGAATGGGGCATGGAGTCAGAGATAGTCTCTGGTTCCGTTAACTCCCCTAGGGATAAGTCGTCAACCGGAGGATCCCAGTCGAACCGCGAATCCCAATCCAAACTCTCCTCTCTGTCCTCGGAAGGTGGGGGTGGCGCAATTGGGCTGAACAGAACCCCCTCTTCCTCAGCGTCCCAAGCCGAATTAGTCTCTCTTTGCAAACCACGACAATTAGGAGTTGGTGATGATCTCTGTTGGCAATGTTTGACACACTTGGAGCCCCACTGAATCACTGTGTTTTTCCTATTGCCCCAGTTAATGTGTGGCTTATGCTTCATCAGCCATGAATGACCTAAAACAAGTGGATAGGCTGGTGAATCAACCAGGAAGAGACGGACTCGCTCCGAATGACCACCAAAAGGAACACGCATGCAGATAGGGTCGGTAATCTTTTTAACCAATCCGGTGCCCAGCGGGCGACCGTCAAGAGCTGTAATGTGGCGAGGCCGTGAAAGGAGAACCACAGGCAAACCAAGTTCACTAACCTAATTAGAGTCCACAAAACAGTCAACTGCTCCTGAATCTAAAAAGGCGTCAGTTTTAACTAATTGATTATTCCAGGATAGCTCAACAGATAAAACGGTTCGAAAGGCTGATGGGTTACGCCTCACTGGGGCCTTTCTTTCACCTAGCGAGGCCTCCCGTTTCCCCCCAGCTTAGGGCACTCATTCTTAACGTGTCCCCTCTGTCTGCAATACCGACACCATTCGCTGCGCTGCCTTCGTTCCTGCACATTGCGTAGGGTGGAGCTATCTATCTGCATCGGTTCGTCATGGCGCAGAGAGCCTAATGGGGGAGCCAAAACTGCAGGTTTAACCGGAAGGGAGGCAACGTATGGGAGGGAACGGTTCCTCCTCTCACTTCTCTCTCGCTCACGTTCCCGCACTCGGTTATCAATTCTGATAGCCGTCCTTACTAAAGCCTCCAATGTGGCCAGGGGCTCAAGAGTTGCTAAAGCGTCCCTCACTGGTTCTGAGAGCGCATTCTTAAATATCGTCATGAGCGGAGCCTCTGGCCAACCTGTTTCACCAGCCAATGAACGAAACGTAACGGAAAAGGCTGCTACACTGTTCTCTCCCTGACGAATGCGCGTTAGCCTTGTAGCTGCTTCCTCTCCGGTAATATCGTGATCAAAGACCGACGCCATCTCTGCCATTAAACTTCCGGACGTGTTCATTACAGGGGCTTGTGAACGGATGAGCGGCTCAGCCCATGCAAGGGCGGTCCCAGTTAGCAGAGATAAAATAAAAGACACCCGTGAATCCTCCGTAGAGAAGCGTGATGGTTGAGCTTTAAAAAATATCATACATTGCGCTAAAAACCCCCTGCATTTCCCCGATTCTCCATCATACCGCAGGGGAAGCTGCAGTTTAGGTTCACGGACAATGACTGACACCATCGGCTCTGGGGTCGGGGGAAAGGAAGGTGCTTGTGGAACTGTGGGGTTTAATGCGCAAGCCAGTTGGCGAACACTGTCAGCAAGCTCACGCAGTGCATTCTCCTGGCTGCGCAGACTCTCTTCCTGACGGTGCAGGCGTTCAAGCATTTCTCCCTGCCGTTCATAAGAGGTTGCTTGTTGGGAATGTAATATCTGAATACCCCTATCATGAGCGGTTAGGGCAGCCTGTTGAGCTGCAACAGTCTGTTCTAAGCCCGTTGGAGTCGCTGGTACATCCATTTCGTGGCTTCAGTGTACTGTGATGGAGTGGGGGTTTTTGGGAGACCAACCGCGACTAAACAGGGGGTTCTTTAAGCTATTCACCCGAGGGAGAATAACCACAAGAGTCTCTAGAGACGGGGACAGAGGAAAAGATAGCTGAAAGGAAAACAATACTCCTAAGGGATAGACTCCCAAAGAAAAAGCTCTACGCAACCCACGTACTGGGTAAAAAAAGAACTAAGGCTTAAGGAGTACGATCTTTCTGAAAACAAAACAAAACTGCCGGAGCAGAAAACGGGGAACTCAAAGAAAACAGACCTCGAACCGAGGCTGAAAAAGTAACACCCTACAGAAATACTGAGTTTAGGTTGCAGCACTAGCTTGTTGCCAACAACATAACAAGCTAAAGACTGTTGTGCTAATTTTATAGCCACAACAGTCCAATATCTCACTCTTAATTCTTTACCGCTACCGCTACCGCTACCGCTACCGGCTCTTGTGCAACTTAAGTGACACTGAAGCAAAGCTCCTCGGCTTGCTTGGGGTTTAAATAGAACGCCAACAGGTGCAAATTGTAAAAAGAAATTTGCACGTGTATAATTCAATCAGCTCAATGGCCGTAATAACTGAAGAAAAGGCGCATGAAAAAACCAATGGCCGTAATAACTGAAGAAAAGGCGCAGGTAGGAAAAGAAATGGTGGCATCAGCCAAAACCATGACAGAATGGGCATGTAGGTGAAGGTTGACATGATCACAGACTATAGTGCGAAGTAAATGAAGTGACCATGAGCGAGCTTAGTTTCCTTATCAAACGGTATATATAACAGTCTGTATAAACCCTTAGTTGTTAAAGTGGAGGGTTAAGTAATGAGTGAAATCTATTGCATTGATGTGCTTGTCTCATGTTCAGTAGTAGTTATAATTACAAGTGAGTCATGATTTTGAATGCAAAGGTTTAATGGGGAGTTGCAGAACGTACATACGTAGTAATTGTTTGTATGTGGCTAGATAGAGAACAGGGCGAGGTAACATGAATGTAGAAACGTGGCGTTTGCTAATAAGAAGGTTTTGTGTCATGGTCCTGTGTTCAGTTTGTCTGTCTTTCCCTGTTGGGCCGCCAGATGGCGGTACTTCTGTTTTGTGTCCTGCTCCCCCTGGTTAATTGTTCTATTGGTTTCAATTATTCCATTGGCTGTCTCGTTCTCCCTTCCCTCTCTGTGGCCTGATTGTTCATTGTGCCCTCCTGTGTCTCGTCAGTGTCTGTCTATTTAAGTTTCCCTTCCCCTGGACTCAGGTGCTGGATCCTTGTTGGTTGTTGGCTGTGTCTTGTTCATGTTCCTGCCCAGTGTGTACCTGCCATGCTCTGTTCCCACGTATGTTTGGGTTTTTGGATTTTTCATGTTCTTGCGTTGTGTGGATTTTCCTTGTGTTTTGAAAGTTGCCCTGCGAGGCTTTTTGTTCCCTTGTGTTCCCTTTGTTCCCTTTTCAAGTAAAGTCTTTTGTTCATCCCATTTTTGAGTTGAGTTTTACCCTCTCTGCATTTGGGTCCAAACCCACCACTACACGCTTGACAGAAGGATCCAGCCAGAGCTGGACCCAGCAGAGGTTTTTTTTTCTCCCCCTTTTTTTCTTCTCTCCTCGGGGTTTTTTGTTTTTTGCTGGCCATGCCACCGGTGTGGAGCAAGCCGGTGGTGGCTGGGGAGGCTTCTGGCCCAGTCCAGTATCCAGTGGGCGGAAAAGCTCTTCGACACGTGCCAGGGGTCACGCCCATTTCTGGACTACGTGGTGGAGTTCCGCGCCGTAGCCGCAAAGGCTAACCTGCCCCAGTCTATAGTGTGCCAGCTGTTTAACCCCTCTCTTATGTAAGCGGTCAAATCTGACCGAGTGACTTTGTTTTTAATCATAAATATTGTGTTTTTCATCCAATTGCCTCAAGACCTCGTGTTATCCTCCACACTAGGCCTCTAAACATATACAATTGATGATCACCACTTGCATTGAATTTTGAGTGATTTATTCAACAGTGTCACACCTATGATGTTTTCGGTCAGAATTGACTGCCATAGGAAATGAATGGGTATGAGTATATTATGTTCATCCTGCAGATGGAAAACATCTCCACACACACACACACACACACGCACACACACACACCATGTTGATGTTCTGTTGAACTTACTGCAAAATTATAACATGAAATTCACCCCTGGTGTCATTCTGTCTACGACCCCTTGATTCTACTTGCTTTGACTGTTCAAATGAGATGTCAACCATCAAAATTGGATAAGGGGTTCCAAAGATATCACTGTGCAAAACACACCGGCCAATTTTGACCGAAAACAGTATGGGAAGGGGGGTATGACCAAACACAACACAAAGGTTAAGGACAACATGAGGGGCCCCCTCCACGGCGGGCTCATGTATTCCGGTGTGGACATGTGCGGTGACTTTGAACTCCTTTTCGAAACGGCCCTGCACTGGGACGAGTACCTCCGGGGGCTTGTGGATATGCCCCCTCTGGCGGAGAGGTACTCCCAGCCCAGCGAACTGGAGCCCGCCGTCCCGCCGGAGCCGCCCGCCCTGCCAGTTGTCCTGCAGGAGCTGCCTGCTCCGCCCCCAGTCCCGGAGGGGCCCTCGCTGCCTGCTCCGCCCCCAGTCCCGGAGGGGCCCTCGCTGCCTGCTCCGCCCCCAGTCCCGGAGGGGCCTCCGCTGCCTGCTCCGCCCCCAGTCCCGGAGGGGCCTCCGCTGCCTGCTCCGCCCCCAGTCCCGGAGGGGCCTTCGCTGCCTGCTCCGCCCCAGTCCCGGAGGGGCCTTCGCTGCCTGCTTCGCCCCGCGCCCTGGAGAAGCCTCCTGCTTCGCCCCGCGCCCTGGAGAGGCCTCTGAAGCTGCCCAGTGCTCCTGCCCTGCCCAGTGCTCCTTCGTCCGGTGTTCCCTCGCCCCCTAGAGTCCGTACTTCCCCTAGTGTCCTCGCGCCCCCTAGTGTCCGTGCCTTGCCCAGTGTTCCCTCGCCCCCTAGTGCTCCCTCGCCCCCTAGTGGCCGTGCTCCCCCTAGTGTTCTCGCTACCCCTAGTGTCCTCGCGCCCCCTAGTGTCCGTGCTACCCCTAGTGTTCTCGCGCCCCCTAGTGTTCCCAAGCCGTCGTTGCACCAACCCAGTGCCCAGAGACCTCGCCCCTTTGTTCCCAACCGTGTGTCTGTCTTGTCACCTGCCCCCTTGTCCATTTGTCTGCCCGCTTGCCTGTCCGCCTGTTTGCCCGCATGTCTGTCAGCCAGTATGTTGGCCTGTTTGTCTGCCCCCCAGGCCGTCAGCCCGTCGGCCAATCTGTTCTCCCGTCTGTCTGCCTGTCTGTCGGTGTGTCAGTCTGCGTGTTTTTTGTCCTGTCTGCCTGTTTGTCAGTTGGTGTGTCAGTCTGTGAGTTCACCCCTCTCCTTCCCAGTCTGTCTGTCTCTCAGTGTGTCTGTTGGTCTTGCTGTGTGCCTCCCTGCCTGCTTGTCCCTTTGTCTGTCCTTGTAGGTCTCCCAGTGTTGTTCCGGTGTCCGTGTCAGTCCGTTTTCCTTGTCGGTCCCAGTCCAGTCCGGTGTTTGTCGCGTCTCTGTCCAGTCCAGTGTGTCTGCCTCGTCCAAGTCCAGTCCAGTCCTGTTCTTGCCCCAGTCCCTGAGTCCAGTCCAGTCCAGTCCTGTTCTTGCCCCAGTCCCTGAGTCCAGTCCAGTCCAGTCCTGTTCCTGTCGAGTCCAGTCCTGAGTCCTGTTCCTGTCGAGTCCAGTCCCGAGTCCTGTCTCCAGCTCCCACCCTCTGTTCACTCCCTCCCCAGGTCGGCCTCCTGGGACGTCAGGAGCCGTCCCTTGGGGGGGGGGGGTACTGTCATGGTCCTGTGTTCAGTTTGTCTGTCTTTCCCTGTTGGGCCGCCAGATGGCGGTACTTCTGTTTTGTGTCCTGCTCCCCCTGGTTAATTGTTCTATTGGTTTCAATTATTCCATTGGCTGTCTCGTTCTCCCTTCCCTCTCTGTGGCCTGATTGTTCATTGTGCCCTCCTGTGTCTCGTCAGTGTCTGTCTATTTAAGTTTCCCTTCCCCTGGACTCAGGTGCTGGATCCTTGTTGGTTGTTGGCTGTGTCTTGTTCATGTTCCTGCCCAGTGTGTACCTGCCATGCTCTGTTCCCACGTATGTTTGGGTTTTTGGATTTTTCATGTTCTTGCGTTGTGTGGATTTTCCTTGTGTTTTGAAAGTTGCCCTGCGAGGCTTTTTGTTCCCTTGTGTTCCCTTTGTTCCCTTTTCAAGTAAAGTCTTTTGTTCATCCCATTTTTGAGTTGAGTTTTACCCTCTCTGCATTTGGGTCCAAACCCACCACTACACGCTTGACAGTTTTGTACGGTAGCCAAGTGAAGAAATATAGTTAGTAGAAATGGCACAGCGGTGAACTGGTGTAACCTTTTAATAAAAGGAATACATTTGCCGTCATGAAATGCATATGGGTGGCCGTGAGTGAGTTTTGGTAAAGCAAATATAAGCGTAAGAAAACGTTAATGTAAAAGAGGAAATTATCTGCCTGAGGGCGAGGCGGGATTCAATCCTTCAACCGGAGGTTTACCAGTCTGTGACTTTGTTAGTGCAGCACCATGACATAGCTATGCAATGCGTGAAATATCATTAGCAAACCTGTCCGTGGTTGTAAAGAAGAACACAGGCCAGTAAGCACAGAAGAGCTCCCTTTGAATCCATATGGCTTTGCAATATTGTAGCCGGTTAATAACTGAACGTGCAGACGGTACGTCATAATGCAGTGTATACGTTCGGTGAACGGCAGGTAGATATGGTGCAAAAGCAATAATTGAGAAGTAGTACACAATTATTAGTCAGGGTAAAAACAGGTTGAAAAAACATTTTCCTAGCTGCGCTTGAACCTACAACCCCATGTTCCCAAGACTGTAACCTTGCCCACTAGGCCACAGGCAGACTAGCTGTTTAAACTGGAAATGTTGATTGGGTCGTGTAGGTGAAGATTTGGCTGGCGTCAGTAAAATGTCCAATGGGGAGACATGTTGTTAGTGGGATAGGCGGCAGGAGGAAGAAGAAGAAGAAGAAGAAGAAGAACAAGAACAAGAACAAGAAAACGCAAAATCCCCTTAGTTTGGGGTTTTATTGTGTGGACATGTGAAGTTGTTCATGAATTCTGTCTGTTGAAATGGGGTGAGAATGTACAGAATTTAATGTTTTTAATGGCTGAGTGTCTGTGGCTGTTGTGGTTATTTCTGTGGGGAACCCTGAAAAGTGCCAAACTCTCGGTGCTGTATAGGTATGGGGCATGCCCCTGGCAAGGCGTAACTTGGCGGGATGGCATACCTGCAATCCCAATATTTACCCAGTGCTATTTTGTTTTATATAGGAGGTGTGAGCTAAAAGAAGGGGATGTAGATCATCTGGCTATGTTTGTTCATTATGAGCCACCCTACCTGTATGTGTGTTTATGGCTAGGCCAATCAATGTGCTTCAGTTCCCTCTAGTTCGGTCATGCAAGTAGACTCACTCCACGTCGGCTTTGCTCACACGTGTTTTATATTTTTAATAAACCGGCGGTTTGTTCCAAGTCAGCCCAGGTTGATACTTGATTGATCAATTGACCCTGATAGAGTTTAGAGGAAAAACTTTAACTTAAAAATAAGTTGAAAAAAGACAACCCTGTGGTAAATGAATAATTTCTATTTTAGTCAATTTAAAAAAAAATTTGATAGGAAAAAAATCCTTTTTATGCTAGCTTTGGTGGAGGAGTTAAAAATTACACAACATTATTGAGTATATGAAGTCATGCCATCCTGGTTTTATATATTCCAAAGTAAGATTCTGAATTGTTCTTTATCTATATTGTGAGATCATATTGCTATTGTAATAACTGTATGATCTCGAAACATAGACTATTAACAATTTTGTTATTGTGATAACTGCAAAATATTGTGATGTGAATTTAGGCCACGGTAGCCCACAATAACCTACCCTATAATGGTAAGGAACTGGTCTAAAGAGCTAAAGGTCACAGGTTCAAATCTGGGGTGGGACACTGCCGTTGTACCCTTGAGCAAGGTACTTAACCTGCATCGCTTCAGTATATATCCAGCTGTATAAATGGATGTAGTGTAAATGCTATGTAAACGTTGTGTAAGTCGCTCTGGATAAGAGTGCCTGCTAAATGCATGTAATGTAATGTAATGTAGTGTAATGTAATGTTAGTGGAAAGGCAGTCAGAGTAGCCATCTTCCTCACCCTCCTGATGTCAAAGAGAGCAGCCTTGGCCCTTGGCCGGCTGCGGCAGGCCGGGACCACCCTCGCCCCCCTCCGGGCCAGCTGGAGTGCTGTGGCCTTCCCAATGCCAGTGTTGCCCCCTGGGGGGGAGAGGTCAGAGGTCACATGGAATAAAACGGTTAGGGCCATACATACTCTAAGGATTTGTGGGGCTTTTATAGAAGCGAACGAGACAAATACGGTTCTTACATATTTACTAAGGTGCCACACCGGAGGTTTGCGCTGGTTAAACGAGAGGAACGCGGCATCCCTAAAATTTGCGTATTTGGGTAAATGCAAAAGTATTTTAGGGCGTTCTGATGTTCGACCGCAAAAACACGGAAGGACAGAATGGACATTTAGCATCTTACCTGCTAGAGGTCATTTATCATGGCTGGTGGTTGTTGCGGGAAAGTAAATTGCGTCTGTTTTTTAACGTTCGCGAAAAGCGGGTGTTCACTTCTTTACGGCACAAGATCAGCATGGCCATTCGGAAGAGGAGACGTCATCAGCGTGTTAGAGTAGGTAAGAGTCGCCATAAATGTCTCTCAACTTGCTGACGACATCACTTTGTTTTTAAAAGATAATGGCCATGTTTTAAATGTTGTTAACACCATCAAGACATTTTCTAATGCGTCAGGTTTGGCACTTAATGTCAAAATGTGAGAGACTTCCTATCCATGACTGTCTCCTTTCCATCTCTCTCTCTTTCTCTTTCCCTTCATCCCTTCATTCGTTTTTTCGGTCACCGCAATCAGAAAAGCATTCTAACTTCTCAAGGACGGATAACTTTTAAACGATTTATGATTTGATTTATTGCAAATAAAAATGAAGTTCTTACTTAGCTCGCTCAAAAAAGTTTTTTGTGTGGAAATACTTCCCGTAAGGTTATCACATTGTTCCGTTCATTTGGGTGGTGGTAGAGGACTGAATTGCACGTGTACAAACCTGACATGGCTACGGTAGCCGTATTGCATTTATGGCGATTCTCCCCGACGTTTGCGAAAGGAGAGAATCTTTTATAATATTTTAGAAACACATGACTCCATCTTTAGGGACAGCTGAGAGATGGTGACTCTGGGGATGGCTATTGGATACGGAATTAAACAATCTGAAATATTAAAACTGAACTGAGTTCTGAAGTTTTTTTTGCGTGTTGCTTTCCTGCTATGAGCAAGACGCATCTTAAATACCGCGGTGTGTGCTCATTTACATAACCAGTCTTCCTAAATACATCTCTAAACTGAAAACATACACCGACGCAGAATTTTGCGGCACTGACGGTGATTTTCGGATCGTTTAGTAAATATGGCCTTAAGTGCCCCATGACATCGACTTTCCAACAATACAAAACATGATTACGCTGAACTATGGGGAACCTAAGGTTCACATAATACTGGTCGAATAGGATGCTTTGCAACTGAGCACTGTCTCTTTATCACACCTACTGACTCCCTGTCTGCACAGTATACAGTCTGTTTTCCTTTGGGGGGTCAGATAAGGGGCACACTTCTGTAAACCGCCCTATTAGCGCCCAATCGCAGAAGACATCGGTAATCCTATCCTACTCTCAGAAATGAAAGTACAGTGGAGGTTTTTTTTTTTTTTTTTTTTTTCTCAAATTTACCCTGAAAGTGCAATAATGTTCTGTTTGGGTACAATTACAAATAAGTAGCCACCCTTTACAAGCAAAAAGAGTACTGTGCAAATTGTGAAGAATTTGCATCCTTTTTTAGAGACAGGATTACCAAAATCCGTGCTGGTAGGCCTATAGCGAGTCCCAGTGAAAGTCCTACACTGGACCTTCCAACTGATCCTTCCTCTGCATGCCTGAGTACCTTCACTGAGATAAGTGAAATGACGCTTCGGGATATTGTCTCAAAAATGAAATCATCCACATGCTCTAAAGATCCCATTCCGACCAAATTATTCAAAGATGCATTTGAATGCCTATCTCGAGATACTCTACAAATTGTTAATTCATCGTTAATGATGGGTATTTTCCCAGATGTTTTTAAGACCGCTCTGGTAAAACCACTACTCAAGAAATCTAATCTGGATACTTCCGTTCTGAACAATTACAGACCTATATCAAACCTGAGACTGAAATTTTTTGAGTCGAGCAATGTTTTTTTTTTTAGTTTTTTTTTTTTAAAGACCGTCAATGTGCATTACAATACCGGAATACATCATTATAGAATCTTACAAAAATGGACAGTGGTTATATTACAATATTGAATTGTAAATAAAATAAAGGGAATTATAGCCTAAATTTAGTGTTTATATTCTTGAAACCTGCGCGTGCTAGAAAAATGCCACGTGATAACATGCGCGGTAAACTGGAGGGAGAAGCTGAAACCTGAAGAACACTTCATAACTTGGGAAAGTAAGACCACTCGCGTTAAATCATTCATTTTATAGGCCTATTATTTATTTTGTTGTGTAGGAAAAGTCTGAATAGAAACGTTTGCTTTTTCATCTTAAATAATTATAGGCTAATCCAAATTTTTTGTCTAATTTGATTATTTATTTAGGCTCTTACACTTGTTTAGATTTATTAGGCTAGTTATTTTTTAGGCTGTGTTTAAAGGGAAATAGCCTAGAGAAATAGAATATTCTTTTGAAGACGAGAGGTCAGTTATTATTTCAAAACGGACAATGCCGTGAATTTATTTAAACCGTTTGCATTTATTTTCATCTAAAAGAAGTATAATCTTAAATTGCTGAATTTGTTAATATTATTTACACGTTTATTTAGATTTATATATTACTTTTTGTATTTAAGAGAAATAAAAAGGTCTCGTTGAAGACGAGACGTCAGTTATATCAAGGCTGACAATACCGTTTAAACTGCTGTTTACAAACGCATTATTTTCAACTAAAATAGGCTAATTTGAACCTTAAATTGCTTCATTTGTTAATTTATTCTTTTACATGTTTGTTTAGATGTAGGCTATAGGCCTATATTATGCTTCTTATATTTAAAGAGAAATAAAGGAGTAGCCTATACGCCCCTATCCTGTGAAGATATGTCAGTTAATTCAAAGCGGAAAATGCCGTGAATCTATTTACAACAGTTTCATTTGTTTGTTCATTTTTTTACGTTTAAAGCAAAATAAAGAAGTTATTAGAGCTAGGTTTAACCACAAATACCTGTGTAGCCTACTGTCTCATTATTCCGACACGTGATTCCGACAAATCCGCACGCAGGCTAGTGTATTGTCGGCAATTCAAATCAGCCATCTGCAGTTATATGCAGTTGTCTTAACAGATTCGTTGATTTTAAATGCTCAAAAAATGTTCGTATGACTCGGTTGCACTTGACTATATTAACGTGGTCTAAATCAGCACTGAAACACGCATGCCAATGTACTATTTTGCCAGAAAGTCTTACAGACTTTTATATATAAAACGAATCGTCATATTGAACTGCCGAATCCGATTCGACTAAGAAAATTCTGAATTGGGCACAGCCCTATAGATCATCTACAGCGGGCTTACTTAATGTGCCTGTGGCTAAACAGAAAAAAGTGGTGAAAGTGGTTTCTGCTATTATGCACCAAAACTCTGGAACACCCTCCCACAAAACATTAGAACAGCAGACTCAGTTGGCAATTTTAAAAAGCAGCTGATAACCTTCCTTTTTAATTTGGCTTTTAATTAATTTTTATTCTGTCCACTGATACTTATTCATATTTTTATCCTTGTTGTATAAAATTTGTATTGTTATCTTTTAGGCTATCTTTTATTTTACTCATTTATTTTATTCATTACTCATTGACTCGTTCATATAATTTTTTTCATGTTTTCATTTCAGTATACACTGTTTTATTCTTCTATGTTTAAAACCCTTATAGTTGTGCTTTTCCCTGTTTTTTCCTTTTGTTTTAATTTTTCCTGTAAACACTTTGAGCTGCGGTCTGTATGAAAGGTGCTATACAAGTTATTATTATTATTATTATTATTATTATTATTATTATTATTATTATTATTAAAAGGTACAAATAAGTTACGTATCGCTGGCTAGGGGTACCAGTTTATGTACCTATAGGGTACCACCACAGTGACAAGCATATCTTTTTTCTGAGAGTAGGGGAGAACCGGGACGAAAGAAACAGGACGAAAGAAACACATCGATCTCCGCGAAAACTACCGGAGCCCGAATGACTTAACTACGTCTGTGTGTGCAAACTGTGTAACCCATTCGCTCCAGAAAAAACATTTTTGACCGCTGTAAGTAAAATATCGAAAAAATATGTTGTTCTGCCCTGCTGTTTGCACTTTAATCGTTGGGGGGGAAAGAGCCAGCTGGTCTGTAAAATAAAATGACCGTTTGAACACACTTTGCCTATCTCCCCTTTTGTGCAACTGATTGGGTGATGCGCACCTGATTGGGTGATTTTAAATGATTTAAATTAATTAGTCATGTTAACAGATATTAACGACTTCTATTACAGTTAAGCACCAATACATGGTGTCTAGTAGCTATTGATTAAGGTTAGTTGCTATGAAGTCATCAATTTCAGACCGATTAACGTTGCAAGGCAAAATTGTATTGCTTATGCGTCATTATGCGCTTGACGCATGGTTGAATTTCATGGATTTTATACTAGTAACATTGTTTATTAACTCGACACTAACATGACAGTGTGGGTAACAGTACACTTGCTGAAAGGAATGAGCAATAAAAAACAACAACACAGAGATAAGACTAATGTACACTTATCGTCAGTTGTTTCTTTCGACCCGATTCAGTGTTTCTTCCGTCCCCCGCAGCAGGGACGAAAGAAACATTGCTCTCATCCTGTTTGCGGCTGATATATATCCGACTCGTTTATGCTAGAAACAAAATTCCAGTTGCTATTAGTGAAGGACACGTACAAGTTGTTTGTCATGAATAATTAAAAGTCATCTTTTCGCTGAGCTGCTAGAGCAGACGCGTCCCGTTGTGTAGTTCATTAGAAGAGAAAAATGTTTCGCACCATAAACATGCAAACATATAATTATTTTTAAAAAATGTCATCAACATTTAGCCTACGTTTTACAATTTACATTAATTTGTTCAGTTTTCATCTCAATAGCCTAATGATAAAGCTTCGAATGAAATCAAACTCACCGGTTACAATGACGGTCTTCCCGTGTAGTTTCGCTTTGCTCTTGCACTTCGCTCCTTTGACCACCGTATGATACAAGACAACAGACACTCCCACCGCCACTCCGGTAATAAGCAAGTAAATCGACATGGCTAGTCTCGAGCCCCGCTGTGTGCACGAAGTCACGAACTGCAGTAGACTACTGGGCTTTTATGCTACCGACATACCCTGGGTGTCAGCGATACGTGATGTGAATCCCGGGGTTATGGGCACGGAGCCTCTTCCTCAAGTGGACAGGGCGATTAAAATATACTGTATCTCCGGCAGTTGCGCAACTTAGATGAACTCTTGCGTGGTATTCGTGCTTTTGTTACTCATCCAATGTTCATGGGTCTGGTTGACTCACAACATTATTGGGGTTCTAAAACCATACAGCCATAACAATTTATGTTAAAATACTTAACAGATGTTGACTTTATCTCAATTACAAGCAATATAGCCAGCATATATGGTTAATATAATTATGCCATTTACCTCTGCTAGATCACGTTTATCAATGAAAGAGCTATTCGTTTATTGTGATAAAATGTGATTTTTGTGAGAAAAAAAAATCAATTATCAAGACATGGGTGGAATAAATCATGTTTATCATGAACAAATATAAATGAAACACGGTTCTCATCACTATTGGTGTTTTTTGCTTGAACTGGACAAATTTTACATACATTATTTTATGGAAATGATAAACGAGCCCCATTGAAAACAAATTCATGACGGTCTACACACCACGAGGGAGTTTTACTGTGTGTGTGTGTGTGTTGCAAATGTATTGCTTTCTTCTTGTCTCTCTTGTCTTTTTGGTCTTAACAATGCCCTGCCCAGCTCCTCGAGAAAGAATAGTCTCCTCTGGAGCTCCCCTCTGTTCCAATCTGGGCTGGTCTTGGGGTTGGCTGGTCTTGGGGCAGGCTGATGGTCAATCTCATCCTCTTCTTCAAATTCACTGTCAGACTCCGAATTGACAGAGACACAATCCTCATATTTGGAAAATTGACCCTCTGAGCAGAGATTCTTTTTGCCATACTGATCGATTGTGTTAAGGAGCCACACACGCAAAGTTATTTATTTGCTGTGTCCCTCCCCCAATTTGCAGTTGGGTTAGAGTGTGAGAAAATATTTAATGTTTAGAATGTTTTGAAATAACATTGTGTAGTTTCACACGCAACAGAGGGTAAAGATTGCAGGAAAAGCAGTAGCAGACAGGTTCTTGGTGCTTGAAATGTAACAATGTTACAACCTTGTCTGTGTGTGTGTAGTTTCACACACTACAGATGGTATAGTGTGCGGGAAAAGCGGGAGCATACAGGTTCTTGGAGCGGTGTTGAAATCTTGTGTGTGTGTGTGCGTGTGTGTGTTGTCCACAGAGAAACTGGGAAGTGGTTTCTGATTTTGAAAAGAAAAGAAATAAGAATCCTTAAGGACTGCGAGTGTGTGTGTGTGTGTGTGTGTGTGTGGGGATGGGGGTGTATTGGTGGAGGTGGGGTGGGTGTGGGGGGTGGTGATGGGTTTAGGCTTGGAATATTTGGTAATAATGCCTATAAAATGGTGGAGAGGGTCGTGTTGAATCTATGAAACATGCTGCAAATCTAAAGGACAAACCATACACACACACACACAGTATGCCCAGGTAGGAGGAAGACAGAGTGAAGGTACACAGCAAACCTTTCTGAACGCGCGCATGGTAAATCTCAACAGGTGCCGGACAAAACAAATAATAGTCTACACACTGTATACTGTTCCCAAGATAAAAGTGTCTAACACCACAAAACGTTTTCTATGTTCCATATTGTGGGTTTAATAAACATGTTTATCTTGGGAGCAGTATACAGTATGTCGACTATCACAATTTCAACAAGAACACAAAAATTGTTTGTAGTCTCATTGGACAAAACTGAAAACTAACCGTTTCAGAAACAACAAAATCGTAAATAAATAAAAACTAACCCCTCCTCCCCACTCATACACATGGGAAAACAATGGAAACATCCCCCTATAATTAATAAAGAATTAATTCATTCATACAGACTTAAAGCTGTATGGTGCGCTTTGCACTGTGAAACAAAGTGAATGAGACACAGCCAGATCAACCAGAGCACGAAACAACCAGGACATCCGCACACCTCACTGAAACGACGGTTCTAGCCGTCAGAGACTGTGATATGTTGGGAGAAGGCCCTCCACAGCTTAGACGACAATCAAATTATTGAAAAAACTGATCACACTTAACGGCATCTTCAACTGAAATACCCATCTGGGAACATTTCCCTCAGTCCAGCGTCCATTTTTGTTCGCCGCAAACTACCTTTTCAGATGGTTCGCTTATGTTTGCAAAGCGAAACTTGAAATAGTTCTTAAGTGACTCAGCGCCTTGTAGGCTAATCTGAAGTCCCCGTGGGTTCTTTTTTATTTAAGTAGTAGGAAATGACTCAGAAAATACAGAGGACATACAACAACAACAGCAACTAGTTTATCTGGAGGCGAAAATCCTCCATTAACCACTGCCAGGGATCATACACTTTTTCACCAATGATTTTCAATGACTTTTCCATGACTTCTCCACAACCTTTAACTGAATTTCCATGACCAAAACAAATGACTTTATCTCAGCGGGACGATTTAAAATTATTTATTGTAACACTAAGTAAAATTAGGTCTGCATCTAAAACATGGTGCCTCTCTAAAACAAATAAACACCAGACAGACACACTTAGATACATTCTCTCATATTTTAATTCGAATAGTTTAACATTTTTGTCAATGTCTCAAACAGGGCTCGGAATTGCATTTTGGTCGCACATGCTCCCGAAATTTAATCTGTGCGACCTCGAAATATAATTGGGAGCATTTGTGCGAGTGCAAATAATTGTTCTGGTGCGACCTTTTTTTTCTTTTTCCAGTCGAACGTCTCTTTCTCTGTACATTCGCTAGTTAGTACAGTCAGTATGTGCCTTGTGAGCTGATGGTGACCCTTCTAACCAATCGTGAGCTTGACATTCTTACCTTGAATGCTGATTTTAAATTGGTTAATATTAGCCTTCAATCACTCCCTTTCGCTGCACTCCACTGTCACGCGACACAGAGAGCTAACGCGTTAACTAATGTTACCTGAAGACAAAAGTTTATGTTCAATTTATTAGCGTTATCGAAAGCTGAAAACTTGAAGCGAACGTTTTTTTGAAACGTTGACGTAGTGTTTTGTGTAGCGACCCGGTTGAAACAGCTAATTTCTCCGATGCAGTTTACTGGCGGTTGATTTAATTAGCGGTATTAATGTGACGAGAAGCGTCTTGTCGTTTGAATGCATAACACGCAATTCCTTGAAGAGCCGACACATTTTACGCGTGACAGTTTAAGTGTTACTTGTAAACCGTACTGTTATATTGTCGTTTTTTATCAATAAAAAACTACTGCATATATTGTTGGTGCTCCTTACATTTTGGTGGGTACTCCTAACTTTTTGAAGTTGGGAGCACCAGTGCTACCAAGGTAAAAAGTTAATTTCGAGTCCTGATATATTATTGAAGCTGCACTTCCCTGGCATATTGTCCGCACAGTAGGGCCTACGTTTACTAACTGCTACATTAGCAGAAGCGTACCTGTTGGGCGTGCCTGTAAACAGACTGAGCCAAACCGAATTAACTTCTCACACCACCAAAATACCGCGAAGGTTACGTGCCAATTTACGCTTTATTACTATACATACTATTTTTATGATTGGATTAATTAGTAATTATATTTTATGCAACTTTAGCTATATTTCCATTACTTTTCCAAAACTTTCCAAAAAATATTATTTTCCATAACTTTTCCAGGGCCTGGAAATTGCATTTTAAATTTCAATGACTTTTCCAGGTTTTTCATGACCGTACGAACCCTGCACTGCTTAGTAGGAATTTCCATTTCCATGAATCAAATGATTAGAGACCAAATTTCCATTCGGACAATGAGATCTCGGGATGGAGCGTTTCTTAAACATTAACCGCGGGAACATTCTCACAACTCTGCTCCTGGCCAAGTAGGCACGCCCAAAATATGGAGGCGGGTGACGGGGGTCTCAGTGCTGTACCTCGCGATACACGAGACAGGAACAGACCGATGTGGAAAAGAGTTCCCAATAACGCTCTCGAAGACACAAAAGCGTAAGCCGTCTTTAAGCCGGTTCTTAAAAAATCTTTATGTATTTACACGGTTATAACGGACAGGCAGAAACAGAAGCTGGTTTATATACAGAAGACACAGGTGTTCATAGGAAAGCTAAAACTATAGTCACTATGTACATCTGGAGCAACAGTATCAGACAGACAGGACTCGGGACACGTTCTACGACAAATTTGTTTTTCCAATGCTACATAACGTTACGACTTTAGCCTATGAAGTACTGTACACGTTAAAAACCAACACAATGGTGTATGTACAAGAATCCAGTGTTTCTCCTGCTTAAAGTCAAAATCACCGAATCACTTATATATATACACAAATATACATACTCAACTGTATGTATATATGCATGTATACAGACACATGAATATATAGCTACCTGTAGTGCAGAAGTAGCAACAAAAATATGAATATTACAATGTAATGTACATAAAATAAGAATAACCAGGAGTACATTGATTTTTATGAAAAAAAGTATGTTTTTATAAAAACTATCTGTACTGGCAGAAAATAGAACATTTTTGATTACTTAATCTTAGTGGAAATTGACAGACTTTTTCCCATTAATTTAGAATGAGGACAATCAAAGTATCCCTCTTTTAATGCAAATCTAAATAACTTAGGTTATGCAATGTATAGAAATCCTATGTGCAATATTTTATGGCCCGGTAAAACTTGAGCCCTCAAAAATACTTAATTTCATGCAAAAAGTATGAAGAGTTAAATAAAAATTTCCCTCTTTTCTTCCCGTCGCCCTGGGAACAGGAAGAGGGGCGGGGTTATGGAACAGGAAGATGGGGAGGGGGGGCAGGGTTAATTTAACAGGAAGATGGGGAGGGGGGGCGGGGTTATGGAACAGGAAGATGGGGAGGGGGGGCGGGGTTATGGAACAGGAAGTTGGGGAGGGGGGGCGGGGTTATGGAACAGAGCTGGAGCGCAGCGCCGGCACTTCGTAGAGTTTGAGAGTCTGCTTGTCGTCGGGCTCCGTCGCCCCCTGGTGGCCGAGGGCGGTCGGCGCGGGGGGGGCGCCCTCCTCTTTGGGCTGCTTGCGGGCGAACTCGGCCACACTGAAGACGAACTGCAGGCAGCCCAGCTTGACGCAGCTGCCGTGGTGGAGCAGGGCCGTGCCCTCCCAGCCCGCCCCGCTGCCCCCGATCAGGCTGGAGCTGCTGGCCTTGCAGCCGCAGGCGGCCCGCGCCCCGCCCTGGGAGCGGTGACTCATCACGCCCCCGCCCCCCGCCCCCGGGCCCAGACTTGCCTCCGCGCCAACCTCTTCCTCCTCCCCATTCTTCTCCCGTTTCCTCCTCTTGCAGCTCCCTGGGGAGAGAAGCAGGAGTGCGTCAGAGACTTTCCGGGAAGATTCTCAGACTCTAGTCCTGGGGGCGGGGGGGGGGGGGGTTGCACTACACAACAGCCAATGTAAGCCTTGGCAATAAAAAGTACTGAAAAAAGCCCAAAAAAGACAGCACTGTGGTCGGACAGTACAGTATTACAATTTTTATCATATTCTTACCCTGACTGACAAGAAAACATTAAAAATCAACGCAAACATCCAGACTGCATACATATGATAAAAAATAACAATTATGATTTAACTACATACACAGACGCACACCTGTATACATCAGTCCAGAGTCAATAACCTCCCCCTTCAGACACCAGTAACACTGCTGCAGACTATTGCCAAATTTACATAATCAATTTCACCAACACTCAGGACACGATTCTGGTGACATGACAGTGTGTTACCGTTAGCAACGTCGCGGTGAAATGATTATGATTCACCGGGAATAGCACCTTAGCATCACTACTTTGGGAAACAGGGAAAGCGGTATTAAGAGGAAAAATCATATCATATTCCACTCACAAGAAAAAAAAAGACAACAAACAGGAAACGTACTTAGAACAAAAAATTAAAGAACTAGAGAACATCAAGGCAAATAACCCCACAGCACAAACCCAGAATGACCTATGGAAATACAATTTACAGCTTAATGAACACACAAATAGAAGAACTCCATTCCTCCTACAAAGACTCAGACACAAACTGGAATATTCTAGCTCCCGTTTTCAACAGACTAACTACAGAAATTAAACAAAAATCCAAAATGCCCATAGACATGAACACTGCTACAATTTCTCTTTTACTAAAACCCGATAAAGACCCCACCTCCCCATCAAGCTATCGCCCCCTTTCTCTCATTAACACAGACACAAAAATCATTAGCAAAGCTCTGGCATCACGAATCGACACAGTTACTTCATTTATCATCCACTCAGACCAAACTGGCTTTATTAAAGGAAGACACTCATCTAACAACCTACGTAGACTATTTAACCTAATCCATTAAACATCTCACACAAACTCACCAACAGCCATAGTCTCACTGGACGCAGAAAAAGCATTTGATATAGTAAATTGGGAATTTTTATTTTCTACACTAAAAAAAATCGGTTTTGGTGAATCATTTATCCACTGGGTGAGGATTTTGTACACATCACCAATGGCCACGATCACCACCAATGGACTAATATCACAACGCTTTACTTTGCACGGGGGCACTAGGCAAGGGTGCCCACTCTCCCCATCTTTATTTGCCATATTCATTGAACCACTTGCAGCAGCTACCTGTCAAAAAGTAAACATCACAGGAATCCAAACAAAAAGTATACACCATAAGATCAGTCTCTACGCAGATGACATTCTACTGTACCTACAAAATCCTTCCTCTTCATTACCTGATACCATCCGCCTCATAAACACTTTCTCTAAAATCTCAGACTACACTATCAACTGGTCTAAATCCACAATTCTCCCACTCATCCGTAATAGCTGGGATGTGGCAGTCCAAACACCACCTCTTCCTCTGCGCACTGGTTATATCACATATTTAGGAGTCAACATTTCCCCTAGGCTGTCGGAGTTAGTTAATCTCAACTTCAACCCACTTTTCAAAACAGTAGAGGACAACCTTCAGCGCTGGATGAATCTACCAATATCCCTCATAGCCAGAACTGCCACAATCAAAATGACCATTCTACCCATAATAAACTACCTACTCTCAATGATCCCCATCAAGCCCCCACCCTCCTGGTTCAAATCCCTAGACTCCATCATCACAAAATTCTACACTGGCTAAAGAAAATAAATCCCTCCAACACTCCGTTACCTCCCTCACAACCCAGTTCGCCTCTGTTACTAAAGAAAACAAGGACATGAAAGAAACCATACTCGATCTACAATCACGCAGCATGAGAGACAACCTGGTTTTTTCCGGTATCCCAGATCAAACGCATAACGGCAATCCAGAACAATTAATACAAGAATTTATGATTACTCAAAATATCCCCGGACACAGTAAGCGGCACTACATTCAACAAAGTACAACGCATAGGAGCAAAAAACCCCGCAAACAAACGCCCACGACCCATAGTAGCAAAATTCGAACATTTCAAACAAAAACAACTGGTACAGCGTCACGGCAGACAACTGAAAGGCACGGACTATGGACTTAACCACCAATTCCCCCGAGAAATCATGGACAGACGCAAAATACTACTCCAATCAGAAAACAGAATATGCAAGGAGGAAAAAAAGCAGTCATTTCAGTCAACAAGTTGTACATTGATGGCAAACTATTCCGTGACAAAAAACAACCCCCTGGCTATTCTAATCCGCTACACCCAGCATAATCACTCTCTCTTTCCACCCCTTGACCCCTTAATTCCTCTCTGTTCACTCAACAACGCTGATATGTATTTATAAAAATGCACCTTGGTTTCACCAGGCACCTTTGCACTTAAACTGTTTTTTTCTTCCCTTTTTTTCCATGTGTAATTTTTATAGTTTATGTCATTGTATTTTATGTTTCCATTTTTTTGTTTTTTGTTTACTCTCTGTTTTCTTTGTCTCTCTTCTCTTCTCCATAAAATCATCCAAAACACACCCATGTACTATATCTCTGGGAGGGCCCATATCTACCCTCTCTCTCACGCGCATGTACACGCACGCACGACGCACACACGCACACACACATTCCACTCATGCTCCACACTAATGGAAGAACACTTGCCCACCCATCCACCCACAAACATACCCAGACACACACATAAACATGCACAAAACACAAAAAACATTCAAACAACAGATTCCCACATCCTGCCACCATGAATTCACTTAAATTTGTAACTTGGAACATCCGTGGAATTGGTTCACAGGCAAAAAGACTTAAGGTACTCAACCACATAAACAAACTACAAGCAGATATATGCCTTTTACAAGAAACTCACACATCTGAATCTGACTGTCATAAATTAAGAACACCACAATTTAATCAAATCTTCTCCGCCCATTTCAACTCCAGGCAAAGAGGGGTAGCCATTTTAATACACAAAAACATTTCATTTATTAACAACAACACCATCACAGATCCTGAAGGACGATTTATCATAATAAATATCACAATACACAACAGCCCTACTACTACTGCATGTATCTACGGCCCAAATAAAGATGACTCATCCTTTATCATACTTTTTTTATATCTCTCTCCAATCTGTCTGACTATGATTATGATTCACCGGGAATAGCACCATCACTACTGTGGGAAACAGGGAAAGCGGTATTAAGAGGAAAAATCATATCATATTCCACTCACAAGAAAAAAAAAGACAATGAACAGGAAACGTACTTGGAACAAAAAATGAAAGAACTAGAGAACATCAAGGCAAATAACCCCACAGCACAAACCCAGAATGACCTATGGAAATACAATTTACAGCTTAATGAACACACAAATAGAAGAACTCAATTCCTCCTACAAAGACTCAGACACGAACTGGAAACTTAACAGAAAACCACTAAACTTCCCTTTCTGGATTAGTAAAGGTATCACGCACCTCAAACATATCTTCCATAATAACACTCTGGTCTCATTCTCTCATTTGGTCCAGAAGTACGGCATTGGGCAGAATCACTTTTTAGAATTTCTCCAGATTAAATCTTCTATTCAGACCAAAATCAACATTAAATCATCTAACTTAGATCTTCCCCCATTAACATCAGATCTGATCAACATCACTACTAATAAAAAACTACTATCCAAATTCTACAAGACAATTTCCACATCCGATTTAACAATATCCATCCCTTCAAATAAATGGGAACAAGACCTACAGATCATCCCAGGTGCAGACTTCTGGACTCTAATCTGCAAAAACATCTTCTCTATATCCACCAACACAAACATACAACTCATACAATACAAGATTATTGATAGAGTACATTACACAGGGAAAAGGATGTTTAAAATGGGCTTTATAGATTCTGAAATTTGTCCGCACTGCACACAGAACACCACAGACAGCTATATGCATGCCACATGGGACTGCACACCAATCAAACAATTCTGGTGGGACATTACTGACAACCTCTCTCTTCTTTTAGGCTGCCACATCCCACTATCCCCTCCACTCTGCTTACTAGGAGACACATCCAACATCAACCTAAACAACACATCCAGTAGAATACTCCCCATAGCCCTAATCATCACCTGGAAAACTATCCTT
Source organism: Anguilla pacifica (assembly GCA_039654925.1). Classification (NCBI taxonomy): domain Eukaryota; kingdom Metazoa; phylum Chordata; class Actinopteri; order Anguilliformes; family Anguillidae; genus Anguilla; species Anguilla pacifica. The sequence goes on from CM077295.1 coordinate 9,644,795, forward strand.
ATGAACTGGAAATCAAGGGAAAAAATCAATATTGCACTTTGGAAAAATCTACTAATCGAATACATATCAATGGAAAAATTATCTGCCTCCATTAAAAAACAAACCGCTGACTGTGACATAATCTGGAATCCATTCATTAATACCCTACGTTCTTAATTCCCGCACTGACTTCACTCATCACCCCTTTTTGCCTATCCACCATCCACAATAAACATGCTCACCGTCACTCACATACACATATCCGCCATTATACCTACACCACAATCCCTACCAAATTTTGAATCTGACATACACTTGCACACACACAGGCATCACACACCTACACCCAACAAACATACACTCATTCAGACCCCTCCCAGCATTCTCTAATCTATCACTTCCCTCTTTTTTTTTTTTGTTTCTTTTGTTTTTTTTGTTGTCCTCGTGCACTCTCCCTACTGTTTTGTTCTGGTTTGATTAGGTCATTTTATTGTATGACTTTGTTACCTCCTTTGCCCTTTTGTTTTGTTTGTTTTTGCTTACTTAATAAAAAATTTAAAAAAACATAAATAAATAAACAGAAAAAGTAATTAAAATAATTCATTTGACGGAACAAATAATTAATTTGACAGAAATCAGTCTGTAGACGGAACTCTGCCACCCCTGAGATTACACAGCTCCAACTCTGCACAGAGACAAACTATCCAGTGATTCTGAGGGTCAGATTCTCAACTAATGGGTGTGTAAATGGCACACAGGTTTCAAGCAGGAACAGCTCTTAGGAACAGTGTGACCCACGAATCGGAGGCGTTTGCTCTCGGTAGCCATGGCAACCCCCGCTTACCTCCGTCTCCCTCCGTGACCCCCTTCACACCGCTGAACAGACCTCCCGTGGCGGGAGACACGGCGCGCGGACTGGCCTTGCCGTCTGCGGAGACAGAAACGCGACCGTGAGCGCAAGACCCACGCCCCTAAAGCCCCTCCCACACCGTAACCAAATCATTACAGACAGCAGGCATCAGGAAAAACACCCAGAGCAAGCGCAGAACAAATCCACCCAGGTGAGCAGATCACCTTAAAGGACCTTACAGCCTCCTGTGGAAAAACCACTCGCTTTCACAACTGTGAATTTTTCCACACTGAAAAAGCCATTTTCAAAGAGGCACAGGACTGAGCCACACTTATATTAATTCTACACTCCACCTTGAAGTCTATTCTAGTTCCTGCAACAAAGACACAACATACTAGGCCAACAATGCATTACAGCTGAAGCAATGCAGAGGTGACCAGCCAATTAACTGGTCAATTAAGGAGCAGTCCAGATGACAGCTATGGAAGGGCCTGGGGGCTCAGAGGACAGAGAGGCTTCTGGGAGCTGTGCGGAGGGCGTGTCCTACCTGACGGGGGCGTGGGGGAGGCCAGCCTGGCCGCGGCGGTGTCCTGGGGCGCTCGGGGCGGGGTGAGGGCCCGGGTGGCGGCGGGGGGGGAGGAGACGCTGCGGCTGGTCAGCGCGGCCGCCTGGCCCCCCGCCGAGCCCTGGGGGGGCGGTCCCGGGTCGGAGACGACGGCGCACGCGTTCTGGGCGGGGGCCGGGGAAGGGGAGGGGGAGGCGGGGCCCTTCTGTCCGCAGGGGCCGCAGGCGGAGCTGTTCTCCGTCTTGATCGCGGCTCCGCCAACGTGATTGACGGGCGGCCCGGGGGCGGAGCCGGGTGAGCAGGGCCGGGTGGGGCCCGAGGGGCCGGTTGCTCGGTGCTGGGCCGCGGGGGAGGGTTTGCCGGATTCGGGGGAGGGGCCGCGGGGGAGGGGCCCGTTTTCCCTGGCGGTCTCCTCCGTGGGCCCGTTGGCGATTCGGCAGCCCTGGCAGTGCCTGCCTGCGCAGGAGCCGCACCCCGCCCGCTCCTCGGGCGCCCCCTGGGGGTCGGTGTGGGTACTGCACACCTCGGGGGGGCCGGCGGGGGCCACGCACGGCTTCACGTCGGCCTTTTCGGGCGGCTCTGACTCCCAGTGTGAGGCCACGGCCCTCCGGTAGGATAGATGCCTCATGATGCTGCACTGCAGCGTGATGACATCACGGAGCCACTGCGGTGGGGAGAACACCAACATCACATCACTCAACACGCTAATCACACGCCTGCACACAGCCAAACACAACGCACTGACCCATCACTCAACACGCTAATCACACACCTTAACACAGCCAAACAATGCACTGACCCATCACTCAACACGCTAATCACATGCCTGCACACAGCCAAACACAACACATTGACCCATCACTCAACATGCTAATCACACGCCTTAACACAGCCAAACACAACGCACTGACCCATCACTCAACACGCTAATCACACGCCTTAACACAGCCAAACAATGCACTGACCCATCACTCAACACGCTAATCACATGCCTGCACACAGCCAAACACAACGCACTGATCCATCACTCAACACACTAATCACACGCCTGCACATAGCTACACATAACGCACTGATCCATCACTCAACACACAAATCACACGCCTTAACACAGCCAAACACAGTGCACTGGCCCATTACTCAACACGCTAATCACACGCCTGCACACAGCTACACAACACACTGACCCATCACTCAACACGCTAATCACGCGCCTTAACACAGCCAAACAATGCACTGACCCATCACTCAACACGCTAATCACATGCCTGCACACAGCCAAACACAACGCACTGATCCATCACTCAACACACTAATCACATGCCTGCACACAGCCAAACACAACGCACTGACCCATCACTCAACACGCTAATCACACGCGTTAACACAGCCAAACAATGCACCGACCCATCACTCAACACGCTAATCACACGCCTGCACACAGCTACACATAACGCACTGATCCATCACTCAACACATAAATCACACGCCTTAACACAGCCAAACACAACGCACTGACCCATCACTCAACACGCTAATCACACGCCTGCACACAGCCAAACACAACGCACTAACCCATCACTCAACACGCTAATCACACGCCTGCACACAGCTACACATAATGCACTGATCCATGCCTTAACACAGCCAAACACAGTGCACTGGCCCATCACTCAACACGCTAATCACACTAATCAAACAAATGCAATTTCCATGACAAATTCCACTGTCACGCGACACAGAGAGCTAACGCGTTAACTAATGTTACATGAAGATAAAAGTTTATGTTCAATTTATTAGCGTTATCGAAAGCTGAAAAGTTGAAGCGAACGATTACGGCATTTTTTTTTTGAAACGTTAACGTAGTGTTTTGTGTAGCGACCCGGTTGAAACAGTTAATTTCTCCGATGCAGTTTACTGGCGGTTGTTATAATGTGGTTACGTTTAAATTTTAAACAGATACTGCTATCTTGCAGAGGGAGGAAGCATCTGTCCAAGCTTGGTCATTTGCCTGATGAAGTCCCTGTGAAGTTGGAACGTTTCTTTGCTTTTTTTAGTCAATAAATTATAGGGAGCTGTAATCCAGTGTGGAAATATCCATTTTCTTTCAACTTACGTTTAAATTTTAAACAGATGGAGCTATTTTGCAGAGGGAGGAAGCGTCTGTCCAACCTTCTGAAGACTGAAGCAGTGGAAGATTTCAAACAAAAAAAAAAAAACACATAAAGGAGTAATGGCTGAACTGCCATTCTTTTTTTAAAATTAATTTATTTTTTTAAAGATATTTTTATGAGCTTCTCAGCTGCATTGGACAGGACAGTGTAGACAGTGTAAAGACAGGAATAACGGGGAAGAGGGGGAGAGACATGCGAAAATGCTAAGCGGTCGGATTTGAACCCCCGACGTCGCGGCTCGCATTAGCATGTGGCCAGCACTCTACGGGTTGCGCCACGAGACTAACCAGGATACACAGGTATAGATAATGAATGGATGGATGGATGGCTGGATGTATTAGAACTCCAGTAGCGATTGTGACATAAGCGTTAGAACGTTCAGTTGAGAACATTCCACGCGCCCGTTTGTGACCTCACTCCTTTAAGAGCTAACTGCATGGCTGAGGAATGTGGCCTGAAGTGCTGCGTAGCCTGGAACGGGCCCACAAACCCAGGCCTCGTAAAACCCCCCCGAGAGGTCCCAGGTGCCGAGCCAGAGGACGACTTGGCGAAAGGTCGCCTTTAACCATTTCAGACTATAGCCCACATTCTTTCCGTTGAGACAGTGATGTCAGTGAGGGCTAATTCTTCCACAGCTCTGTGGTTACTTCGATTATTCTCATTTTTTAAGAAGCACTAGTGCCCCCCACGCAGAAAAGTTCAGGGCGACAGTCAGTCAGCTGAACACAGATAAGCGCAACTTTTTGAGCACTTCCATGTCAACGCATCACTGTGATACCATGACACAGAAACACACGCAGTCACCAGCAAACACATAGGCCTACGTGCTGTTTGTATTCTTTCCCCTGTCTGCTGTAGACATCTGGATTTATAAAAGCTATTTCTGACCTGAATTTTAAAAGCCTGTTCCCAATTTCATGTTCCAGTGAATCTGAATCCAGTGGTAAGAAACATCAACACAGGACAATCGCAGATGTTAGAAAGAAAAAAAAGCTTTATTGGCCAAGCCATTCAGTGTGGGTGTTATGTCCCTCTGCCTCAGGTGGGGGCGTTGGCTGTTTGGATACGTATTTGTCTCGTTACAGGCAATTGGTTGTTTTGGGGAAGCCCTGGTTTTGGCGTTGTTATGTTTGTGGGGGCTTGAGAGCAACCGTAACATAAATGGGGGCTCGTCCGGGATTTTCCCCTTTGGAGTTTAAACTTTCTGTTCTTAGCCCGGTTAGCTTAGCCACCGGGCGGGTCCAAGGGACTTGTCACTTTATTGTTTTTCCTTTTTTGTTTTTTGGTGGTTAATATGAGTGGGGGTACGCTTCAGGGCACTGGGGTCGACTAGTCAAGTGGTCTGCTGACAGTGCTCACAAGTTTAGCGTTTAAAGTCGCCTCGAGCGCAGAAAACCACTGAAGACTAGTTTATTGAGTTAGAATTTTTTTTCTGTTTGGTTAGGTAGGATCGGGAAAGCCCACAGTAGAGTTAAATAGTAGCGCCACTGAGCTGGGAAAAGGAGAGAGTCGTTTGACTTGCATGGTTTTTTTTGATAGCGCTGTTCAGTCTGATAACTGAGTAACATGGACGCCTAAACTGTCGTGGTCTAGGAAAACGACAAACTTCTCTGAGTCCAATCGATCGCCAATCTGTAGAAAACTACTTCACAAGGGAAAAGACAGCACAACAGCAAGCTCTTCAGAAAGGTTTAGACTTTATTTGCACCGGTGCATGTGCACAACAAAGCCGGAACAATTCCGCCGAATTGAACCACGACTGTCAGTTTTACAATCCTTTTATACACAAAATGTACTCCACAAACTCCATAACCCCTTATACATTTACGTAAATCCCAGCCCCCTGTTCTTCTTGGTACGACATGATGTTTATGTTAACCATCTCTTATCTGACCTGGTTGGCACCAGACAGACTTTCCTTGTTCTGTACGTTTCCAGTATGCATATAAGTCTCAGCCTTCTGTAATTTTTCATTAAGCGTGCAAGTTACATATGGGTCACTGTAAAATATTAGTTTTCTAGTTAGTGTTTATCTGTTCAGTGACTAGTTCTTTTCTGCTGAGTGAGTGAATATGTATATATGATTTCTAAGTCTACTGCGTTCTCATGCTCTTTTTCTACAGTTGATACTGTGGTTTCTTGCGTTTCCAAAAGCTTATCTACAACTACTGATAGTAAGATTTCTAAGGCTACTGTTTTGATTATATGACGTTATCATGACGCATAGAGAAGTCGTCACAATCACAAAAACTTATCTATAACTACTGATAGGACTACTGTTTTGATTATATGAGTAGATGCTTACGTTATCATGACGCATATTGAAGTCGTCACAAGCATGAAAACTTATCTATAACTACTGATAGGACTACTGTTTTGATTATATGAGTAGATGCTTACATTATCATGACGCATATTGAAGTCGTCACAAGCATGAAAACTTATCTATAACTACTGATAATTAGGAGGATACATCTGGCCCAACCTTGATGGGAACACCCTAACTTTAACATGTGACGTCATCACAATCATGGGGAGTCTCAAAAAATTTCCACTACATTCCCCCCTTTCGGGGTCAAATCATATGGCCCCGAATAACTCCCCTCACTGTATTCTTATTGGCCTTCTGACCCAACAAAGTTATCATACACTCCTTTAATTTTCTTTAACAAGTTGATTTGTAGCACGATGATTTGCCACAGTTCTCGTGGTTGGTGGGCTCCTGGTATATCTTCCACCCAGAGTACGCGGTCTGCACGTCACTCCACTGGGCTCCTGGTATTTCTTCCAACCAGAGTACGCGGTCTGCACGTCACTCCACTGGAAAGCCGGCTTGCGATTCTCGTACTGGACCCGCAGGGGCACTGTTGGTGCTGTTGCTCCCTGGACTGGTGTCAGCGCCCGCAGTCCCTCCGCTCTCCCCGTTTCCCTGGAATGTGACAGTGTCCCGTCCGCTGGAACCTGGAATCACCGTCTGGCGCCTGACTCCTGTGTTAGTCACCTCACAACACCAACTGGATGCCTATAGCCCTGTGGGGAGAGGATCTCAAGAGAGGGAGGATACACAACAGCAACACCAGTACCACTATCACTCTTATCCCCACTGCAAGTCCTATTTCTTCCCGCCAACTTCCCCCTCGTCCTTTATTCGACAGTTCTTCTTGCCCAACCTCCTTCATTATCTTTCTTTGTGGTTGCGTTTTTTCAGAATACCCTTCCACCCAATCCACGCTAAAACCCGTCATTTCTAAGAATGTGATCATTTGTCCCACTGTCTGTGGTTGCGGAACTTTCATTATTGTCTCCAACTGTTTATTTGACATTCTCTTACCGCCAGCCGTGATGACTCTTCCCAAGTACTCCACCTCCTGAGAGCAGAGCTGCAGTTTCTTCTTGGACACCTTGTGTCCCCCCTTTGCCAGTTTCTCCAGCGGTTTCATGCTGTCGCTCATGCACTGCTCTTTTGTGTCTGCACATAGTAATAAGTCATCAACATATTCCACCACCACACTTTTTGAGGTCCAAATCTTGTATGTCGGGGTCACCAATTTCCGTTTCACGCTGCGACCGTAGTTGGCTCGGTAATTGATTTAAACGTTCTTCTATGCCTAAATTTTCTCCAGATTTCTCCCGTTTTGTACCCTCTTCCCACGGTACCCTCACCATTTGGGGCTTTCCCCACATCTGAGCACTTATCATAATTTTGATCATTTTTTTATCTGCTGTGCACCAAATTAAAGAATTTTCTGTTGGCCCGAATTGGAGCTCTTCTGCTCTCTTTACCATAGGACCTAAGTCCTTAGCTTGGTACCCTGGATTGACTTTTAACGTTATGTGTGGGGCCGCATGTTCCTCCTGAAACCACTGCTCAATCCACGGGGACCTTTCTATGTTTAACGCTGCTCCTTCCTGACCTATCAGGAGCGCAGATGACACCAAATACTGTCTTTCTCCTTTCCCCTCACTCCACTCTGTTTCTAGATCTGAATCCTGGTAGGGATCAAACTTCATAATTTTCTCTTGTACAATGTAAATCATATTCTGGCTCAGTTGCCTGTGGGATCTGCGCCTCAACATATTTTTGCCAAGTGCTCCACACTTGGTCTTTTACTTGTGTCTCAATATCCCCTACCCAATATACAATTGCCCTGTGGAGATTTTCACTACCCACATAGTACATTCCTGTTAAATCTATGCCCCCTCCTTCACAGTTTAATTTTAGTCCTAAGGCCAGAATTGCATCTCTTCCTAGAAGGCTTATGGGGGAATTTTTGCATACTACTATCTCTAATTTTGCTTCTTTTGCGCCTAATTTTATTAATACTGCTTTTGTGATCGGGCTTAACATTGTTTTTCCCGAGAACCCTACTGTTTTAATAACTTCTCCCGACATAGGCGGATGTGATGCATATTCTTTCCTAAAGCATGTGCATGTTGCACCAGTATCTATCATCATGGGGACAATTTTTCCTCCGATTTGTACATTTATTATTGGTTCTTGTTCTGGCCTGTTTGTTATCATTACATGCTGCCCTACTCCGCCTGGGTTCTCTGGGCACCCCTATTGGGCACCTTGGTAATTTACGGGTCCCCCACTCTGATCTGGGGGCCTAGCCTGAGGAGGTGGGGTCAGGTTGGGGTAACTCTGTGATTGCTGAGGCTGATTAGGTACCCAGGTCCCCTGGTTACCTGGATACATCCCTTGAGCGTTTGGACACCATCTGTTTATGTGCCCCTCCTGATCACATCTATAGCAAACTATGGGGCCCTGTCTCTGTTGATTAGAAAAGCCTTGTTGGTTCCAATTTCTATTTTGCATGTTATTATTCTGATTCTGCTGCCCTCTCCACTCGGTATTTTGACCCCCATTCCCTGGCCCTCCCCCCACATGATTCCCACCCGGTTGTGGCCCTCCCCCGTTCATACTACCTTGCATGGCCACCGGGTGAGGGATGCCGGAGAAGTTGTAGACCACCGTCGGCCGGGGCACCGTCAGACCACTCCATGGTTCAGGCGTGGGGGCGGCTTCAAAGTCAAAGAACCCATTGTCCATCTTCTGTATTTTCACAGATGCCACTTTTTCCGCCTCTTTTTCTTTGGTTTTCAGCTCCTCCAGCTGCAACTGCAGTAGCTTTCTTTGAATGTCTTTTGTTTGATCTTCCAGCTTTTTCCCCTCTTTCCGCTGACTTTCTACAGCGTGCACCACATGATCAACAAACTCTCTGTGTGCCATGGTGTTCAGCCCCACCACCTCATCGAGGCGGCGCCCCACTTCCTGTGACATCCCCTCCCGGATGGCTTTGCGGAAGAGAGTGGTCATTATGGGATCTGCCTGTACGTCCCTCTCAGTCATCATTCCCCACCTGCGCAACTGCGTTTGGATGTATGTTGCTGGTGGTTCATTTTCTTTTAACGGCGGCCCCGTTAAGGTCATTATGTCCGGTCGTGCGGGATACAGGGCTCGTAGAGCAGCCCAAACAACCCCACGCACATTATCAAACGGCCCACCGTCCACTTCTGGAGACTGCGCATGGTTTTTGTCAAAGCCAGCCTGCTCAAATATGTCCAGCATTGTTTCCATCCCCACAACCTTCCCCAGGAGAGCCTTCAGGTCACCCACAGCCAGGAGCCGGCCTGTCGTCTCCTCCTCCAGCACCCTGATCCAGTGGCCTGCCCCATTCTGCAACTCAGGGAGATTGGTTATTACATTATACATATCTTGGGTGGACCAGGGAATGTATCGGGGTACACCACCTTCCCTAATCAATAATGGTGCTATGGTATTGGGGCTTCTAACATTATGGCTATACCCTTCTGCTGCTGGGTTACGCCGGGTTGGCGGTCTTTTTCTTACGTTTTGATATCGCCCAGCTAAATCTCCCCCCACCTGTGCAGGCCCTTCTCCCCCCTCTGACTCTTCTGCCTCGCTATTACTTGCCTGGCTTGCTTCACTATCGCTTGCTTCATTTTTTTCTGCTGGGGAGAACTCCTTCCCCCCTTTATTATATTCTAGTTAATACTCTGTCTGTGGGATTTGTTTTTTATTTGCAGTGCCTTTTGCTAACCTTGGCTTATGCTTATCTCGGGATTCAGTTCCCTCTGTACTTTGTGGCTTCAGCTCCTCCCACGTATTATACGGACGCTTTTCCCATTTTGTGTTTTCCCACCCCGCATTTTCGCGTCTTTTATGTGTTTCCCCGTCCCTTTTTGACCCCACCTGTTCAGGCTTTTGGCTTATTTTAGACGCTCGCTGTTTTTTCTCAGTATCTCTTATCTCTTTTGCCTTTTTTATTAACCTACTATGGTATTCATCATACTGGTTATATTTTTCTTTTAACAGTTCTTCTAATTCCTCCACTTCTTTATATTCTCCCTTCAGCTCTGCTACCCTTGTTTCTATTTTTTCCTTTTCTTGCTCGAGCCGCGCTCTCTCTATCCCCAGTTGTTCTTCACCTTCCTCATGTTCTACCCACCCCTTTATTTGAACCTGTCCCTTTACTACCGGATACACTGCAGATGTTACCGGGCATATTGGATACAAGTCTTTCTCTTTTATTACCGCATGTCTTGGTGATTGTGGGGCATACGGAGGGGGAGTTATTATTTCACTGCAATCCCTTTTTAATTCTACATCTCTTTCTAGGGAAGCGGACCTAAACCATCCTAAAATTGTTTTTTCCTGTTCTCTTTTTAGCTTTCTTGTTTCTGACTTGTCTTCTGGTTTATAATTTGCTATTACCCCTCCCATCTGATCGCATATTTCTCTATCAAACGTACCCCCTTTTGGCCATTTTGTCGCTAATTTTTTAGTTCTTTTTGTCCATTTTTCTGATATTTTCTTTATCTCCGGTTCACACTTAGGATATTTTCCTGTAATTATCTCAATTGGCGTTTTCTCTTCTTTGTCCATTATTTTACGGTGACCGGACAGGATACTCTAATACTTTAATATATTTTATCTCTATTTAACCTTTATTCCCAACCGAGGCTTCTGCCTTTTATTCTATTTCTTTATTATTTAACCGTTATTTTTCCAGCCAAGGCTCCCCACGACCTTGATTTCTACACTTATTTTCTCCCTTCTTATCTCTTCTACACTCTTGCCGTTCTCTCTTCCACACACTCTATAATTGTACGTACACACACACACAAAAAGTTTTTCCTCTGTCCCCTAATACAACGTTATTTTAGTTGTACACACACACACATACACTCAAAAAAAATTTTTTTTTCCCTCTGTTCCAACGTTATTTCCCCGCAGCATAAGCATCTAATCACAGCATAAGCACAGCGTCTCTTTATATCCCGGAACCTGAGCTCTTGCATGCGACCCACTACAGGAATTACTGCCTTTCCAAGACTCTGAGCCCCACACAAACACCTGCAACAGTGACCCACACTGTTGCAACAAAAATAGGCCTTCTTCCAAGACAATTCCCGGGACCTGAGCTCTTGCATGCGACCCACTACAGGAATTACTGCCTTTCCAAGACTCTGAGCCCCACATATAACAACGGCGTTCAATGCCACACACACCTGCATCAGTGTAAACTTCGCTAAAGGGATATTGAATTCCCAGTTCCCGTTTTTCTCACTTTTGCAACAAATATAGGCCTTTCCCAAAATTGTTCCTACTCAACAATTCTGTTTCCAACACAATTCCGCACAAGCATAAGCATCTAATCAAGCATAAGCAGCTTTATCAATGTTGTTCCTAACCAACAACACTTTTCCCAACCCTTTTCTGAAAAATAAAATTTTTTACGACGTCTTTTCACTCATACCACACACAATTCACTCACACCACACACAATTCACTCACGGTCTGCGGCGTACTTTTCTGAAGAGCTCGCCGCTTCCTTCCCCTCAATTTTCGGTGTTATTTGGCCGGGTTAGTTATACGAGAGGCTTCCACTCCCAGCGTCAGGGAGAAGAGGTCAGAGGGGACATTGCCCCAGTCCGAATTAAATTAGTTAAATACTCTTACCTTTTGATAAGCTGGCCAAGCTTTTTCAGGGGCTATCACCCTCCGCCTCTGTCTCCAGGAGCCGGGAGCTTCAGTGCTTCCTCTTTCGTATCCCGGACGAGCCCCCAAATGTCGTGGTCTAGGAAAACGACAAACTTCTCTGAGTCCAATCGATCGCCAATCTGTAGAAAACTACTTCACGAGGGAAAAGACAGCACAACAGCAAGCTCTTCAGAAAGGTTTAGACTTTATTTGCACCGGTGCATGTGCACAACAAAGCCGGAACAATTCCGCCGAATTGAACCACGACTGTCAGTTTTACAATCCTTTTATACACAAAATGTACTCCACAAACTCCATAACCCCTTATACATTTACGTAAATCCCAGCCCCCTGTTCTTCTTGGTACGACATGATGTTTATGTTAACCATCTCTTATCTGACCTGGTTGGCACCAGACAGACTTTCCTTGTTCTGTACGTTTCCAGTATGCATATAAGTCTCAGCCTTCTGTAATTTTTCATTAAGCGTGCAAGTTACATATGGGTCACTGTAAAATATTAGTTTTCTAGTTAGTGTTTATCTGTTCAGTGACTAGTTCTTTTCTGCTGAGTGAGTGAATATGTATATATGATTTCTAAGTCTACTGCGTTCTCATGCTCTTTTTCTACAGTTGATACTGTGGTTTCTTGCGTTTCCAAAAGCTTATCTACAACTACTGATAGTAAGATTTCTAAGGCTACTGTTTTGATTATATGACGTTATCATGACGCATAGAGAAGTCGTCACAATCACAAAAACTTATCTATAACTACTGATAGGACTACTGTTTTGATTATATGAGTAGATGCTTACGTTATCATGACGCATATTGAAGTCGTCACAAGCATGAAAACTTATCTATAACTACTGATAGGACTACTGTTTTGATTATATGAGTAGATGCTTACGTTATCATGACGCATATTGAAGTCGTCACAAGCATGAAAACTTATCTATAACTACTGATAATTAGGAGGATACATCTGGCCCAACCTTGATGGGAACACCCTAACTTTAACATGTGACGTCATCACAATCATGGGGAGTCTCAAAAAATTTCCACTACAAAACATTTAGGCTACATGAAGTTTTTGTTAGTCTCTTGTGGTGTGTGGCCCGTTACCCCCACA
>CM077295.1:9662500-9870000 GCA_039654925.1 Anguilla pacifica
TAGCCAGTCTGAAAACGTAGAACAAAATAGATGGAATTTGGTGAAATTCAGTCAGTAGAACTCAGGACCAGATATTTCAAAGGCACACTACGCAGGATTTTTAGCCTAGGTAAGGTCCTGATTACACTCAAAGAACACTCCTTTTCCGTCTTCAACCATACACACACACCCCCAAGTTCCTGAGTTACTGACACCAAATTTATTAGAAACTACGGGTAAATTTCTCCCTTCAATTACTGGGGCCAGACGATACACTGACCGGTCGGGAACACAAACCAGGAAAGTACAAATAATTTGGAAGTAGGACATTCGCGCACAAAAAAGTGGACGTCTGGCAACCCTAGCGTGCATAACATAGTAATGAGGAGCTTTGCTATCACGCGGCAAAAAAACACTGGTCGCAACTCCTACTCTTAAGACTTTAATAAAAATGTTATGTTAAATGTCACACGCAAACCGTTTGGCATTTCTTTTTTGAACATTAAGGCACTGTTTAATATAACTAATAAACCTTTTTTTGGTTTGCAAAGACTGCTGCAGTTAGAGAGTGTGTGTACAGCCAGAAAAAAAGGAGGTTGTTTCTGCAGGTGTGCAGTCGCTTTAGCCTCTGTCACAGCTCCAGCAACAATCCACCAATCGTACACAGTCCCTGGTCAGGGCAGCCAATCAGAGCCCTTAACCAGGCCAAAATGATATACATCTACTCCTCTTGCACTTTTCAAACATGCAGTCAGTCTTCTGACAGGATGGAATGCTGCCTGTTTCCAGGGTTACTGCAAAGGGCCCAGGCCCCGCCCCCTCACCCAAGCTCGCCCGGTCTCAACACAAACTTCCTGCACAAGTCTGAATGCATGATGGCATGTGCCTGACTACATACAGTGAGCTCAAAAAAAAACACACTTAATGCCAGGCCAAAACAACAAAAGAACAGTCTAGAAGAACTGCTGCACATTTACGTAGACGTATTCTCTCTCTATTTCTCTCTCTCTCTGACTCCTCACACAGACGTAGATGCGCATCTACACCCCCATGCCCGGGGTAGAGAGAGTACACTGGTGCCTTTTGGCTATCACTTCCCCGAAACAGCTTGTACATTTTATTTAATAAACTGCACGCACAGCGACCCGAGCGCCTGTGTAGCTGCAAGTCCACTCTGAGCTTCTGCATCTCACTGAGACTATTTTGAAAGTGGAACAGCTGAGCAAAATCCATTTAGGGAAGGAAAGGTAAGTCCACGCAGGTGTGCTGCAACTCTCGCTAACCGAGCAAGGCCGCAGCATCAACGGTCTGCATCGCTTTCCTCAACGCAAACGGTCATTATGCAACATGTGGGACATCAGCCGCAGGCTCTCGCCCATCTAAAGAGTGATTATCCCAGACTAAAGGAAAAGCCAATATTATGAGCTTTCTTCGGTGACACAAAGGGTTTTGTCTCCCCCTGGTGGCTGCTTCTGGACAGCACAGGAATTTCTCCGTTCCGCTGCCTTACGCAAAGAAAATTACCAGCATTACCTACGGACTGAATTCAGTGGTAAATTTAACAAAGATTTTATCTAATTCGCCACTGAATCCAGTCCGTGGGTAGTGTTGGTAACACTGGCAACAGACATAATTTTAGAAAATTCACTCACTTGGCAAAAAAGGAAAACAACCACAACAAAAAGCACCACAGTGAAGATCGCATATCTTTTCTTGCCAATACATCCATTTGAATGCGTTGCCGTTGTCATGTTTACCGCTGGACCCATACACACAACAGCTAGCAGTCCCCATAACCCCTGTATACACACACACACACACACACACCCATTATGAGCACTCAGTGTAGGTCAGATGAATACTGATTTATTAATAAGATCCCCCTCATCAAAATTTTCGGCTTTCCGGAAATACCGATGTTCAAGCATATATCCAAAAAATATCAGGAAATAGGGGTGATCAGACACAGAGTTCCTTCCAAGAAGCACAAGAGGATAAACCACTGAATTATGACAAAACACTTTACTTTGCTATGGGGATGGTCACTAATGAGGGTTTGGAAACATTGTACACTAGCAGGGTGAAAGGAATCATAAATAATATTTTAATAAAGTTGGCCTTTAATGCAACAATTATGAAAAATGATATGTGGTTGAGAATTTTAAAAAGCGACTAAGAAGTCGATCCGTAGTACTTGGGACAACTGTAGCGTATAACTGGCGTCATGCTCTTAATAAAGTGTTGGGTGAGCATCGGTCCTTTGAATAAAGCTACCAAGAAAATACCCCCAAATGGTTATTATTTTAATCATTCAATCGTTGCTCGACGGAGTGCCATCATGTGGAACAACTGCGTGGCCTCGCAACGCAAGTCTTCGGCTACACTGTTAAAAAAATCTGTAATTTTATGGGACGTATACTAGTATTTTAACTGCATTATTCCTTCATAACCTTTTCACGGACTTTTTCCTTTAAATGCGATGCATTGTGGTTGCCATGGTGAGTTGTAGGCCTACATTGTGATACACGCAGGAGCGGTGAGACAACTGCGGTAAGAATCTTAAATCTTTCTATCTTTGACGTAGTTAACCATTTAAAGTTTAATAGGAGGCTATTTAGGCTACGGGTCTGTTTACGATCTAGATTAACATTGTATTTACTATTTAATTGACCTAGCCAGCTGGCGGCAGTAATTCAACTTTGGCCAATTTGATAGCTAACATTAAGTATAATACTAAGCAGTGTTTCCTGTGGAATAGATCTCTTGGTGTGGTGGTGGGTGTCCGAAAGGGGGGGGGGGGGGGGGGGGGGGGGTGGCAGTAGCAAAGGCAAAAAAGTTTAAGACTGTGAAAACATAACCTCTTGAGACTTCTTAAAGGTTTTTTTTTTTTTTTTTAAATATCTAAATCTATCTTATAGCTCTGACGAGCTCTTGATACAAGGAATAACAGTTTGCAAGAGCTAAAAAGTAGATTTAGATGCACTTTAAAACCATAAAAGGTTTGTTAACCCTTGTATTGTTTGTAAATATTGAAGCAAAATAGGCCTGTATTTTGAGTTATGGTGGCGTGAGAACAATTAAAAGAGCACATTGTCCATCTAGAAGTTCTATCTTCAAGAATAGAGGACTATATAACCAAAATTGATATTCAAGAAAAGTTACATATTGCACTTTAAAAGGGACACTTCTGGTAAATTAACTCAATTACCATGACAAAATAATACTAGAATGTTTTATCTTTTTATTTAACAATATAATTTGAGCTGGGTCCACATTCAAAGCCCTCTCTCTCTGTCTCTCTCACACTCAATGACAGAGTTTACATGCATTGTCCATGCAAAAAAAAAAGGAAAAAGTGAGAAAAATGGCTTTAAAGATTCTGTTCTGTTACATTCTAATTCTACTGAGAAGCATGATACAAAAATTTCCTAACTAACTTAGATGCTTGATTAATGTATTTTTTATTAGCTAGTTTTATCTGTGTTCATTTCTGGACACTGCAGCAGCTTGTGAGACTGCTCCTCTCGTTATAATCATAATCGTCACTAGAATGCAGCCCTCTTTGTCAGCTGTAGCAACTACTTACGGTACCCTCTTCCATGTAACCGTTGCTACCTTTCACGTTTCTGTCAGCTAAAGCTAGTTCGATTTTTGTAACATTAGCAATGGTGTTCACTTGTAGCATGTGTGGTTTTAAAAGCGTCATATGTTAAACATTGTCGGCTACATAGGAATATCAATAAGGCCAGTTTTCCCTGTGGTTTCCCTACGTGTGGTAAAAGATTTTCATCTTATACTGCTTTTAACTTGCATGTTACTAGGGATCACCACAAAACAAGGATACAGGCACGTTATAGCCGTTATATTTCTGTGCCTTTGAAGTGTGCTTTGGATTGTTGCAGCACACAATGTCAAAATGTTACAGAGCTTGTTTCCCACCTGAATTTTCATATGAATGAGGGTCTTGAAATACCATGTCCCTATGATGGCTGTTCAAAATATTTCAGATTAAGAACATCCTTTTCCTCCCATATTTCTAGGATGTAAATAATGACTTAAAAGATAAATACACTGAAAACCTAGCACTTTTTTATTTGGGCTTGCAAGTGAAGTATTTAGTTCCTGCTGCTACAATCTCAGAGATTGTTAATGAAATGAGGACTATTCAGCATGAATGCACCATGAGTATGCTATCTTCAGCTCTCCAGGATCAATCTATACCTCAGCATATATGGCAAGATGTAGGGAAAAATGTGTATGACAAAAGTCCAATGCAAGAAGCATTAGGAGCCAAATTTGGAACTCTAACCACGCACCATAGGAGGCTCCAATACTATAAAACCAAGTTCAGCTTTGTTGAACCAGTGCAGATTAACCTGGGACATGATGGCAATTTTCAGAAGAGGTATTTCCATTATATACCCATCAAGGACAGCTTAAGAGCTATCCTGGAAGACAATAGTTCATGGCAGCAAATTTTGAACCCTCTTCCAAGAAAGGATGGTATACTAGCTGATATAGTTGATGGATGGGCTTTAAAATCAAATTCCTTGTTTTCCTTGGGCCCACATTATCTAAAAATCATGCTCTTTCAGGACACTTTTGAGGTGGCTAACCCGTTGGGCTCTGCCAGACAGAAACACAAAGTCCTTGCTGTATATTACACACTGGCTAACTTTCATCCACATAATCAATCCACTGTCGACCAAATCCAACTTGCACTGCTTTGTTTGGAAAAGGATTGCAAAATGTTTGGGCCTCAGACAATTTTTGATCCTTTAGTGAAGGACTTATGTGAGTTAGAGAATAGTGGCATTACCGTAAATGAGAAGACATTTAAAGGCAGTGTAGTTTGCATTACCGGAGATAATCTGGGTTCCCATTTTATTGGGGGATTCACAGAGAACTTTGCAAGCTCAGAATTTTTCTGCAGGTATTGTCAGATAAGTCGAGAGCAATTCACTAAGTCCCTGACACTCTGCAGTTGAGAGAACTCCTGACAATTACAGTCATTCTGTACAATATTTGGCAAACCACCCAGATATCAGAATGCACCAAGGCATTAAAGCAGGCAGTGTTT
The DNA here is from genome assembly GCA_039654925.1 of Anguilla pacifica. Classification (NCBI taxonomy): domain Eukaryota; kingdom Metazoa; phylum Chordata; class Actinopteri; order Anguilliformes; family Anguillidae; genus Anguilla; species Anguilla pacifica. The sequence continues at coordinate 9,667,560 of CM077295.1, forward strand.
TCAGCAGGTTGACACACTTCCATGTTTGTCAACCAGGTTTGCCCCCTTGTCTTGCTCATGATTTGTTTGAGGGCATTGTAGATTATGACTTGGCACTATGCCTGCACTTTCTCTTTTTTTTCTCTTTTTTTTTCCAAAAAAAAAAAGTGGTTCACTTACAAATTGTTGAATGACAGACTGAAATCTTTTCCTGGGGAAAGCAGCAACAAGTATCAAATATCCTCTCAGATACAGGGGTAAAGCTTGGGGGTCATGCAGCCCAAAATTGGTGGCTACTGTGATTCTTGCCCATAATTTTACATGACAGAATAAGAGATTCAGAGGATGCTGTTTGGCTTTTAGTTCTTCTGCTGAGAAATTTGGTTGAGTTTGTTTGTGCACCAAAGTTGTCAGAATCTCAGGTTGCATTCATGAGAGTACTGATAGAAGACTATTTAGAACAAAGACACGCACTGTTCCCACATAAAAGCCTGCGGCCAAAACACCATTACATGTTACACTATCCTGAGTTGACACTGAAATTTGGTCCTCTCATTCGTACTTGGACAATGCGTTTTGAAAGCAAGCATGGCTATTTTAAAAAGTATTCGATCTACCAAAAACTTCAGAAATGTGACCAAATCTCTAGCAGATAAACATCAGTTACTGCAGGCATACCAGAGCAGTGGTAGCATGTTTAATCCTGACTTGATCACAAACTCCACCAAATATTACCCTGAGTTATACAATTCAAAGATTAAGGATGCTCTTCAAAACTTTGATCTCTCAGATCATAACGTTGTAGTTACTGATAAGGTTGTAGTTCGTGGCATTTTGTATACCACTGACTTGCTGGTCACCCTTTCTTATGGCATTGGTCTGTTAAAGTTGGGACAGATCTTTGATTGTTATCAAAAATGAAAATACCGTCCTCTTAGTATTGAAAGAAAAAACAGCGAAACATGTACCAGAGCTTGGTGTATTTGAAATTGTTAGCAGTGCTTATAGCAGTATATTTTGCAAATCATTGGATGACATTGATAATTATGCTCCTTTGAAAATTTACCACAGAGGTGGAAGATTACTCATCTCTCTAAAACACCAGCCATTATGGAGACCATCTTAACATTAATAAAGGCTACCCTTCCATCATTATCTGAGGACATCCTTTTAACATTAATGCAAAGGCTGGAGTTCATTGGAGTAGCCTGCATTGAGGACCTCAGCCTGGTAACTGCTGATGATCTGGAAGGAATTCTACGACCTATGCAATGTAGAAGATTGATTCAGGCATTTAGTACAGGTATTTTGAAATCATCTTTGTCCATGTATAGTGAACACTCCTGCTTATAGGTTATGTTTGTCATACCGTAATGTAATTGAAGACCAGAATGAGAAATATGAGACAAGCTTATAATATTATTTGTTTTAGCCAAGTGCATAGGTCTCCAGTCCTGTGTGTTTGTGTGTAAAGACCATTTAAAAGTAAAAGTAGCATTTCTGCATCTCTTTAAAATAGGAAGTCACAGCTTGGAAAAGATTGTGCAAAAAGTAAGGAAGACTTCTGTGGAAATCTCTAGATGTTAAATTATGTGTAATTAACTTTTTTTATGTCTTTCGTAGGACCATAAAATAGCATACAGTTTTCCCAACAACAGCAGCACAGAGAGCATGTGGAACCACAGAACCATGAGCCAGCAATATTGGCCCTACGTCATCACAATCAGAGGTGGGTAACCCGGCTTCAAAGAGTGAAAAGACTGACCATGTATTTGCTCCACCAACATGCACTTAACCAGCTGATTACAATAATTAGGTCTCCTATCATGCTGAAGAATTATGCTAATTAGAGTCAGCTGGTTTAGTGCATGGTGGTGGAGCAAATACATGGTCAGTCTTTTTACTCTTTGAAGCCGGGTTACCCACCTCTGATCACAGTCACCAAGAACCACTGGGAATTTTCCAATTCCATGGGACAAATTTCCTCTAGAACTTACAAAAGCCATCTCGGAGAAAACTCGCCCACGTCCAGCATTAAGACGAGAAATGGTTTGTATTGTTATAAATGAGTTGCTTACCACAGACAAAAACTGACCAGGACGAGACATTCTTTGAAAAATTGCCCAAGAAATTGTTCAGAAATACCCAAAGTCGTTTTGTGATGTATGTGGGGATGACATTGTTGGCACAGGATATGACTCTTTAATGCTTCAAATGGAGAACAGAGTGGAAAACTGTAACAGGCAGATAACAGTGAAATCAAAGAGGCAAGCAGAGGGTGATCCCATTCCCAATGAACCCAGGCTGTATGATCAATATGGCTGTGTACAGTGGCAACCAGATCTCCCGGCCAATGAAGATGAGACAAGTCAGACTGACAAGAAGACAGAGCTGCAAAATGCACATGCAGGTAGCCTACTCCCAGATACGTGTGTCAAGAAGCTAATGGCTGAAACCTTTCACAGCCAACGCATCTCAATTGACAAACAAAACAGTTACTGAGTTGAAAAACGAGTGGCCCTACTTGTTTGAAGCTACTCATTTCTTTGATCATACTGAAAGACTGCTTGGTATCCCTGTTCAAAGAAAGCTGGCAGAGGAACTGTTAACAAAGGGAAAAACAATAGTGAACTTTTTTACAAACAAAACCAACTCAGTTTTCAGGAATGCAGGAAAAACTCCTTGGAGCTGGTCTCCAGCATCGACAAATATCTCCGTGACAACACAGATGAACTACTAATCCACACACAGGTGAGTATTTTTTATTCTTTTACCTTTAATGTGATAAATATGTTTGCAGTATGTTACATAGTATATTAATAATGAGAATTAACTTTATTCTCAAGAGAATCATGTGTTTGTCAAAAGCAAATACATACACTTGCTGCCACTTCAGTGTCTGTTTTATTTTGTCTCATTTTATGTTTTGAAGGACCTCAACCTTACCACACCGACTTTGCCAAGCACTCCATGTGTCATCATCCTTGGTAAGCAAATTGATGTGCATTACTTAGGAATAGCACTGATTTGACAAAAAATGTTTTCTCAATCTCAAAGTTGTGGGCAGCTAAACTGGAGAGCTCTCGGATTATGTGTGTTTCAGGTGATGAACGGTATCACATGGCTGTTGACCAGACGATTGTGAACGACCATGTCCACAGCCGATTGACTGCATTGAGCTATTTATTTAGTCTCTACTGTGTGCTCAATATACGATATCCAAAGGATGCAGCTATGTCACTGGAGTTTATGCAAAGGCTGGTATCCTACAAGGGCTGTTTCGACAAGAAATATATTACTGAATTTACGCTACCAAGTTTGTATTTGTCTTTTGCCTGATTCTGTGCAACAGAAGTCTCCTGGGGATCAATCCTGGACGAGGGTCCAAAGCAGAGCAGAAAGGGAAAAAGGCGCACAAGATTCATCCTAAATTGTTAAAGTTCCTCTCTGAACTAAGTGACTACCAAAATCCATGGAGAATCTAACTGAGGTGAGTTGGAATATATATAAATTAAGTGAGCAAACCTCATGTCAACAAAAACTCAAAATGTGTCTTATAAGAACGAGGCAATTCCTGAGTTTGTTCATCAAAAACATGATCCTGTCAAAAACAAGGCATGAAATTAGAATAACTTACTTAGCTTACTGTGTATGTGTGTGTTGCAGTTCATGCAGGAGTCTCCAGGTGTGTGTCTCTCACTACTGCAGTGCACCACAGTGGCCAAGGAGAGATGACAAACTCCACGCTGTTCTACTGGAGCCAGTGCCACCATGTGTGTGTGAGGTTAAGCAGTGTGTTTGTGTGTGAGAGGCTCGTAAAATGTTGTTTACTATAACATTCTGTTGGCCTGTTTGTATCGGCTCACCTGTCACTTTATTCAGTTTGTTTATGCTACAATGTATTCTTTACTTTGATTTTTCTCATGTCATGGCTGTGTGAGTGCTTGTGTGAATGTGAGTGTGTGTGTGAGTTTGAGTGCTTGCATGCGTGCGTGTGTTATGTCCAGGTGATGAAACGACTGAATCACAAGGTTCCCAATTCCGAACTGTTTATAAACTGAAAAAAGTGCTACACTTTTTTTTCATATATAGTTACAACAACATATGGTTTTGTGGTACAATGTATTTTTTACTTTGATTTCACTTTATTCAATTAGTTGGTGCTACTGTGTAGTACAGCCTTTTGTTGTGCAAGAGTTATCACGATGATAAGCATGTTATGCGATAAACTTTTTAAAAGTTGAATTTTGTTGTGCAGATTGTACTTTATGCATGGACAAAAAATTTTAATTAGTACATTTTATTACAAATGCAATGTGAATGTAGATTATATCATAAAATGAAAAAGTAGTGTATTATTCGTGTTTTATGGGAGATTTGTCAGATTTACAGAATGTGAAACATTACAAAATGTGAAGATAATTTCATAGAAATTTTATGGTATATTTACAGAAAGTTTTTTGTAAATGACTTCGTTCATTAATGGTACAACACTGTTATTTAAAAAAATATAATCTGTAAATTCACAGAAAAGGTAATCACTTTTGTGTGCGTAAATTAATGGGTGAATGATGTAATTTTACAGAAACAATCAGTGAAAACCAGAAAGGAAAAGTCCCCCTCAAACAACGGAAAAAGTACTGGACACGATTCTGCCAGTACTTTTTCCGTTTTTTTACGGAGTTTTTTTTTAACAGTGTATTTATTTTGTTGTGCAGGAAAAGTTTGAATACAAACGTTTACTTATTTATTTTAAATAATTATAGGCTAATCCTAATTTGTGTTTAATTTGATTATTTATTTAGGCTCTTACACTTGTTTAGATTTATTAGGTTAGTTATTTTTTAGGCTGTGTTTAAAGGGAAATAGCCTACAGAAATATAATATTCTTTTGAAGACGAGAGGTCAGTTATTATTTCAAAGCGGACAATGCCGTGAATTTATTTAAACCGTTTGCATTTATTTTCATCTAAAAGAAGTATAATCTTAAATTGCGGAATTTGTTAATTTATTATTTACACGTTTATTTAGATTTATATTTTACTTTTTTGTATTTAAGAGAAATAAAAAGGGTGATATGCAGTTGTCTGAACGGATTTATTGATTTTAAATGCTCGAAAAAATGTTCATGACTCTGTTGCACTTGACTATGTTAACGTGGTCTAAATCAGCACTGAAACACGCATGCCAATGTACTATTTTGCCAGAAAGTCTTAGACTTTTATATATAAAACGAATCGTCATATTGAACTGCCGAATCCGATTCGCCTAAGAAAATTCTGAGTCGGGCACAGCCCTATAGATCATCTACAGAGAGCTTACTTAATGTGCCTGTGGCTAAACAGAAAAAAAGTGGTGAAAGTGCTTTCTGCTATTATGCACCAAAACTTTGGAACACTCTCCCACAAACATTAGAACAGCAGACTCAGTTGGCAATTTTAAAAAGCAGCTGAAAACCTTCCTTTATAATTTGGCTTTTCATTTTTATTCAGTCCATTGATACTTATTCATATTTTTATTTCTTGTTTTATAAATTTTTTATTGTTATTTTTTATCTTGCATTTTACTCTATTATTTTTACTGAATTTTCTGCACTGATACTTATTCATAGCCTATTTTATTCTTGTTTTATAAAATTTTTTATTGTTATCTTTTATCTTACTCATTTATTTTATTCATTACTCATTGACTCTTTCATATTATTTTTTTTTGTTTCCATTTCAATATACACTGTTTTATTCTATGTTTTAAACCCCTATAACTGATTTGCTGTGCTTTTCCCTGTTTTTGTCTTTTGTTTTTATTTTTCCTGTTAAGCACTTTGAGCTCCGGTCTGTATGAAAGGTGCTATACAAATAAAGTCATTATTATTATTATTATTATTATTATTATTATTATTATTATTAGTCTATTGTGGTTGTGATTATGATTATGATTATTACAAAAGGTACAAATGAGTTACGTATCGCTGGCTAGGGGTACCAGTTCATGTACCTATAGGGTGCCACCACAGTGACAAGCATACCCGCTGAGCTGCTAGAGCAGACGCGGCCCGTTGTTTAATTCATTAGAAGAGAAAAATGTTTCGCACCATAAACATGCAAACATATAATTATTTTTTAAAAATGTCATCAACATTTAGCCTACGTTTTACAATTTGCATTAATTTGTTCAGTTTTCATCTCAATAGCCTAATGATAAAGCTTCGAATGAAATCAAACTCACCGGGTATAATGACGGTCTTGCCGTGTAGTTTCGCTTTGCTCTTGCACTTCGCTCCTTTGACCACCGTATGATACAAGACAACAGACACTCCGACCGCCACGCCGGTAATAAGCAAGTAAATCGACATGGCTAGTCTCGAGCCCCCCTGTGTGCACGAAGTCACGAACTGCAGTAGACTACTGGGCTTTTATGCTACCGACATACCCTGGATGTTAATGATACGTGATGTGAATCCCGGGGTTATGGGCACTGAGCCTCTTCCTCAAGTGGGCAGGGCGATTAAAATCTACTGTATCTCCGGCAGTTGCGCAATTTAGATTAAAGGTCGGATCACGTGACAATGAATTTCGAGTCGCGCGGAATACCAGCGTGAAAGAGGTCTACAGACGTCTGATAACACTACTTGGCTACTTGGCGGGTGCAAGTAGCCTAATAAATGCGATGGTTCCATTGTTATAGTAGGCTAATGTAAATGCATTTTTTTAAATTTCCCCTTGATTAATTTAAATGGTCTTTACTTTTTCTGTTTAATGGCATGACAACGGACGTGCGTGGTTGTCATGCCAATAAAGTCTTCAGATGAGTGCCTCGCGCCACCCAGCGGTGGAACTGGTTAAGTCCAACAAGCAGTGAAAAAGAATAAGAACGCGCACATCGTAAATCTCAACAGGTGCCAGACAAAACAAATAACCGCAGATAGTCTACACACTGAATACAAAATAAAATAAACGGACCACTTCACTTTTAGCCCTCACGGGTTCTGGGCAAAACAATAAACTAAAACAACAAAGACAAAATAAATGAAATCATACGCATCGCTTTTCAGCTGCATGCATTGTGCTCGGGCTCTCTCTCTCTCCTTCGTAGGGGATCTCCGGTCTCAGACACCTACCGTGGAAAGAAGCACACTTTTAAATCCAGGATTGATTCGTAACACCTTCCAGGTGTGTGCCTTCTTAACCAGTAGGCGTGGTCCTCTAATTGCCCTGAATTCCTCCCACAAACCGAGCATAACCAAAATATTGCTTACGAACGATTCAAATGGTCAATAAAACCAAAATAATTTTTGCAGACATTGTTTATTAAATTTTTTTTTTAATTAAAATTCAACCAATTAATTAGAATGAAAAAAATCTTTTCAGAACATTACGAGCACCTTTAAATTCAAGAACTGGATTTCAGTTGATTTCCTGAAGTGAAATGGAATTCAGCCCGGACTCAGACTGGTGTTATCGCTGGATGAACTCAAAGCGGATCAGCGTAAGCCAATGGCTGATTAATGTTGGATATCAGCACAAGCGCACCAGGACAGAAGAATGAATGCTCAAGGTAAGGAAGAACACATATTATCAGAGAGGCATTTCACGAGAGGCATGATCTATTACCTGTCATGAATCTGTCACAGTAGTACCAGGGCTCTAATAAAAGGGCAACAAACAAACTTAAACAGGGACAGCGTGCAGGTCTTAAAACGGTGAGTACAGATATAGAACATAAACACAGAGAAAAGTGGGGCGACATAGCTCAGGAGGTAAGATCGGTTGTCTGGCAGTCGGAGGGTTGCCAGTTCAATCCCCCACCCTGGGCATGTCGAAGTGTCCCTGAGCAAGACACCTAACCCCTAATTGCTCTGGTGAATGCGAGGCATCAATTGTAAAGCGCTTTGGATAAAAGTGCTATATAAATGCAGTCCATTACCATAATGCAATGCAGAGTTTAGATTACGTAACTACTCCTCGCTTGTAGCAGATATATTTTCTGTAGCTGTAACAGGAAAACACTAAAAATAAAAACAGCCAGCATATGGGAGCACTCGCAAAAAATCGGGTGCACATTCAGAAACTGGTAACTGTTCATAAAAGGCAACTGGTATAAAAGGATTTTATAATCTTACAGGGTCGACACAATTATTGAAGTAATTATTGATATTTTCATACGATAGAAAATAACACAGTTGGCGGGGCTTGTGCAGGGTGTGGGCGTGGCATGGGCAGAGACTGACAGGTCTCAGAACAGGTCACACAGCATCTCGCTCCCTTCCCACAGCTACCTGCCCAAGACATCGGTGTCGGTGGCGACATGGGTGGGGCAGTGGGGAGGAGTTTATGGGGGATGTGGGCGGGGCACGGGTGGGAAAGGGGGAGGAGTTTATGTGGGATGAGGGTGGGGAAGAGGTTTATGTGACAGGTGGGCAGGGCACAGATGGGGAAGGGGGACGGGTTTATGTGGGATGTGGGCGGGGCATGGGTGAGGAAGGGAGAGGGGTTATGTGGGATGTGGGCGGGGCACAGGAGGGAAAGGGGGAGGAGTTTATGTGGGATGAGCACGGGGCATGGATGGGGCAGTGGGGAGGAGTTAATCTAGGATGAGGGCGGAGTTTGGGCACGGTGTGGGCGGAGCCTCAGCTCAGGCCGCACAGCGTCTCGCTCACTTCCCACAGCTTCCTGGCCACGGCGTCGTCGCGCGCTTTGGCGTCCACTTCCTGCACGGCGCAGTCGGAGAAGTAGAGGCCGCTGTAGCGCTCGATGCCCTCCTGAAGGGCGCAGTGCAGCGTGGTCTGGGACCCCGCCTCTTCAGGAAGAAGAGCGCGATGCTGGCCTTCATCAGGACCCTCAGCACCATGTTAGCGTTGCGACTCAGCTCTGTGTTAATCGCTCCTGAGTAACACACAGGGAGACAGGTCACTGTCCCAGAGAGACTCTCACACACACACAAACTCACACATCCACAAACGCACACACACTCACACTCATACAGACACACTCTCACACACACTCACACTCACACACACACTCACTCACTCTCACACTCACACAAACTCACACATCCACAAACACACACACACACACTCACACGCACAGACATTCACACACTCTCACACACACTCACACTCACACAAACTCACACATCCACAAACACACACACACACTTACACACACAGGCACGCACACACTCACACACACACACACACACACAGACACACTCACAGACACACACACACATGCGCATGCTCACACACACACTCACACACACATGCGCATGCTCACACACACACTCGCACACAGACACACACGCACACACACACTCCAACACACACACGCATGCGCACACTCACACACACACACACGCACAGACACTCACACACACACACTCACACTCACACACACGCACACTCACACACACACACACACACACTCGCACACACACGCACAGACACTCACACACACACAGACACACTCACACACACACGTGCACGTGCACACTCACACTCTCACACACACAAACTCACACACACTCACACATACACAAGCTCATACTCACACACACAAACTCACTCACGCACTCACGCACACACAGGATCACTAGCTGTTGAGTGAGGTGTGCTTTGTTAGGGGTGGAGTGAAAGCCTACAGGATGGCAGATCTCCAGGAACAGGGTGGGGATGCCGTGATGTAACGCACACTGACCTGGGTGAAGGCTGTAGCAGGTGACATTGGTGTCCTGTAGCCTCTTAGCCAGCTCGTGGGTGAAGAGGACGTTGCACAGCTTGCTGTGGCTGTAGATCTTCATCAGATCACAGGTGGAGGTTCCCCGCCCGAGTTCTTTGTGAGCGCTCAGACAGTCGAAGTCGATGCTCCCGAATCGGTGCGCCAGAGAGGCCACGTTGACGATGCGAGCCGCCCCGCCCTCTTTCAGCCTCCCCAGCAGCAGGTTGGTCAACAGGAAGTGGCCCAGGTGATTGACACCGAACATCAAGCCCAGCCCATCCTCCGTCCAACCACCCATTACAAGCCCTGAGAGCTCAGGGAAATATAAAGCATTCTCAAAATAGGAAACTAATTAAAAGTGACTATAATAAATTTTACCCCATCACCTGTATGTGCCAATCAGGCCCCTCCCCTCTCTCACCTGCATTGTTGATGAGCAGGCCCCTCCCCCTCTCACCTGCATTGTTGATGAGCAGGCCCCTCCCCCTCTCACCTGAATTGTTGATGAGCAGGCCCCTCCCCCTCTCACCTGCATTGTTGATGAGCAGGCCCCTCCCCCTCTCACCAGCATTGTTGATGAGCAGGCCCCTCCTCCTCTCACCTGCATTGTTGATGTGCAGGCCCCTCCCCCTCTCACCTGCATCGTTGATAAGCAGGTCTACTGTGGGATCAGTCTTCAGGAAGGTCTTGGCGAACGAGCGAGCCAATTTCAGAATGGCCAGCTCCAGCTGCATGTACACCACCTCACTGCTCCCACTCTCCTGGGGAGGGACACGGAGGGGGGAGGGGCTTCAAGCTAAGCCACACCCACCAACTACCTGTCCACATGCATCAGGCCGAGTGAAATTACAGGTGAAAATTAGGGGTTGGCGGTATGCTGGTATAGCGTGTCCTTTCTTGGAAAACCATGTAGATTTTAAGGTGAAAACACAAACCAGCAGACCCTGTAGCTCTCCAAGACCAGGGTTGGAGACCACTGGCATAGCCTAACTTCATGAACGTTATCATTTTTCAATGCAGTATATATAATTTAGCTCAAATCTTCAGTTTAAGATTTCTAGAGCCCACTTTGTGGAAGGCAGCCCAGGTTGATACTTGATTGATCAATTGACCCTGATAGAGTTTAGAGGAAAAACTTTAACTTAGAAATAAGTTGAAAAAAGACAACCCTGTTCTATTTTATCGTAAATGGATAATTTCTATTTCAGTCAATTGAAAAAAAAATTTTTGATAGGAAAAAAATCCTTTTTATGTTAGCTTTGATGGAGGAGTTAAAAATTACACAACATTATGGAGTATATGAAGTCATGCCATCCTGGTTTTATATAATCCAAGGTATGATTCTGAATTGTTCTTTATCTATATTGTGAGATCATATTGCTATTGTAATAACTGTATGATCACAAAACATCGATTATTAACAATTTTGTTATTTTGATAACTGCAAAATATTGTGATGTGAATTTAGGCCACGATAGCCCACAATAACGTACCCTATAATGGGTAAGCAACTGGTCTAAAGAGCTAAAGGTCACAGGTTCAAATCTGGGGTGGGACACTGCTGTTGTACCCTTGAGCAAGGTGCTTAACCTGCATCACTTCAGTATATATCCAGCTGTATAAATGGATGTAGTGTAAATGCTATGTAAACGTTGTGTTAGTCGTTCTGGATAAGAGTGCCTGCTAAATGCCTGTAATGTAATGTAATGTAGTGTAATGTAATGTTAGTGGAAAGTCAGTCAGAGTAGCCATCTTCCTCACCCTCCTGATGTCGTTGACAGCAGCCTTGGCCCTCGGCCGGCTGCGGCAGGCTGGGACCACCCTCGCCCCTCTCCGGGCCAGCTCCAAGGCTGTGGCCTTCCCAATGCCAGTGTTGCCCCCTGGGGGGAGAGGTCAGAGGTCACATGGAATAAAATGGTTAGGGCCATACATACTCTAAGGATTTGTGGGGCTTTTATAGAAGCGAATGAGACAAATACGGTTCTTACATATTTACTAAGGTGCCACACCGGAGGTTTGCGCTGCACTGTTAAAAAAATCTGTAATTTTATGCTACGTATACTAGTATTTTAACTGCATTATTCCTTCATAACCTTTTCACAGACTTTTAAATGCGATGCATTGTGGGTGCCATGGTGAGTTGTAGGCCTACATTGTGATACACGCAGGAGCGGTGAGACAATTCTGCGGTAAGGATCTTAAATCTTTCTATCTTTGACGTAGTTAACCATTTAAAGTTTAATAGGAGGCTATTTAGGCTACGGGTCTGTTTACGATCTAGATTAACATCGTATTTACTATTTAATTGACCTAGCCAGCTGGCGGCAGTAATTCAAATTTGGCCAATTTGATAGCTAACAATAAGTATAATACTAAGTGTTTCCAGTGGAATTGATCTCTTGGTGTGGTGGTGGGTGTCCGAAAGGGGGGGGGGGGGGGGGTGGGGGTGTAGCAAAGGCAAAAAAGTTTAAGACTGTGAAAACATAACCTCTTGAGACTCCTTTTAAAAAAGGTTTTTTTAAAAATATCTAAATCTATCTTATAGCTCTGACGAGCTCTTGATACAAGGAATAACAGTTTGCAAGAGCTCAAAGGTAGTTTTAGATGTACTTTAAAACCATAAAAGGTTTGTTAACCCTTGTATTGTTTGTAAATATTGAAGCAAAATAAGCCTGTATTTTGAGTTATGGTGGCGTGAGAACAATTAAAAGAGCACATTGTCCATCTAGAAGTTCTATCTTCAAGAATAGAGGACTATATAACCAAAAGTGATACTCAAGAAAAGTATATATAATTTAATAATATAATTTGAGCTGGGTCCACATTCAAAGCCCTCTCTCTCTGTCTCTCTCACACTCAATGACAGAGTTTATATGCATTGTCCATACAAAAAAAAAGGAAAAAGTGAGAAAAATGGCTTTAAAGATTCTGTTCTGTTACATTCTAATTCTACTGAGAAGCATGATACAAAAATGTCCTAACTAACTTAGATGCTTGATTAATGTATTTTTTATTAGCTAGTTTTATCTGTATTCAATTCCGGACACTGCAGCAGCTTGTGAGACTGCTCCTCTCGTTATAATCATAATCGTCATTAGAATGCAGTCCTCTTTGTCAGCTGTAGCAACTGTAGCCTAACTCCCAGTTTTGCTAGCTCACTACATTCACAAAACCTTAAAAATAAACACTTTCCCTTTCGTTTTCATGGGAAAAAACCACCATGTTGTAGTATGGAAATGGAAGTAGTTGAATAACTCAAACATTTTAAATGTCCTAATATATATATATATTTTTTTTTATTTTATTTTATTTTATTTTATTTTTTAATTCGCGCTGTTTTGGCGATTTGCCAACAAATCCTACGTAGCTCAACTGGAACAGGTTCCGCTTCGGCTCAAACAAACACTGTTTATTTTCAGATAACGTTACATATTTATCATATTTATTTTCAGATAACGTTACATAGGCCTATTTATCATATTTATTTTTTACTTGTCCGATCAGACAACTGCATGAGGCATTCCACTTGCCCGAACAGAGTTAGGATCCGCCAGTTGTCATCACCGAATGATAGTTAACGCCAGTGCTTCAGATGGGCAGGAGCTGTCGGGACTTGTATATGAGTACCGACTCTTCTTTTGATTACCAACATTAATTTATTTTAAACAGTATGTATTTTGAGGGGTAGGTACCGGCACTTAGTTGGTCCAATTAAAACACTGGTTAACACTATGGCATATTGTAATATTTGAAGCGTCGCTACCTACCTTTTCCTTGTCTTTCGGTGGCTGAAGAAAAAAAGTGACAGACCGTGCCACCTTCGCGCGCTGCAAGTCTTCCGACCGCCTCAGAAAGGAGCAAGCACTGAGCGCGCGGTCTAGGCTCTTTTTGAAAATAAATATGTGGACGCGACAGTATGGATTTGAAAGCGCATTTAGGCAGAAATATTTTGAAAGTTTAACATTTTTAATTTATGAATTTACTATATACTCTATATATATATGTGTGTGTGTGTATATATATATATATTAATTTTAATTTTTTATTTTTATTATGGTGTGGCGGCAAGGATTTAGTAGCGTTGATAATTAGTTCACAGTTAAGTTTTGTAAGGTGAAATAACGATTTTTAGCTGTTGTGTGCTTATACATATATTCCGTTTCTGCAAGGTTAGAGCTTTTCCTGATCTAAGATGCATGAAGTCATTTACTGTGCTAGCTAACGTTAACAAAATGGGCAGCAGAACAGGCGCCATGAAATGTGTGCAGGAGGAGTGCCTGTGGACTTAATCTCCAATTCTATCAAGTAATTCTTATTTTAACGAGATTAATTAATAACGTGCTTGTTCTCAGATAAGCTTTGTCTGCCATTGGCAAAATGTACAGCCGAAAACCTTGAGTCATAGGAAACCTTGTGTCATAGCCATCTCAATTTGGGTTGCTGAAGGCTTAGGCTACTTACGGTACCCTCTTCCATGTAACCGTTGCTACCTCTCACGTTTCTGTCAGCTAAAGCTAGTTCGATTTTTGCCAGTAGTAACATTAGCAATGGTGTTCACTTGTAGCATCTGTGGTTTTAAAAGCATCTCGGTAACGTCATATGTTAAACATTGTAGGCTACATAGGAATATCAATAAGGCCAGTTTTCCCTGTGGTTTCCCTACGTGTGGTAAAAGATTTTCATCTTATAATGCTTTTAACTTGCATGTCACTAGGGATCACCACAAAACAAGGATACAGGCACGTTATAGCCGTTATATTTCTGTGCCTTTGAAGTGTGCTTTGGATTGTTGCAGCAAACAATGTCAAAATGTTACAGAGCTTGTTTCCCACCTGAATTTTCATATGAATGAGGGTCTTGAAATACCATGTCCCTACGATGGCTGTTCAAAATATTTCAGATTAAGAACATCCTTTTCCTCCTATATTTCTAGGATGTAAATAATGACTTAAAAGACAAATACACTGAAAACCTAGCACTTTTTTATTTGGGCTTGCAAGTGAAGTATTTAGTTCCTGCTGCTACAATCTCAGAGATTGTTAATGAAATGAGGACTGTTCAGCATGAATGCACCATTTCAACAGATTGACACACTTCCATGTTTGTCAACCAGGTTTGCCCCCTTGTCTTGCTCATGATTTGTTTGAGGGCATTGTAGATTATGACTTGGCACTATGCCTGCACTTTCTCATCAAAAAAAAAAAGTGGTTCACTTACAAATTGTTGAATGACAGACTGAAATCTTTTCCTGGGGAAAGCAGCAACAAGTCAAATATCCTCTCAGATACAGGGGTAAAGCTTGGGGGTCATGCAGCCCAAAATTGGTGGCTACTGTGATTCTTGCCCATAATTTTGCATGACAGAATAAGAGATTCAGAGGATGCTGTTTGGCTTTTAGTTCTTCTGCTGAGAAATTTGGTTGAGTTTGTTTGTGCACCAAAGTTGTCAGAATCTCAGGTTGCATTCATGAGAGTACTGATAGAAGACTATTTAGTACAAAGACACACACTGTTCCCACATAAAAGCCTGCGGCCAAAACACCATTACTTGTTACACTATCCTGAGTTGACACTGAAATTTGGTCCTCTCATTCGTACTTGGACAATGCGTTTTGAAAGCAAGCATGGCTATTTAAAAAAGTATTCGATCTACCAAAAACTTCAGAAATGTGACCAAATCTCTAGCAGATAAACATCAGTTACTGCAGGCATACCAGAGCAGTGTTAGCATGTTTAATCCTGACTTGATGATCACAAACTCCACCAAATATTACCCTGAGTTATACAATTCAAAGATTAAGGATGCTCTTCAAAACTTCGATCTCTCAGATCCTAACGTTGTAGTTACTGATAAGGTTGTAGTTCGTGGCATTTTGTATACCACTGACTTGCTGGTCACCCTTTCTTATGACATTGGTCTGTTAAAGTTGGGACAGATCTTTGATTGTTATCAAAAATGAAAATACCGTCCTCTTAGTATTGAAAGAAAAAACAGCAAAACATGTACCAGAGCTTGGTGTATTTGAAATTGTTAGCAGTGCTTATAGCAGTATAGTTTGCAAATCATTGGATGACATTGATATTTATGCTCCTTTGAAAATTTACCACAGAGGTGGAAGATTACTCATCCCTCTAAAACACCAGCCATTATGGAGACCATCTTAACACTAATAAAGGCTGCCCTTCCATCATTATCTGAGGACATCCTTTTAACATTAATGCAAAGGCTGGAGTTCATTGGAGTAGCCTGCATTGTGGACCTCAGCCTGGTAACTGCATGATCTGGAAGGAATTCTACGACCTATACAATGTAGAAGATTCAGGCATTTAGTACAGGTATTTTGAAATCATCTTTGTCCATGTATAGTGAACACCCCTGCTTATAGGTTATGTTTGTCGTACTGTAATGTAATTGAAGACTAGAATGAGAAATATGAGACAAGCTTACAATATTAGATTGTGAACGATTGTGAACAACCATGTCCACAGCCCATTGACTGCATTGAGCTATTTATTTAGTCTCTACTGTGTGCTCAATATATGATATCCAAAGGATGCAGCTATGTCACTGGAGTTTATGCAAAGGTTGGTATCCTACAAGGGCTATTTCGACAAGAAATATATTACTAAATTTACGCTACCAAGTTTGTATTTGTCTTTTGCCTGATTCTGTGCAACAGAAGTCTCCTGGGGATCAATCCTGGACGAGGGTCCAAAGCAGAGCAGAAAGGGAAAAAGGCGCACAAGATTCATCCTAAATTGTTAAAGTTCCTCTCTGAACTAAGTGACTACCAAAATCCATGGAGAATCTAATTGAGGTGAGTTGGAATATATCTAAATTAAGTGAGCAAACCTCATGTCAACAAAAACTGTGTCTTATAAGAACGAGGCAATTCCTGAGTTTGTTCATCAAAAACATGATCCTGTCAAAAACAAGGCATGAAATTAGAACAACTTACTTAGCTTACTGTGTATGTGTGTGTTGCAGTTCATGCAGGAGTCTCCAGGTGTGTGTCTCTCACTACTGCAGTGCACCACAGTGGCCAAGGAGAGATGACAAACTCCACGCTGTTCTACTGGAGCCAGTGCCACCATGTGTGTGTGAGGTTTATGTGTGCAAGAGGCTCGTAAAATGTTGTTTACTATAACATTCCGTTAGCCTGTTCGTATCGGTTTACCTGTCAGTTTATTCAGTTTGTTTATGCTACAATGTATTCTTTACTTTGATTTTTCTCATCATGTCATGGCTGTGTGAGTGCTTGTGTGAATGTGAGTGTGTGTGTGTGAGTTTGAATGCTTGCATGAGTGCATGTGTTTTGTCCAGTTTGTTTATGCTACAATGTATTCTTTACTTTGATTTTTCTCATCATGTCATGGCTGTGTGAGTGCTTGTGTGAATGTGAGTGTGTGTGTGTGTGAGTTTGAGTGCTTGCATGCGTGCGTGTGTTATGTCCAGGTGATGAAACGACTGAATCACAAGGTTCCCAATTCCGAACTGTTTATAAACTGAAAAAAGTGCTACACTTTTTTTTCATATATAGTTACAACAACATATGGTTTTGTGGTACAATGTATTTTTTACTTTGATTTCACTTTATTCAATTAGTTGGTGCGACTGTGTAGTACAGCCTTTTGTTGTGCAAGAGTTATCACGATGATAAGCATGTTATGCGATAAACTTTTTAAAAGTTGAATTTTGTTGTGCAGATTGTACTTTATGCATGGACAAAAAATTTAAATTAGTACATTTTATTACAAATGCAATGTGAATGTAGATTATATCATATAAAATGAAAAAGTAGTGTATTATTCGTGTTTTATGGGAGATGTGTCAGATTTACAGAATGTGAAACATTACAAAATGTGAAGATAATTTAATAGAAATTTTATGGTATATTTACAGAAAGTTTTTGTAAATGACTTCGTTCATTAATGGTACAACACTGTTATTTAAAAAAATATAATCTGTAAATTCACAGAAAAGGTAATCACTTTTGTGTGCGTAAATTAATGGGTGAATTATGTAATTTTACAGAAACAATCAGTGAAAACCAGAAAGGAAAAGTCCCCCTCAAACAACGGAAAAAGTACTGGACACGATTCTGCCAGTACTTTTTCCGTTTTTTTACGGAGTTTTTTTTAACAATGTATTTATTTTGTTGTGCAGGAAAAGTTTGAATACAAACGTTTACTTATTTATTTTAAATAATTATAGGCTAATCCTAATTTGTGTTTAATTTGATTATTTATTTAGGCTCTTACACTCGTTTAGATTTATTAGGTTAGTTATTTTTTAGGCTGTGTTTAAAGGGAAATAGCCTACAGAAATAGAATATTCTTTTGAAGACGAGAGGTCAGTTATTATTTCAAAGCGGACAATGCCGTGAATTTATTTAAACCGTTTGCATTTATTTTCATCTAAAAGAAGTATAATCTTAAATTGCGGAATTTGTTAATTTATTATTTACACGTTTATTTAGATTTATATATTACTTTTTTGTATTTAAGAGAAATAAAAAGGGTGATATGCAGTTGTCTTAACGGATTTATTGATTTTAAATGCTCGAAAAAATGTTCATGACTCTGTTGCACTTGACTATGTTAACGTGGTCTAAATCAGCACTGAAACACGCATGCCAATGTACTATTTTGCCAGAAAGTCTTAGACTTTTATATATAAAACGAATCGTCATATTGAACTGCCGAATCCGATTCGCCTAAGAAAAGTCTGAGTCGGGCACAGCCCTATAGATCATCTACAGAGAGCTTACTTAATGTGCCTGTGGCTAAACAGAAAAAAGTGGTGAAAGTGCTTTCTGCTATTATGCACCAAATCTTTGGAACACTCTCCCACAAAACATTAGAACAGCAGACTCAGTTGGCAATTTTAAAAAGCAGCTGAAAACCTTCCTTTTTAATTTGGCTTTTCATTTTTATTCAGTCCATTGATACTTATTCATATTTTTATTTCTTGTTTTATACATTTTTTATTGTTATTTTTTATCTTGCATTTTGCTCTATTATTTTTACTGAATTTTCTGCACTGATACTTATTCATAGCCTATTTTATTCTTGTTTTATAAAATTTTTATTGTTATCTTTTATCTTACTCATTTATTTTATTCATTACTCATTGACTCTTTCATATTATTTTTTTTTGTTTCCATTTCAATATACACTGTTTTATTCTATGTTTTAAACCCCTATAACTGATTTGCTGTGCTTTTCCCTGTTTCTGTCTTTTGTTTTTATTTTTCCTGTTAAGCAGTTTGAGCTGCGGTCTGTATGAAAGGTGCTATACAAATAAAGTCATTATTATTATTAGCCTATTATGGTTGTGATTATGATTATGATTATTACAAAAGGTACAAATGAGTTACGTATCGCTGGCTAGGGGTACCAGTTCATGTACCTATAGGGTGCCACCACAGTGACAAGCATACCCGCTGAGCTGCTAGAGCAGACGCGGCCCGTTGTTTAATTCATTAGAAGAGAAAAATGTTTCGCACCATAAACATGCAAACATATAATTATTTTAAAAAATGTCAACAATGTCAACATTTAGCCTACGTTTTACAATTTGCATTAATTTGTTCACAGTTTTCATCTCAATAGCCTAATGATAAAGCTTCGAATGAAATCAAACTCACCGGGTATAATGACGGTCTTGCCGTGTAGTTTCGCTTTGCTCTTGCACTTCGCTCCTTTGACCACCGTATGATACAAGACAACAGACACTCCGACCGCCACTCCGGTAATAAGCAAGTAAATCGACCTGGCAAGTCTCGAGCCCCCCTGTGTGCACGAAGTCACGAACTGCAGTAGACTACTGGGCTTTTATGCTACCGACATACCCTGGGTGTTAACGATACGTGATGTGAATCGCGGGGTTATGGGCACTGAGCCTCTTCCTCAAGTGGGCAGGGCGATTTAAATCTACTGTATCTCCGGCAGTTGCGCAATTTAGATTAAAGGTCGGATCACGTGACAATGAATTTCGAGTCGCGCGGCATACCAGCGTGAAAGAGGTCTACAGACGTCTGATGACACTACTTGGCTACTTGGCGGGTGCAAGTAGCCTAATAAATGCAATGGTTCCATTGTTATAGTAGGCTAATGTAAATGCATTTTTTAAAATTTCCCCTTGATTAATTTAAATGGTCTTTACTTTTTCTGTTTATTGGCATGACAACGGACGTGCGTGGTTGTCATGCCAATAAAGTCTTCAGATGAGTGCCTCGCGCCACCCAGCGGTGGAACTGGTTAAGTCCAACAAGCAGTGAAAAAGAATAAGAACGCGCGCATCGTAAATCTCAACAGGTGCCAGACAAAACAAATAACCGCAGATAGTCTACACACTGAATACAAAATAAAATAAACGGACCACTTCACCTTTAGCCCTCACGGGTTCTGGGCAAAACAATAAACTAAAACAACAAAGACAAAATAAATGAAATCATACGCATCGCTTTTCAGCTGCATGCATCGGGCTCGGGCTCGGGCTCGGGCTCGGGCTCGGGCTCGGGCTCGGGCTCGGGCTCGGGCTCGGGCTCGGGCTCGGGCTCGGGCTCGGGCTCGGGCTCGGGCTCGGGCTCTCTCTCTCTCTCTCTCTCTCTCTCTCTCTCTCTCTCTCTCTCTCTCTCTCTCTCTCTCTCTCTCTCTCTCTCTCTCTCTCTCTCTCTCTCTCTCTCTCTCTCTCTCTCTCTCTCCCCTTCGTAGGGGATCCCCGGCCTCAGGCACCTACTGTGGAAAGAAGCACACTTTTAAATCCTGGATTGATTCGTAACATCATCCAGGTGTGTGCCTTCTTAACCAGTAGGCGTGGTCCTCTAATTGCCCTGAATTCCTCCCACAAACCGAGCATAACCAAAATATTGCTTACGAACGATTCAAATGGTCAATAAAACCAAAATAATTTTAGCAGACATTGTTCATTAAAAAAATGTTTAATTAAAATTCAACCAATTAATTAGAATTTAAAAAATCGTTTTAGAACATTACGAGCACCTTTAAATTCAAGAACTGGATTTCAGTTGATTTCCTGAAGTGAAATGGAATTCAGATCAGACTCAGACTGGTGCTATCGCTGGATGAACTCAAAGCGGATCAGCGTAAGCCAATGGCTGATTAATGTTGGATATCAGCACAAGCGCACCAGGACAGAAGACTGCATGCTCAAGGTAAGGAAGAACACATATTATCAGAGAGGCATTTCACGAGAGGCATGATCTATTACCTGTCATGAGTCTGTCACAGTAGTACCAGGCTCTAATAAAAGGGCAACGAACAAACTTAAACAGGGACAGCGTGCAGGTCTTAAAACGGTGAGGACAGATATAGAACATAAACACAGAGAAAAGTAATGCAGAGTTTAGATTACATAACTACTCCTCGCTTATAGCAGATATATTTTCTGTAGCTGTAACAGGAAAACGCTAAAAATAAAAACAGCCAGCATATGGGAGCGTTCGCCAAAAACTGGGTGCAGAAACTGATAACTGTTTATAAAAGGCAACTATATATTTATAATCTTACAGGGCCGACACAATTATTGAAGTAATTATTGATATTTTCATACGATAGAAAATAACACAGTTGGCGGGGCTTGTGCAGGGTGTGGGCGTAGCTTGGGCAGAGACTGACAGGTCTCAGAACAGGTCACACAGCATCTCGCTCCCTTCCCACAGCTACCTGCCCAAGACATCGGTGTCGGTGGCGACATGGGTGGGGCAGTGGGGAGGAGTTTATGGGGGATGTGGGCGGGGCACGGGTGGGAAAGGGGGAGGAGTTTATGTGGGATGAGGGTGGGGAAGAGGTTTATGTGACAGGTGGGCAGGGCACAGATGGGGGAGGGGGACGGGTTTATGTGGGATGTGGGCGGGGCACGGGTGAGGAAGGGGGAGGGGTTTATGTGGGATGAGGGTGGGGAAGAGGTTTATGTGACAGGTGGGCAGGGCACAGATGGGGGAGGGGGACGGGTTTATGTGGGATGTGGGCGGGGCACGGGTGAGGAAGGGGGAGGGGTTTATGTGGGATGTGGGCGGGGAAGAGGTTTATGTGACAGGTGGGCAGGGCACAGATGGGGGAGGGGGACGGGTTTATGTGGGATGTGGGCGGGGCACGGGTGAGGAAGGGGGAGGGGTTTATGTGGGATGTGGGCGGGGCACAGGAGGGAAAGGGGAGGAGTTTATGTGGGATGAGCACGGGGCATGGATGGGGCAGTGGGGAGGAGTTTATGTGGGACGAGTACGGGGCATGGATGGGGCAGTGGGGAGGAGTTTATGTGGGACGAGTACGGGGCATGGATGGGGCAGTGGGGAGGAGTTTATGTGGGACGAGTACGGGGCATGGATGGGGCAGTGGGGAGGAGTTTATGTGGGACGAGTACGGGGCATGGATGGGGCAGTGGGGAGGAGTTAATCTGGGATGAGGGCGGGGCTTGGGCACGGTGTGGGCGGAGCCTCAGCTCAGGCCGCACAGCGTCTCGCTCACTTCCCACAGCTTCCTGGCCACGGCGTCGTCGCGCGCTTTGGCATCCACTTCCTGCACGGCGCAGTCGGAGAAGTAGCGGCCGCTGTAGCGCTCGATGCCCTCCTGAAGGGCGCAGTGCAGCGTGGTCTGGGACCCCGCCTCTTCAGGAAGAAGAGCGCGATGCTGGCCTTCATCAGGACCCTCAGCACCATGCTAGCGTTGCGACTCAGCTCTGTGTTAATCGCTCCTGAGTAACACACAGGGAGACAGGTCACTGTCCCAGAGAGACTCTCACACACACACAAACTCACACATCCACAAACGCACACACACTCACACTCATACAGACACACTCTCACACACACTCACACTCACACACACACTCACTCACTCTCACACTCCCACAAACTCACACATCCACAAACACACACACACACTCACACACACAGACATTCACACACTCACACACACACACACACACTCTCACACACACTCACACTCACACAAACTCACACATCCACAAACACACACACACACTTATACACACAGACACGCACACACTCACACACACACACACACACACACACAGACACACTCACAGACACACACACATGCGCATGCTCACACACACACTCACACACACATGCGCATGCTCACACACACACACGCACACAGACACACACGCACACACACACTCCAACACACACACGCACGCGCACACTCACACTCACACACACACACACGTACAGACACTCACACACACACACTCACACTCACACACACGCACACTCACACACACACACACACACACACTCGCACACACACGCACAGACACTCACACACACACAGACACACTCACACACACACGTGCACGTGCACACTCACACTCTCACACACACAAACTCACACACACTCACACATACACAAGCTCATACTCACACACACAAACTCACTCACGCACTCACGCACACACAGGATCACTAGCTGTTGAGTGAGGTGTGCTTTGAGGGGTGGAGTGAAAGCCTACAGGATGGCAGATCTCCAGGAACAGGGTGGGGATGCCGTGATGTAACGCTCACTGACCTGGGTGAAGGCTGTAGCAGGTGACATTGGTGCCTTGTAGCCTCTTAGCCAGCTCGTGGGTGAAGAGGACGTTGCACAGCTTGCTGTGGCTGTAGATCTTCATCAGATCATAGGTGGAGCTTCCCCGCCCGAGTTCTTTGTGAGCGCTCAGACAGTCGAAGTCGATGCTCCCGAATCGGTGCATCAGAGAGGCCACGTTGACGATGCGAGCCGCCCCGCCCTCGTTCAGCATCCCCAGCAGCAGGTTGGTCAACAGGAAGTGGCCCAGGTGATTGACACCGAACATCATGCCCAGCCCATCCTCCGTCCGACCACCCATTAAAAGCCCTGAGAGCTCAGGGAAATATAAAGCATTCTCAAAATAGGAAACTAATTAAAAGTGACTATAATAAATTTTACCCCATCACCTGTGTGTGCCAATCAGGCCCCTCCCCTCTCTCACCTGCATTGTTGATGAGCAGGCCCCTCCCCCTCTCACCTGCATTGTTGATGAGCAGGCCCCTCCCCCTCTCACCTGAATTGTTGATGAGCAGGCCCCTCCCCCTCTCACCTGCATTGTTGATGAGCAGGCCCCTCCCCCTCTCACCAGCATTGTTGATGAGCAGGCCCCTCCTCCTCTCACCTGCATTGTTGATGTGCAGGCCCCTCCCCCTCTCACCTGCATCGTTGATAAGCAGGTCTACTGTGGGATCAGTCTTCAGGAAGGTCTTGGCGAACGAGCGAGCCAATTTCAGAATGGCCAGCTCCAGCTGCATGTACACCACCTCACTGCTCCCACTCTCCTGGGGAGGGACACGGAGGGGGGAGGGGCTTCAAGCTAAGCCACACCCACCAACTACCTGTCCACATGCATCAGGCCGAGTGAAATTACAGGTGAAAATTAGGGGTTGGCGGTATGCTGGTATAGCGTGTCCTTTCTTGGAAAACCATGTAGATTTTAAGGTGAAAACACAAACCAGCAGACCCTGTAGCTCTCCAAGACCAGGGTTGGAGACCACTGGCATAGCCTAACTTCATGAACGTTATCATTTTTCAATGCAGTATATATAATTTAGCTCAAATCTTCAGTTTAAGATTTCTAGAGCCCACTTTGTGGAAGGCAGCCCAGGTTGATACTTGATTGATCAATTGACCCTGATAGAGTTTAGAGGAAAAACTTTAACTTAGAAATAAGTTGAAAAAAGACAACCCTGTTCTATTTTATCGTAAATGGATAATTTCTATTTCAGTCAATTGAAAAAAAAATTTTTGATAGGAAAAAAATCCTTTTTATGTTAGCTTTGATGGAGGAGTTAAAAATTACACAACATTATGGAGTATATGAAGTCATGCCATCCTGGTTTTATATAATCCAAGGTATGATTCTGAATTGTTCTTTATCTATATTGTGAGATCATATTGCTATTGTAATAACTGTATGATCACAAAACATCGATTATTAACAATTTTGTTATTTTGATAACTGCAAAATATTGTGATGTGAATTTAGGCCACGATAGCCCACAATAACGTACCCTATAATGGGTAAGCAACTGGTCTAAAGAGCTAAAGGTCACAGGTTCAAATCTGGGGTGGGACACTGCTGTTGTACCCTTGAGCAAGGTGCTTAACCTGCATCACTTCAGTATATATCCAGCTGTATAAATGGATGTAGTGTAAATGCTATGTAAACGTTGTGTTAGTCGTTCTGGATAAGAGTGCCTGCTAAATGCCTGTAATGTAATGTAATGTAGTGTAATGTAATGTTAGTGGAAAGTCAGTCAGAGTAGCCATCTTCCTCACCCTCCTGATGTCGTTGACAGCAGCCTTGGCCCTCGGCCGGCTGCGGCAGGCTGGGACCACCCTCGCCCCTCTCCGGGCCAGCTCCAAGGCTGTGGCCTTCCCAATGCCAGTGTTGCCCCCTGGGGGGAGAGGTCAGAGGTCACATGGAATAAAATGGTTAGGGCCATACATACTCTAAGGATTTGTGGGGCTTTTATAGAAGCGAATGAGACAAATACGGTTCTTACATATTTACTAAGGTGCCACACCGGAGGTTTGCGCTGCACTGTTAAAAAAATCTGTAATTTTATGCTACGTATACTAGTATTTTAACTGCATTATTCCTTCATAACCTTTTCACAGACTTTTAAATGCGATGCATTGTGGGTGCCATGGTGAGTTGTAGGCCTACATTGTGATACACGCAGGAGCGGTGAGACAATTCTGCGGTAAGGATCTTAAATCTTTCTATCTTTGACGTAGTTAACCATTTAAAGTTTAATAGGAGGCTATTTAGGCTACGGGTCTGTTTACGATCTAGATTAACATCGTATTTACTATTTAATTGACCTAGCCAGCTGGCGGCAGTAATTCAAATTTGGCCAATTTGATAGCTAACAATAAGTATAATACTAAGTGTTTCCAGTGGAATTGATCTCTTGGTGTGGTGGTGGGTGTCCGAAAGGGGGGGGGGGGGGGGGGTGGGGGTGTAGCAAAGGCAAAAAAGTTTAAGACTGTGAAAACATAACCTCTTGAGACTCCTTTTAAAAAAGGTTTTTTTAAAAATATCTAAATCTATCTTATAGCTCTGACGAGCTCTTGATACAAGGAATAACAGTTTGCAAGAGCTCAAAGGTAGTTTTAGATGTACTTTAAAACCATAAAAGGTTTGTTAACCCTTGTATTGTTTGTAAATATTGAAGCAAAATAAGCCTGTATTTTGAGTTATGGTGGCGTGAGAACAATTAAAAGAGCACATTGTCCATCTAGAAGTTCTATCTTCAAGAATAGAGGACTATATAACCAAAAGTGATACTCAAGAAAAGTATATATAATTTAATAATATAATTTGAGCTGGGTCCACATTCAAAGCCCTCTCTCTCTGTCTCTCTCACACTCAATGACAGAGTTTATATGCATTGTCCATACAAAAAAAAAGGAAAAAGTGAGAAAAATGGCTTTAAAGATTCTGTTCTGTTACATTCTAATTCTACTGAGAAGCATGATACAAAAATGTCCTAACTAACTTAGATGCTTGATTAATGTATTTTTTATTAGCTAGTTTTATCTGTATTCAATTCCGGACACTGCAGCAGCTTGTGAGACTGCTCCTCTCGTTATAATCATAATCGTCATTAGAATGCAGTCCTCTTTGTCAGCTGTAGCAACTGTAGCCTAACTCCCAGTTTTGCTAGCTCACTACATTCACAAAACCTTAAAAATAAACACTTTCCCTTTCGTTTTCATGGGAAAAAACCACCATGTTGTAGTATGGAAATGGAAGTAGTTGAATAACTCAAACATTTTAAATGTCCTAATATATATATATATTTTTTTTTATTTTATTTTATTTTATTTTATTTTTTAATTCGCGCTGTTTTGGCGATTTGCCAACAAATCCTACGTAGCTCAACTGGAACAGGTTCCGCTTCGGCTCAAACAAACACTGTTTATTTTCAGATAACGTTACATATTTATCATATTTATTTTCAGATAACGTTACATAGGCCTATTTATCATATTTATTTTTTACTTGTCCGATCAGACAACTGCATGAGGCATTCCACTTGCCCGAACAGAGTTAGGATCCGCCAGTTGTCATCACCGAATGATAGTTAACGCCAGTGCTTCAGATGGGCAGGAGCTGTCGGGACTTGTATATGAGTACCGACTCTTCTTTTGATTACCAACATTAATTTATTTTAAACAGTATGTATTTTGAGGGGTAGGTACCGGCACTTAGTTGGTCCAATTAAAACACTGGTTAACACTATGGCATATTGTAATATTTGAAGCGTCGCTACCTACCTTTTCCTTGTCTTTCGGTGGCTGAAGAAAAAAAGTGACAGACCGTGCCACCTTCGCGCGCTGCAAGTCTTCCGACCGCCTCAGAAAGGAGCAAGCACTGAGCGCGCGGTCTAGGCTCTTTTTGAAAATAAATATGTGGACGCGACAGTATGGATTTGAAAGCGCATTTAGGCAGAAATATTTTGAAAGTTTAACATTTTTAATTTATGAATTTACTATATACTCTATATATATATGTGTGTGTGTGTATATATATATATATTAATTTTAATTTTTTATTTTTATTATGGTGTGGCGGCAAGGATTTAGTAGCGTTGATAATTAGTTCACAGTTAAGTTTTGTAAGGTGAAATAACGATTTTTAGCTGTTGTGTGCTTATACATATATTCCGTTTCTGCAAGGTTAGAGCTTTTCCTGATCTAAGATGCATGAAGTCATTTACTGTGCTAGCTAACGTTAACAAAATGGGCAGCAGAACAGGCGCCATGAAATGTGTGCAGGAGGAGTGCCTGTGGACTTAATCTCCAATTCTATCAAGTAATTCTTATTTTAACGAGATTAATTAATAACGTGCTTGTTCTCAGATAAGCTTTGTCTGCCATTGGCAAAATGTACAGCCGAAAACCTTGAGTCATAGGAAACCTTGTGTCATAGCCATCTCAATTTGGGTTGCTGAAGGCTTAGGCTACTTACGGTACCCTCTTCCATGTAACCGTTGCTACCTCTCACGTTTCTGTCAGCTAAAGCTAGTTCGATTTTTGCCAGTAGTAACATTAGCAATGGTGTTCACTTGTAGCATCTGTGGTTTTAAAAGCATCTCGGTAACGTCATATGTTAAACATTGTAGGCTACATAGGAATATCAATAAGGCCAGTTTTCCCTGTGGTTTCCCTACGTGTGGTAAAAGATTTTCATCTTATAATGCTTTTAACTTGCATGTCACTAGGGATCACCACAAAACAAGGATACAGGCACGTTATAGCCGTTATATTTCTGTGCCTTTGAAGTGTGCTTTGGATTGTTGCAGCAAACAATGTCAAAATGTTACAGAGCTTGTTTCCCACCTGAATTTTCATATGAATGAGGGTCTTGAAATACCATGTCCCTACGATGGCTGTTCAAAATATTTCAGATTAAGAACATCCTTTTCCTCCTATATTTCTAGGATGTAAATAATGACTTAAAAGACAAATACACTGAAAACCTAGCACTTTTTTATTTGGGCTTGCAAGTGAAGTATTTAGTTCCTGCTGCTACAATCTCAGAGATTGTTAATGAAATGAGGACTGTTCAGCATGAATGCACCATTTCAACAGATTGACACACTTCCATGTTTGTCAACCAGGTTTGCCCCCTTGTCTTGCTCATGATTTGTTTGAGGGCATTGTAGATTATGACTTGGCACTATGCCTGCACTTTCTCATCAAAAAAAAAAAGTGGTTCACTTACAAATTGTTGAATGACAGACTGAAATCTTTTCCTGGGGAAAGCAGCAACAAGTCAAATATCCTCTCAGATACAGGGGTAAAGCTTGGGGGTCATGCAGCCCAAAATTGGTGGCTACTGTGATTCTTGCCCATAATTTTGCATGACAGAATAAGAGATTCAGAGGATGCTGTTTGGCTTTTAGTTCTTCTGCTGAGAAATTTGGTTGAGTTTGTTTGTGCACCAAAGTTGTCAGAATCTCAGGTTGCATTCATGAGAGTACTGATAGAAGACTATTTAGTACAAAGACACACACTGTTCCCACATAAAAGCCTGCGGCCAAAACACCATTACTTGTTACACTATCCTGAGTTGACACTGAAATTTGGTCCTCTCATTCGTACTTGGACAATGCGTTTTGAAAGCAAGCATGGCTATTTAAAAAAGTATTCGATCTACCAAAAACTTCAGAAATGTGACCAAATCTCTAGCAGATAAACATCAGTTACTGCAGGCATACCAGAGCAGTGTTAGCATGTTTAATCCTGACTTGATGATCACAAACTCCACCAAATATTACCCTGAGTTATACAATTCAAAGATTAAGGATGCTCTTCAAAACTTCGATCTCTCAGATCCTAACGTTGTAGTTACTGATAAGGTTGTAGTTCGTGGCATTTTGTATACCACTGACTTGCTGGTCACCCTTTCTTATGACATTGGTCTGTTAAAGTTGGGACAGATCTTTGATTGTTATCAAAAATGAAAATACCGTCCTCTTAGTATTGAAAGAAAAAACAGCAAAACATGTACCAGAGCTTGGTGTATTTGAAATTGTTAGCAGTGCTTATAGCAGTATAGTTTGCAAATCATTGGATGACATTGATATTTATGCTCCTTTGAAAATTTACCACAGAGGTGGAAGATTACTCATCCCTCTAAAACACCAGCCATTATGGAGACCATCTTAACACTAATAAAGGCTGCCCTTCCATCATTATCTGAGGACATCCTTTTAACATTAATGCAAAGGCTGGAGTTCATTGGAGTAGCCTGCATTGTGGACCTCAGCCTGGTAACTGCATGATCTGGAAGGAATTCTACGACCTATACAATGTAGAAGATTCAGGCATTTAGTACAGGTATTTTGAAATCATCTTTGTCCATGTATAGTGAACACCCCTGCTTATAGGTTATGTTTGTCGTACTGTAATGTAATTGAAGACTAGAATGAGAAATATGAGACAAGCTTACAATATTAGATTGTGAACGATTGTGAACAACCATGTCCACAGCCCATTGACTGCATTGAGCTATTTATTTAGTCTCTACTGTGTGCTCAATATATGATATCCAAAGGATGCAGCTATGTCACTGGAGTTTATGCAAAGGTTGGTATCCTACAAGGGCTATTTCGACAAGAAATATATTACTAAATTTACGCTACCAAGTTTGTATTTGTCTTTTGCCTGATTCTGTGCAACAGAAGTCTCCTGGGGATCAATCCTGGACGAGGGTCCAAAGCAGAGCAGAAAGGGAAAAAGGCGCACAAGATTCATCCTAAATTGTTAAAGTTCCTCTCTGAACTAAGTGACTACCAAAATCCATGGAGAATCTAATTGAGGTGAGTTGGAATATATCTAAATTAAGTGAGCAAACCTCATGTCAACAAAAACTGTGTCTTATAAGAACGAGGCAATTCCTGAGTTTGTTCATCAAAAACATGATCCTGTCAAAAACAAGGCATGAAATTAGAACAACTTACTTAGCTTACTGTGTATGTGTGTGTTGCAGTTCATGCAGGAGTCTCCAGGTGTGTGTCTCTCACTACTGCAGTGCACCACAGTGGCCAAGGAGAGATGACAAACTCCACGCTGTTCTACTGGAGCCAGTGCCACCATGTGTGTGTGAGGTTTATGTGTGCAAGAGGCTCGTAAAATGTTGTTTACTATAACATTCCGTTAGCCTGTTCGTATCGGTTTACCTGTCAGTTTATTCAGTTTGTTTATGCTACAATGTATTCTTTACTTTGATTTTTCTCATCATGTCATGGCTGTGTGAGTGCTTGTGTGAATGTGAGTGTGTGTGTGTGAGTTTGAATGCTTGCATGAGTGCATGTGTTTTGTCCAGTTTGTTTATGCTACAATGTATTCTTTACTTTGATTTTTCTCATCATGTCATGGCTGTGTGAGTGCTTGTGTGAATGTGAGTGTGTGTGTGTGTGAGTTTGAGTGCTTGCATGCGTGCGTGTGTTATGTCCAGGTGATGAAACGACTGAATCACAAGGTTCCCAATTCCGAACTGTTTATAAACTGAAAAAAGTGCTACACTTTTTTTTCATATATAGTTACAACAACATATGGTTTTGTGGTACAATGTATTTTTTACTTTGATTTCACTTTATTCAATTAGTTGGTGCGACTGTGTAGTACAGCCTTTTGTTGTGCAAGAGTTATCACGATGATAAGCATGTTATGCGATAAACTTTTTAAAAGTTGAATTTTGTTGTGCAGATTGTACTTTATGCATGGACAAAAAATTTAAATTAGTACATTTTATTACAAATGCAATGTGAATGTAGATTATATCATATAAAATGAAAAAGTAGTGTATTATTCGTGTTTTATGGGAGATGTGTCAGATTTACAGAATGTGAAACATTACAAAATGTGAAGATAATTTAATAGAAATTTTATGGTATATTTACAGAAAGTTTTTGTAAATGACTTCGTTCATTAATGGTACAACACTGTTATTTAAAAAAATATAATCTGTAAATTCACAGAAAAGGTAATCACTTTTGTGTGCGTAAATTAATGGGTGAATTATGTAATTTTACAGAAACAATCAGTGAAAACCAGAAAGGAAAAGTCCCCCTCAAACAACGGAAAAAGTACTGGACACGATTCTGCCAGTACTTTTTCCGTTTTTTTACGGAGTTTTTTTTAACAATGTATTTATTTTGTTGTGCAGGAAAAGTTTGAATACAAACGTTTACTTATTTATTTTAAATAATTATAGGCTAATCCTAATTTGTGTTTAATTTGATTATTTATTTAGGCTCTTACACTCGTTTAGATTTATTAGGTTAGTTATTTTTTAGGCTGTGTTTAAAGGGAAATAGCCTACAGAAATAGAATATTCTTTTGAAGACGAGAGGTCAGTTATTATTTCAAAGCGGACAATGCCGTGAATTTATTTAAACCGTTTGCATTTATTTTCATCTAAAAGAAGTATAATCTTAAATTGCGGAATTTGTTAATTTATTATTTACACGTTTATTTAGATTTATATATTACTTTTTTGTATTTAAGAGAAATAAAAAGGGTGATATGCAGTTGTCTTAACGGATTTATTGATTTTAAATGCTCGAAAAAATGTTCATGACTCTGTTGCACTTGACTATGTTAACGTGGTCTAAATCAGCACTGAAACACGCATGCCAATGTACTATTTTGCCAGAAAGTCTTAGACTTTTATATATAAAACGAATCGTCATATTGAACTGCCGAATCCGATTCGCCTAAGAAAAGTCTGAGTCGGGCACAGCCCTATAGATCATCTACAGAGAGCTTACTTAATGTGCCTGTGGCTAAACAGAAAAAAGTGGTGAAAGTGCTTTCTGCTATTATGCACCAAATCTTTGGAACACTCTCCCACAAAACATTAGAACAGCAGACTCAGTTGGCAATTTTAAAAAGCAGCTGAAAACCTTCCTTTTTAATTTGGCTTTTCATTTTTATTCAGTCCATTGATACTTATTCATATTTTTATTTCTTGTTTTATACATTTTTTATTGTTATTTTTTATCTTGCATTTTGCTCTATTATTTTTACTGAATTTTCTGCACTGATACTTATTCATAGCCTATTTTATTCTTGTTTTATAAAATTTTTATTGTTATCTTTTATCTTACTCATTTATTTTATTCATTACTCATTGACTCTTTCATATTATTTTTTTTTGTTTCCATTTCAATATACACTGTTTTATTCTATGTTTTAAACCCCTATAACTGATTTGCTGTGCTTTTCCCTGTTTCTGTCTTTTGTTTTTATTTTTCCTGTTAAGCAGTTTGAGCTGCGGTCTGTATGAAAGGTGCTATACAAATAAAGTCATTATTATTATTAGCCTATTATGGTTGTGATTATGATTATGATTATTACAAAAGGTACAAATGAGTTACGTATCGCTGGCTAGGGGTACCAGTTCATGTACCTATAGGGTGCCACCACAGTGACAAGCATACCCGCTGAGCTGCTAGAGCAGACGCGGCCCGTTGTTTAATTCATTAGAAGAGAAAAATGTTTCGCACCATAAACATGCAAACATATAATTATTTTAAAAAATGTCAACAATGTCAACATTTAGCCTACGTTTTACAATTTGCATTAATTTGTTCACAGTTTTCATCTCAATAGCCTAATGATAAAGCTTCGAATGAAATCAAACTCACCGGGTATAATGACGGTCTTGCCGTGTAGTTTCGCTTTGCTCTTGCACTTCGCTCCTTTGACCACCGTATGATACAAGACAACAGACACTCCGACCGCCACTCCGGTAATAAGCAAGTAAATCGACCTGGCAAGTCTCGAGCCCCCCTGTGTGCACGAAGTCACGAACTGCAGTAGACTACTGGGCTTTTATGCTACCGACATACCCTGGGTGTTAACGATACGTGATGTGAATCGCGGGGTTATGGGCACTGAGCCTCTTCCTCAAGTGGGCAGGGCGATTTAAATCTACTGTATCTCCGGCAGTTGCGCAATTTAGATTAAAGGTCGGATCACGTGACAATGAATTTCGAGTCGCGCGGCATACCAGCGTGAAAGAGGTCTACAGACGTCTGATGACACTACTTGGCTACTTGGCGGGTGCAAGTAGCCTAATAAATGCAATGGTTCCATTGTTATAGTAGGCTAATGTAAATGCATTTTTTAAAATTTCCCCTTGATTAATTTAAATGGTCTTTACTTTTTCTGTTTATTGGCATGACAACGGACGTGCGTGGTTGTCATGCCAATAAAGTCTTCAGATGAGTGCCTCGCGCCACCCAGCGGTGGAACTGGTTAAGTCCAACAAGCAGTGAAAAAGAATAAGAACGCGCGCATCGTAAATCTCAACAGGTGCCAGACAAAACAAATAACCGCAGATAGTCTACACACTGAATACAAAATAAAATAAACGGACCACTTCACCTTTAGCCCTCACGGGTTCTGGGCAAAACAATAAACTAAAACAACAAAGACAAAATAAATGAAATCATACGCATCGCTTTTCAGCTGCATGCATCGGGCTCGGGCTCGGGCTCGGGCTCGGGCTCGGGCTCGGGCTCGGGCTCGGGCTCGGGCTCGGGCTCGGGCTCGGGCTCGGGCTCGGGCTCGGGCTCGGGCTCGGGCTCGGGCTCTCTCTCTCTCTCTCTCTCTCTCTCTCTCTCTCTCTCTCTCTCTCTCTCTCTCTCTCTCTCTCTCTCTCTCTCTCTCTCTCTCTCTCTCTCTCTCTCTCTCTCTCTCTCTCTCTCTCTCTCTCTCTCTCTCTCTCTCTCTCTCTCTCTCTCTCTCTCTCTCTCTCTCTCTCTCTCTCTCTCTCTCTCTCTCTCTCTCTCTCTCTCTCTCTCTCCCCTTCGTAGGGGATCCCCGGCCTCAGGCACCTACTGTGGAAAGAAGCACACTTTTAAATCCTGGATTGATTCGTAACATCATCCAGGTGTGTGCCTTCTTAACCAGTAGGCGTGGTCCTCTAATTGCCCTGAATTCCTCCCACAAACCGAGCATAACCAAAATATTGCTTACGAACGATTCAAATGGTCAATAAAACCAAAATAATTTTAGCAGACATTGTTCATTAAAAAAATGTTTAATTAAAATTCAACCAATTAATTAGAATTTAAAAAATCGTTTTAGAACATTACGAGCACCTTTAAATTCAAGAACTGGATTTCAGTTGATTTCCTGAAGTGAAATGGAATTCAGATCAGACTCAGACTGGTGCTATCGCTGGATGAACTCAAAGCGGATCAGCGTAAGCCAATGGCTGATTAATGTTGGATATCAGCACAAGCGCACCAGGACAGAAGACTGCATGCTCAAGGTAAGGAAGAACACATATTATCAGAGAGGCATTTCACGAGAGGCATGATCTATTACCTGTCATGAGTCTGTCACAGTAGTACCAGGGCTCTAATAAAAGGGCAACGAACAAACTTAAACAGGGACAGCGTGCAGGTCTTAAAACGGTGAGGACAGATATAGAACATAAACACAGAGAAAAGTAATGCAGAGTTTAGATTACATAACTACTCCTCGCTTATAGCAGATATATTTTCTGTAGCTGTAACAGGAAAACGCTAAAAATAAAAACAGCCAGCATATGGGAGCGTTCGCCAAAAACTGGGTGCAGAAACTGATAACTGTTTATAAAAGGCAACTATATATTTATAATCTTACAGGGCCGACACAATTATTGAAGTAATTATTGATATTTTCATACGATAGAAAATAACACAGTTGGCGGGGCTTGTGCAGGGTGTGGGCGTAGCTTGGGCAGAGACTGACAGGTCTCAGAACAGGTCACACAGCATCTCGCTCCCTTCCCACAGCTACCTGCCCAAGACATCGGTGTCGGTGGCGACATGGGTGGGGCAGTGGGGAGGAGTTTATGGGGGATGTGGGCGGGGCACGGGTGGGAAAGGGGGAGGAGTTTATGTGGGATGAGGGTGGGGAAGAGGTTTATGTGACAGGTGGGCAGGGCACAGATGGGGGAGGGGGACGGGTTTATGTGGGATGTGGGCGGGGCACGGGTGAGGAAGGGGGAGGGGTTTATGTGGGATGAGGGTGGGGAAGAGGTTTATGTGACAGGTGGGCAGGGCACAGATGGGGGAGGGGGACGGGTTTATGTGGGATGTGGGCGGGGCACGGGTGAGGAAGGGGGAGGGGTTTATGTGGGATGTGGGCGGGGAAGAGGTTTATGTGACAGGTGGGCAGGGCACAGATGGGGGAGGGGGACGGGTTTATGTGGGATGTGGGCGGGGCACGGGTGAGGAAGGGGGAGGGGTTTATGTGGGATGTGGGCGGGGCACAGGAGGGAAAGGGGAGGAGTTTATGTGGGATGAGCACGGGGCATGGATGGGGCAGTGGGGAGGAGTTTATGTGGGACGAGTACGGGGCATGGATGGGGCAGTGGGGAGGAGTTTATGTGGGACGAGTACGGGGCATGGATGGGGCAGTGGGGAGGAGTTTATGTGGGACGAGTACGGGGCATGGATGGGGCAGTGGGGAGGAGTTTATGTGGGACGAGTACGGGGCATGGATGGGGCAGTGGGGAGGAGTTAATCTGGGATGAGGGCGGGGCTTGGGCACGGTGTGGGCGGAGCCTCAGCTCAGGCCGCACAGCGTCTCGCTCACTTCCCACAGCTTCCTGGCCACGGCGTCGTCGCGCGCTTTGGCATCCACTTCCTGCACGGCGCAGTCGGAGAAGTAGCGGCCGCTGTAGCGCTCGATGCCCTCCTGAAGGGCGCAGTGCAGCGTGGTCTGGGACCCCGCCTCTTCAGGAAGAAGAGCGCGATGCTGGCCTTCATCAGGACCCTCAGCACCATGCTAGCGTTGCGACTCAGCTCTGTGTTAATCGCTCCTGAGTAACACACAGGGAGACAGGTCACTGTCCCAGAGAGACTCTCACACACACACAAACTCACACATCCACAAACGCACACACACTCACACTCATACAGACACACTCTCACACACACTCACACTCACACACACACTCACTCACTCTCACACTCCCACAAACTCACACATCCACAAACACACACACACACTCACACACACAGACATTCACACACTCACACACACACACACACACTCTCACACACACTCACACTCACACAAACTCACACATCCACAAACACACACACACACTTATACACACAGACACGCACACACTCACACACACACACACACACACACACAGACACACTCACAGACACACACACATGCGCATGCTCACACACACACTCACACACACATGCGCATGCTCACACACACACACGCACACAGACACACACGCACACACACACTCCAACACACACACGCACGCGCACACTCACACTCACACACACACACACGTACAGACACTCACACACACACACTCACACTCACACACACGCACACTCACACACACACACACACACACACTCGCACACACACGCACAGACACTCACACACACACAGACACACTCACACACACACGTGCACGTGCACACTCACACTCTCACACACACAAACTCACACACACTCACACATACACAAGCTCATACTCACACACACAAACTCACTCACGCACTCACGCACACACAGGATCACTAGCTGTTGAGTGAGGTGTGCTTTGAGGGGTGGAGTGAAAGCCTACAGGATGGCAGATCTCCAGGAACAGGGTGGGGATGCCGTGATGTAACGCTCACTGACCTGGGTGAAGGCTGTAGCAGGTGACATTGGTGCCTTGTAGCCTCTTAGCCAGCTCGTGGGTGAAGAGGACGTTGCACAGCTTGCTGTGGCTGTAGATCTTCATCAGATCATAGGTGGAGCTTCCCCGCCCGAGTTCTTTGTGAGCGCTCAGACAGTCGAAGTCGATGCTCCCGAATCGGTGCATCAGAGAGGCCACGTTGACGATGCGAGCCGCCCCGCCCTCGTTCAGCATCCCCAGCAGCAGGTTGGTCAACAGGAAGTGGCCCAGGTGATTGACACCGAACATCATGCCCAGCCCATCCTCCGTCCGACCACCCATTAAAAGCCCTGAGAGCTCAGGGAAATATAAAGCATTCTCAAAATAGGAAACTAATTAAAAGTGACTATAATAAATTTTACCCCATCACCTGTGTGTGCCAATCAGGCCCCTCCCCTCTCTCACCTGCATTGTTGATGAGCAGGCCCCTCCCCCTCTCACCTGCATTGTTGATGAGCAGGCCCCTCCCCCTCTCACCTGAATTGTTGATGAGCAGGCCCCTCCCCCTCTCACCTGCATTGTTGATGAGCAGGCCCCTCCCCCTCTCACCAGCATTGTTGATGAGCAGGCCCCTCCTCCTCTCACCTGCATTGTTGATGTGCAGGCCCCTCCCCCTCTCACCTGCATCGTTGATAAGCAGGTCTACTGTGGGATCAGTCTTCAGGAAGGTCTTGGCGAACGAGCGAGCCAATTTCAGAATGGCCAGCTCCAGCTGCATGTACACCACCTCACTGCTCCCACTCTCCTGGGGAGGGACACGGAGGGGGGAGGGGCTTCAAGCTAAGCCACACCCACCAACTACCTGTCCACATGCATCAGGCCGAGTGAAATTACAGGTGAAAATTAGGGGTTGGCGGTATGCTGGTATAGCGTGTCCTTTCTTGGAAAACCATGTAGATTTTAAGGTGAAAACACAAACCAGCAGACCCTGTAGCTCTCCAAGACCAGGGTTGGAGACCACTGGCATAGCCTAACTTCATGAACGTTATCATTTTTCAATGCAGTATATATAATTTAGCTCAAATCTTCAGTTTAAGATTTCTAGAGCCCACTTTGTGGAAGGCAGCCCAGGTTGATACTTGATTGATCAATTGACCCTGATAGAGTTTAGAGGAAAAACTTTAACTTAGAAATAAGTTGAAAAAAGACAACCCTGTTCTATTTTATCGTAAATGGATAATTTCTATTTCAGTCAATTGAAAAAAAAATTTTTGATAGGAAAAAAATCCTTTTTATGTTAGCTTTGATGGAGGAGTTAAAAATTACACAACATTATGGAGTATATGAAGTCATGCCATCCTGGTTTTATATAATCCAAGGTATGATTCTGAATTGTTCTTTATCTATATTGTGAGATCATATTGCTATTGTAATAACTGTATGATCACAAAACATCGATTATTAACAATTTTGTTATTTTGATAACTGCAAAATATTGTGATGTGAATTTAGGCCACGATAGCCCACAATAACGTACCCTATAATGGGTAAGCAACTGGTCTAAAGAGCTAAAGGTCACAGGTTCAAATCTGGGGTGGGACACTGCTGTTGTACCCTTGAGCAAGGTGCTTAACCTGCATCACTTCAGTATATATCCAGCTGTATAAATGGATGTAGTGTAAATGCTATGTAAACGTTGTGTTAGTCGTTCTGGATAAGAGTGCCTGCTAAATGCCTGTAATGTAATGTAATGTAGTGTAATGTAATGTTAGTGGAAAGTCAGTCAGAGTAGCCATCTTCCTCACCCTCCTGATGTCGTTGACAGCAGCCTTGGCCCTCGGCCGGCTGCGGCAGGCTGGGACCACCCTCGCCCCTCTCCGGGCCAGCTCCAAGGCTGTGGCCTTCCCAATGCCAGTGTTGCCCCCTGGGGGGAGAGGTCAGAGGTCACATGGAATAAAATGGTTAGGGCCATACATACTCTAAGGATTTGTGGGGCTTTTATAGAAGCGAATGAGACAAATACGGTTCTTACATATTTACTAAGGTGCCACACCGGAGGTTTGCGCTGCACTGTTAAAAAAATCTGTAATTTTATGGTACTTTTTTCTTTAGATGCGATGCATTGTGGGTGCCATGGTGAGTTGTAGGCCTACATTGTGATACACGCAGGAGCGGTGAGACAATTCTGCGGTTAAATCTTTCTATCTTTGACGTAGTTAACCATTTAAAGTTTAATAGGAGGCTATTTAGGCTACGGGTCTGTTTACGATCTAGATTAACATCATATTTACTATTTAATTGACCTAGCCAGCTGGCAGCAGTAATTCTAATTTGGCCAATTTGATAGCTAACAATAAGTATAATACTAAGCAGTGTTTCCAGTGGAATTGATCTCTTGGTGTGGTGGTGGGTGTCCGAAAGGGGGGGGGGGGGGGGGGGTGTAGCAAAGGCAAAAAAGTTTAAGACTGTGAAAACATAACCTCTTGAGACTCCTTTTAAAAAAGGTTTTTTTAAAAATATCTAAATCTATCTTATAGCTCTGACGAGCTCTTGATACAAGGAATAACAGTTTGCAAGAGCTCAAAGGTAGTTTTAGATGTACTTTAAAACCATAAAAGGTTTGTTAACCCTTGTATTGTTTGTAAATATTGAAGCAAAATAAGCCTGTATTTTGAGTTATGGTGGCGTGAGAACAATTAAAAGAGCACATTGTCCATCTAGAAGTTCTATCTTCAAGAATAGAGGACTATATAACCAAAAGTGATACTCAAGAAAAGTATATATAATTTAATAATATAATTTGAGCTGGGTCCACATTCAAAGCCCTCTCTCTCTGTCTCTCTCACACTCAATGACAGAGTTTATATGCATTGTCCATGCAAAAAAAAAAGGAAAAAGTGAGAAAAATGGCTTTAAAGATTCTGTTCTGTTACATTCTAATTCTACTGAGAAGCATGATACAAAAATGTCCTAACTAACTTAGATTCTTGATTAATGTATTTTTTATTAGCTAGTTTTATCTGTATTCAATTCCGGACACTGCAGCAGCTTGTGAGACTGCTCCTCTCGTTATAATCATAATCGTCATTAGAATGCAGTCCTCTTTGTCAGCTGTAGCAACTGTAGCCTAACTCCCAGTTTTGCTAGCTCACTACATTCACAAAACCTTAAAAATAAACACTTTCCCCTTCGTTTTCATGGGAAAAAATCACCATGTTGTAGTATGGAAATGGAAGTAGTTGAATCACTCAAACATTTTAAATGTCCTAATATATATATATATTTTTTTTTTTTTTTTTTTTTTTTTAATTCGCGCTGTTTTGGCGATTTGCCAACAAATCCTACGTAGCTCAACTGGAACAGGTTCGGCTCAAACAAACACTGTTTATTTTCAGATAACGTTACATATTTATCATATTTATTTTCAGATAACGTTACATAGGCCTATTTATCATATTTATTTTTTACTTGTCCGATCAGACAACTGCATGAGGCATTCCACTTGCCCGAACAGAGTTAGGATCCGCCAGTTGTCATCACCGAATGATAGTTAACGCCAGTGCTTCAGATGGGCAGGAGCTGTCGGGACTTGTATATGAGTACCGACTCTTCTTTTGATTACCAACATTAATTTATTTTAAACAGTATGTATTTTGAGGAGTAGGTACCGGCACTTAGTTGGTCCAATTAAAACACTGGTTAACACTATGGCATTTTGTAATATTTGAAGCGTCGCTACCTACCTTTTCCTTGTCTTTCGGTGGCTGAAGAAAAAAAGTGACGCTTTGACAGACCGTGCCACCTTCGCGCGCTGCAAGTCTTCCGACAGCCTCAGAAGGAGCAAGCACTGAGCGCGCGGTCTAGGCTCTTTTTGAAAATAAATATGTGGACGCGACAGTATGGATTTGAAAGCGCATTTAGGCAGAAATATTTTGAAAGTTTAACATTTTTAATTTATGAATTTACTATATACTCTATATATATATGTGTGTGTGTGTGTGTGTGTATATATATATATATTCATTTTAATTTTTTATTTTTATTATGGTGTGGCGGCAAGGATTTAGTAGCGTTGATAATTAGTTCACAGTTAAGTTTTGTAAGGTGAAATAACGATTTTTAGCTGTTGTGTGCTTATACATATATCCCGTTTCTGCAAGATTAGAGCTTTTCCTGATCTATGATGCATGAAGTCATTTACTGTGCTAGCTAACGATAACAAAATGGGCAGCAGAACAGGCGCCATGAAATGTGTGCAGGAGGAGTGCCTGTGGGCTTAATCTCCAATTCTATCAAGTAATTCTTATTTTAACGAGATTAATTAATAACGTGCTTGTTCTCAGATAAGCTTTGTCTGCCATTGGCAAAATGTACAGCCGAAAACCTTGAGTCATAGGAAACCTTGTGTCATAGCCATCTCAATTTGGGTTGCTGAAGGCTTAGGCTACTTACGGTACCCTCTTCCATGTAACCGTTGCTACCTCTCACGTTTCTGTCAGCTAAAGCTAGTTCGATTTTTGCCAGTAGTAACATTAGCAATGGTGTTCACTTGTAGCATCTGTGGTTTTAAAAGCATCTCGGTAACGTCATATGTTAAACATTGTAGGCTACATAGGAATATCAATAAGGCCAGTTTTCCCAGTGGTTTCCCTACGTGTGGTAAAAGATTTTCATCTTATAATGCTTTTAACTTGCATGTCACTAGGGATCACCACAAAACAAGGATACAGGCACGTTATAGCCGTTATATTTCTGTGCCTTTGAAGTGTGCTTTGGATTGTTGCAGCAAACAATGTCAAAATGTTACAGAGCTTGTTTCCCACCTGAATTTTCATATGAATGAGGGTCTTGAAATACCATGTCCCTATGATGGCTGTTCAAAATATTTCAGATTAAGAACATCCTTTTCCTCCTATATTTCTAGGATGTAAATAATGACTTAAAAGACAAATACACTGAAAACCTAGCACTTTTTTATTTGGGCTTGCAAGTGAAGTATTTAGTTCCTGCTGCTACAATCTCAGAGATTGTTAATGAAATGAGGACTATTCAGCATGAATGCACCATTTCAACAGATTGACACACTTCCATGTTTGTCAACCAGGTTTGCCCCCTTGTCTTGCTCATGATTTGTTTGAGGGCATTGTAGATTATGACTTGGCACTATGCCTGCACTTTCTCATCAAAAAAAAAAAAGTGGTTCACTTACAAATTGTTGAATGACAGACTGAAATCTTTTCCTGGGGAAAGCAGCAACAAGTCAAATATCCTCTCAGATACAGGGGTAAAGCTTGGGGGTCATGCAGCCCAAAATTGGTGGCTACTGTGATTCTTGCCCATAATTTTGCATGACAGAATAAGAGATTCAGAGGATGCTGTTTGGCTTTTAGTTCTTCTGCTGAGAAATTTGGTTGAGTTTGTTTGTGCACCAAAGTTGTCAGAATCTCAGGTTGCATTCATGAGAGTACTGATAGAAGACTATTTAGTACAAAGACACACACTGTTCCCACATAAAAGCCTGCGGCCAAAACACCATTACTTGTTACAAATTACTTGATACAAATTTGGTCCTCTCATTCGTACTTGGACAATGCGTTTTGTAAGCAAGCATGGCTATTTAAAAAAGTATTCGATCTACCAAAAACAAACGTGACCAAATCTCTAGCAGATAAACATCAGTTACTGCAGGCATACCAGAGCAGTGGTAGCATGTTTAATCCTGACTTGATGATCACAAACTCCACCAAATATTACCCTGAGTTATACAATTCAAAGATTAAGGATGCTCTTCAAAACTTCGATCTCTCTGATCATAACGTTGTAGTTACTGATAAGGTTGTAGTTCGTGGCATTTTGTATACCACTGACTTGCTGGTCACCCTTTCTTATGACATTGGTCTGTTAAAGTTGGGACAGATCTTTGATTGTTATCAAAAATGAAAATACCGTCCTCTTAGTATTGAAAGAAAAAACAGCAAAACATGTACCAGAGCTTAGTGTATTTGAAATTGTTAGCCGTGCTTATAGCAGTATAGTTTGCAAATCATTGGATGACATTGATAATTATGCTCCTTTGAAAATTTACCACAGAGGTGGAAGATTACTCATCCCTCTAAAACACCAGCCATTATGGAGACCATCTTAACACTAATAAAGGCTGCCCTTCCATCATTATCTGAGGACATCCTTTTAACATTAATGCAAAGGCTGGAGTTCATTGGAGTAGCCTGCATTGAGGACCTCAGCCTGGTAACTGCAGATGATCTGGAAGGAATTCTACGACCTATACAATGTAGAAGATTGATTCGGGCATTTAGTACAGGTATTTTGAAATCATCTTTGTCCATGTATAGTGAACACCGCTGCTTATAGGTTATGTTTGTCGTACTGTAATGTAATTGAAGACTAGAATGAGAAATATGAGACAAGCTTACAGTATTATTTGTCTCAGCCAAGTGCATAGGTCTCCAGTCCTGTGTGTTTGTGTATAAAGACCATTTAAAAGTAAAAGTACCATTTCTGCATCTCTTTAAAATAGGAGGTCACAGCTTGGAAAAGATTGTGCAAAAAGTAAGGAAGACTTCTGTGGATATCTCTATCTCAATATTAAATTATGTGTAATTAACTTTTTTAAAAATTTTTATTTCTTTCGTAGGACCATCAAATAGCGTACAGTTTTCCCCAACAACAGCAGCACAGAGAGCATGTGGAACCGCAGAACCATCAGCCAGCAATGTTGGCCCTACATCATCACAATCCGAGGTGGGTAACCCGGCTTCAAAGAGTAAAAAGACTGACCATGTATTTGCTCCACCAACATGCACTAAACCAGCTGATTACAATAATTAGGCCTCCTATCATGCTGAAGAGTTATGCTAATTAGAGTCAGCTGGTTTAGTGCATGGTGGTGGAGCAAATACATGGTCAGTCTTTTTACTCTTTGAAGCCAGGTTACCCACCTCTGATCACAATCACCAAGAACTACTGGGAATTTTCAAATTCCATGGGACAAATTTCCTCCAGAACTTACAAAAGCCATCTCGGAGAAAACTCGCCCACGTCCAGCATTAAGACGAGAAATGGTTTGTATTGTTATAAATGAGTTGCTTACCACAGACAAAAACAGACCAGGACGAGACATTCTTCGAAAAATTGCCCAAGAAATTGTTCAGA
The DNA here is from genome assembly GCA_039654925.1 of Anguilla pacifica. Classification (NCBI taxonomy): domain Eukaryota; kingdom Metazoa; phylum Chordata; class Actinopteri; order Anguilliformes; family Anguillidae; genus Anguilla; species Anguilla pacifica. The sequence goes on from CM077295.1 coordinate 9,711,635, forward strand.
AATACCCAAAGTCTTTTTGTGATGTATGTGGGGATGACATTGTTGGCACAGGATATGACTCTTTAATGCTTCAAATGGAGAACAGAGTGGAAAACTGTAACAGGCAGATAACAGTGAAATCAAAGAGGCAAGCAGAGGGTGATGCCATTCCCAATGAACCCAGGCTGTATGATCGATCTGGCTGTGTACAGTGGAAACCAGATCTCCCAACCAATGAAGATGAGATGAGTCAGACTGACAAGAAGACAGAGCTGCAAAATGCACATGCAGGTAGCCTACTCCCAAAGACGTGTGTCAAGAAGCTAATGGCTGAAACCTTTCACAGCCAACGCATCTCAATTAACAGTGACAACCAAACAGTTAAACAGTTAAATATCTCGGTGACAACACAGATGAACTACTAATCCACACACAGGTGAGTATTTTTTATTCTTTTACCTTTAATGTGATAAATATGTTTGCAGTATGTTACATAGTATATTAATAATGAGAATTAACTTTATTCTCAAGAGAATAATGTGTTTGTCAAAAGCAAATACATACACTTGCTGCCACTTCAGTGTCTGTTTTATTTTGTCTCATTTTATGTTTTGAAGGACCTCAACCTTACCACACCGACTTTGCCAAGCAGTCCATGTGTCATCATCCTTGGTAAGCAAATTGATGTGCATTACTTAAGAATAGCACTGATTTGACAAAAAATGTTTTTCTCAATCTCAAAGTTGTGGGCAGCTAAACTGGAGAGCTCTCAGATTATGTGTGTTTCAGGTGATGAACAGTATCACATGGCTGTTGACCAGACGATTGTGAACGACCATGTCCACAGCCCATTGACTGCACTGAGCTATTTATTTAGTCTCTACTATGTGCTCAATATACGATATCCAAAGGATGCAGCTATGTCACTGGAGTTTATGCAAAGGTTGGTATCCTACAAGGGCTGTTTCGACAAGAAATACATTACTGAATTTACGCTACCAAGTTTGTATTTGTCTTTTGCCTGATTCTGTGCAACAGAAGTCTCCTGGGGATCAATCCTGGACGAGGGTCCAAAGCAGAGCAGAAAGGGAAAAAGGCGCACAAGATTCATCCTAAATTGTTAAAGTTCCTCTCTGAACTAAGTGACTACCAAAATCCATGGAGAATCTAACTGAGGTGAGTTGGAATATATCTAAATTAAGTGAGCAAACCTCATGTCAACAAAAACTCAAAATGTGTCTTATAAGACCGAGGCAACTCCTGAGTTTGTTCATCAAAAACATGATCCTGTCAAAAACAAGGCATGAAATTAGAACAACTTACTTAGCTTACTGTGTATGTGTGTGTTGCAGTTCATGCAGGAGTCTCCAGGTGTGTGTCTCTCACTACTGCAGTGCACCACAGTGGCCAAGGAGAGATGACAAACTCCACGCTGTTCTACTGGAGCCAGTGCCACCATGTGTGTGAGGTTAAGCAGTGTGTTTATGTGTGTGAGAGGCTCGTAAAATGTTGTTTACTATAACATTCTGTTGGCCTGTTCGTATCGGTTTATCTGTCAGCAGAGGTGGGTAGTAACGCGTTATATTTACTCCGTTACATTTACTTAAATAACTTTTTGAATAAATTGTACTTGTAAGAATAGTTTTGATGCAACATACTTTTCACTTTTACTCGAGTATATTTGTGAAGAAAATTTTTTACTTTTACTCCGTTATATTCGGCTACATTCCGCTCGTTACTTTTATTTTTTACCCATTTTTTATTCAATGCACGTTCTGTTCGTTTCATTATCTCAGAGAGATTTCAGCCAAAGAGGCTGACTGGTCTTTGCTTTGGTCTGTCATAGCCCCACATGACTCCGTTTCACCAATCAAACGTAGCCAGTCACAGCACACAGAAGGATGAGTGGGCAACAACAATAGCTGAAACAACGGCGGGTGATTCGTAGGAGGCAGAACACCCCTGGCCTCAGGTTCAAACTACGTTTTACTTACAGACTACCAAAAACAGTAGTTACATTATGCGCTGCCTTCTTTGTCTGCCTAGAAATGTGGACATTTTAGCCTACAAGAACTCAACTTCGAACTTGAGAAAATATGTGGCGGTAAGTTGTAGGTTAGTTTTGGCTGTGGATAGCTAACTATTTGACTGAGTGGTCATTTATTGTCTTGGACAATCCTTTTGTGAAATATACGGGCATTTGTGATGCCTTGGTATCTTCCAAAATAGCTGTGCATAATACCACACGCGTTGTTTACGGCGTTGTCGCCCTTTTTAGTACAGTCTGGCTTGATTGACAATTCATTTATTCAGTAGGTGAGAGTATAAGCTTTCTAACGATATATAGCATGTCTAATTTTGCTTTTGGAATAGCTTTTTTTAGGTCAGCGTAACCGAAATTTTTCTTATCATGGCATTCACTTATGCATTTACTCTGTGGTAGAGTAAAATACGCAGCAGGGAACGTGGTCAAGGATTATTCGTAATTTCTTGGGAAACACTATTATTATTGAGGACTTCTGGGCATAGCTAAGCCGTATGTTTGCTGATAGACCTAGATGACATCGTTTTCTGGAGCAAAACAGAAGCGGATTGAACTGTACTGTTGATTTACGGTCTCTGTCTCCATCTACTGAACACAGATAAGATTTCATCATTGCTATGTAAGTAGGCTATTATTGCTCAAAATACTTCGGTTATATACGTTATTTTTTGAAATTGAGTGTGTTTAAATAGGTTACTGGTATGAATATGGATATTTCACACTGTAATGTAAGCATTAGTTAGTAGTGTAATAGTTTTTGTGAAGCATGCTGCAGTCATGACGTGCGCGCTGGAACATTGCATAGCATACGTAACGTTTGTTTACCATAAACCGGAAGTTCTGCACATATTCCGCGCAAGGCATCACGGGACTTTGGAATATCGTGGAGAAGTGCGTCATAAGGTACAATAATGGTGCTACAAAGCATTATGTTTCCCACATATAAAGTTTCTGTTTGAATTTGAGCAGGCTCCTCTTTGTTGTGATGATGAGTCTATTTTAATGGATAAATCCCTGTAGCCTCATTGATATTTTTTCTGTCAACGGAGGGTTCACCCCAACAAACTGACAGGGTATACAGACTTAATAGAGTCCAACAGAAAGCGAAAATCCTCCTCTTCTGACGAACCTCCTGTGTATTGTTTAATTTAAAGGGATATGATTTAGGCCATATTTGAATTTGCACATGGCTATTTTATATTTTGTGTATTTCTATTGGACAAGCATTTACAATTTTATATTTTGGACATTTAGATTTTTACGGTCATCTTGCTCTTCTTATTTCAACATTAAATCGGATTATATGAAGTAACTCAGTACTTGAGTAGTCTTTTCACGAGATACTTTCTTACTCTTACTCAAGTAATTATTTGGATGACTACTTTTACTTCTACTTGAGTCATCATTATTTTAAAGTAACAATACTTTTACTTGAGTACAGGTTTTAGCTACTCTACCCACCTGTGCCTGTCAGTTTATTCAGTTTGTTTATGCTACAATGTATTCTTTACTTTGATTTTTCTCATCATGTCATGGCTGTGTGAGTGCTTGTGTGAATGTGAGTGTGTGTGTGTGAGTTTGAGTGCTTGCATGTCCATTGAGTTATCACGATGATAAGCATGTTATGCAATACACTTTTTAAAAGTTGAATTTTGTTGTGCAGATTGTATTTTATGCATGGAGAAAAAATTTAAATTAGTACATTTTATTACAAATGCAATGTGAATGTAGATTATATCATATAAAATGAAAAAAGTAGTGTATTATTCGTGTTTTATGGGAGATTTGTCACATTTACAGAATGTGAAACATTACAGAATGTGAAGATAATTTAATAGAAATTTTATGGTATATTTACAGAAAGTTTTTTGTAAATGACTTCGTTCAATAATGGTACAACACTGTTATTTAAAAAATATAATCTGTAAATTCACAGAAAAGGTAATCACTTTTGTGTGCGTAAATTAATGGGTGAATGATGTAATTTTACAGAAAAAATCAGCGAAAACCAGAAAGGAAAAGTCCCCCTCAAAAAACGGAAAAAGTACTGGACACGATTCTGCCAGTACTTTTTCCGTTTTTTTACGGAGTTTTTTTTAACAGTGTATTTATTTTGTTGTGCAGGAAAAGTTTGAATACAAACGTTTACTTTTTTATCTTAAATAATTTTTGGCTAATCCTAATTTGTGTTTAATTTGATTATTTATTTAGGCTCTTACACTTGTTTAGATTTATTAGGTTAGTTATTTTTTAGGCTGTGTTCAAAGGGAAATAGCCTACAGAAATAGAATATTCTTTTGAAGACGAGAGGTCAGCTATTATTTCAAAGCGGACAATGCCGTGAATTTATTTAAAACGTTTGCATTTATTTTCATCTAAAAAAAGTATAATCTTAAATTTCTGAATTTGTTAATTTATTATTTACACGTTTATTTAGATTTATATATTACTTTTTTGTATTCAAGAGAAATAAAAAGGGTCTCGTTGAAGACTGTCAGTTATATCAAGGCTGACAATACCGTTTATTTAAACTGCCGTTTACAAACGCATTATTTTCAACTAAAATAGGCTAATTCAAATATTAAATTGCTTCGTTTGTTAATTTATTCTTTTACATGTTTGTTTAGATGTATAGGCCTATATTCGGCTTCTTACATTTAAAGAGAAATAAAGAAGTAGCCTAGAGGCCCCTATCAGGTGAAGATATGTCAGTTATTGCAAAGTGGACAATTCCGTGAATCTATTTAAACTGTTTCATTTGTTTGTTCATTTTTTATGTTTAAAGCAAACTAACGAAGTTATAAGAGCTAGGTTTTACCAGAAATACCTGCGTACTGTCTCATTATTGCGACACATGATTCCGACAAATCCGCACGCAGGCTAATGCATTGTCGGCAATTCAAATCAGCCATCTGCAGTTATATGCAGTGATATGCAGTTGTCTTAACGGATTTATTGATTTTAAATGCTCGAAAAAATGTTCATATGACTCTGTTGCACTTGACTATGTTAACGTGGTCTAAATCAGCACTGAAACACGCATGCCAATGTACTATTTTACCAGAAAGTCTCATAGACTTTTATATATAAAACGAATCGTCATATTGAACTGCCGAATCCGATTCGCCTAAGAAAATTCTGAGTCGGGCACAGCCCTATAGATCATCTACAGCGGGCTTACTTAATGTGCCTGTGGCTAAACAGAAAAAAAGTGGTGAAAGTGCTTTCTGCTATTATGCACCAAAACTTTGGAACACTCTCCCACAAAACATTAGAACAGCAGACTCAGTTGGCAATTTTAAAAAGCAGCTGAAAACCTTCCTTTTTAATTTGGCTTTTAATTCATTTTTATTCTGTCCATTGATACTTATTCATATTTTTATTTCTTGTTTTATACATTTTTTATTGTTATTTTTTATCTTGTATTTTACTCTATTATTTTTACTGAATTTTCTGCACTGATACTTATTCATTGCCTATTTTATTCTTGTTTTATAAAAATTTTATTGTTATCTTTTATCTTACTCATTTATTTTATTCATTACTCATTGACTCTTTCATATTAATTTTTTTTCATGTTTCCATTTCAATATACACTGTTTTATTCTATGTTTTAAACCCTTATAACTGATTTGCTGTGCTTTTCCCTGTTTTTATCTTTTGTTTTTATTTTTCCTGTTAAGCACTTTGAGCTGCGGTCTGTATGAAAGGTGCTATACAAATAAAGTCATTATTATTATTATTATTAGCCTATTATGGTTGTGATTATGATTATGATAATTATTATTATTACAAAAGGTACAAATGAGTTACGTATCGCTGGCTAGGGGTACCAGTTCATGTACCTATAGGGTGCCACCACAGTGACAAGCATACCCGCTGAGCTGCTAGAGCAGACGCGGCCCGTTGTTTAGTTCATTAGAAGAGAAAAATGTTTCGCACCATAAACGTAATTATTTTTAAAAAATGTCATCAACATTTAGCCTACGTTTTACAATTTGCATTAATTTGTTCACAGTTTTCATCTCAATAGCCTAATGATAAAGCTTCGAATGAAATCAAACTCACCGGGTATAATGACGGTCTTGCCGTGTAGTTTCGCTTTGCTCTTGCACTTCGCTCCTTTGACCACCGTATGATACAAGACAACAGACACTCCGACCGCCACTCCGGTAATAAGCAAGTAAATCGACATGGCTAGTCTCGAGCCCCCCTGTGTGCACGAAGTCACGAACTGCAGTAGACTACTGGGCTTTTATGCTACCGACATACCCTGGGTGTTAACGATACGTGATGTGAATCCCGGGATTGTGGGCACGGAGCCTCTTCCTCAAGTGGGCAGGGAGATTAAAATATACTGTATCTCCGGCAGTTGGGCAACTTAGATGAACTCTTGCGTGGTATTCGTGTTTTTGTTACTCACCCAATGTTCATGGGTCTGGTGGGCTCACAACATTATTGGGGTTCTAAAACCATACAGCCATAACAATTTATGTTAAAATACTTAACAGATGTTGACTTTATCTCAATTACAAGCAATATAGCCAGCATATATGGTTAATATATGCCATTTACCTCTGCTAGATCACATTTATCAATGAAAGAGCTATTCGTTTTTTGTGATAAAATGTGATTTTTGTGAGAAAAAAAAATCAATTATCAAGACATGGGTGGAATAAATCATGTTTATCATGAACAAATATAAATGAAACATGGTTCTCATCACTATTGGTGTTTTTTGCTTCAACTGAACAATTTTTACATACATTATTTTATGGAAATGATAAACGGGCCCCATTGAAAACAAATTCATGACGGTCTACACACCAGGAGGGAGTTTTACTGTGTGTGTGCGTGTGTTGCAAATGTATTTCTTTCTTCTTGTCTCTCTTGTCTTTTTGGTCTTAACAATGCCCTGCCCAGCTCCTCGAGAAAGAATAGTCTCCTCTGGAGCTCCCCTCTGTTCCAGTCTGGGCTGGTCTTGGGGTTGGCTGGTCTTGGGGCAGGCTGATGGTCAATCTCATCCTCTTCTTCAAATTCGCTGTCAGACTCTGAATTGACAGAGACACAATCCTCATATTTGGAAAATTGACCCTCTGAGCAGAGATTCTTTTTGCCATACTGATCGATTGTGGTAAGGAGCCACACACGCAAAGCTATTTATTTGCTTTGTCCCTCCCCCAATTTGCAGTTGGGTTATAGTGTGAGAAAATATTTAATGTTCAGAATGTTTTGAAATAACATTGTGCAGGTTCTCGCAAGACATTGTGTAGTTTCACACGCTACAGAGGGTAAAGATTGCAGGAAAAGCAGTGGTGATGGGATTAGGGTTGGAATATTTGGTAATAATGCCTATAAAATGGTGGAGAGGGTCGTGTTCAATCTATGAAACATGCTGGAAATCTAAAGGACAAACCATACACACACACACACAGTATGCCCAGGTAGGAGGACGACAGAGTGAAGGTACACAGCAAACCTTTCTGAACGTGCGCATGGTAAATCTCAACAGGTGCCGGACAAAACAAATGATAGTCTACACACTGTATACTGTTCCCAAGATAAAAGTGTCTCACACCACAAAACGTTTTCTATGTTCCATATTGTGGGTTTAATAAACATGTTAATCTTGGGAGCAGTATACAGTATATCGACTATCACAATTTCAACAAGAACACAAAAATTGTTCGCAGTCTCATTAGACAAAACTGACAACTAACTGTTTCAGAAACAACAAAATTGTAAATAAATAAAAACTAACCCCTCCTCCCCACTCACACACATGGGAAAACAATGGAAACATCCCCTATAATTAATAAAGAATTCATTCATTCATACAGCCTTAAAGCTGTATGGTGCGCTTTGCACTGTGAAACAAAGTGAATGAGACACAGCCAGATCAACCAGAGCACGAAACAACCAGGACATCCGCACACCTCACTGAAACGACGGTTCTAGCCGTCAGAGACTGTGATATGTTGGGAGAAGGCCCTCCACAGCTTAGACGACACCCTAAAGAAGTCCCCGTTTCCGAAGGTAGATCAGACGATTGTCGGGCGATGATCAGGCGACCAGCAGAATGGTTGTTAGAGGAACAGGCGGTCAGACCAGAGGTGCGTTCAAGTTCAGCGAACAGAGGCGAATGTTCGTGGCGAACATTCACTAGAAATTACCGTTGAACTGACTAACTTTGCACAAAATTAACAGCGGCAAGCGCGAACCGTAAACGGAAGGGGCGTTGCCTAGCAACAGGTTAGGTCTTCACTGTCCATACTTTGAACCTTTTGAACAAGTAGCTACCCTTTACAAGCAAAAAGAGCACTGTTATCAACTATTGATACTTTGTTGAATCCCACATCTACTGTCAATATAAATAGCCAAGACTCCTCCGAAAATTGTGAAGAATTAGCATCCTTTTTTAGAGACAAGATTACCAAAATCCGTGCGGATATAGCGAGTCCCAGTGGAAGTCCTACACTGGACTTTCCAACTGTTCCATCCTCTGCATGCCTGAATACCTTCACTGAGATAAGTGAAATAACACTTCGGGATATTGTCTCAAAAATGAAATCATCCACATGCTCTATAGACCCCATTCGGGCCAAATTATTCAAAGATGCATTTGACTGCCTATCTCGAGATACTCTGTAGGAAAATTTTGAGACTCCCCATGACTGAGATGACGTCACATGTTAAAGTTAGGGTATTCCCATCAATGTTGATCAAACTGTTTCCTCCAAACTCTCGATGCTTCATGATAAAAATACATCACATATATGACTATACACTCATATAATCAATATGTAATCCAATAAACCTATATCAGTAGTTGCAGCTAAAAAAAACCACTTACTCACTCAGCAGAAAACATTAATCAAATACTAACCATACACTTATATGAATACACTTGAATGTTCGTGGCGAACATTCGCTAGAAATTACCGTTGAACTGGCTAACTTTGCACAAAATTAACAGCGGCAAGCGCGAGCCGTAAACGGAAGGGGCGTTGCCTAGCAACAGGTTAGGTCTTCACTGTCCATACTTTGAACCTTTTGAACAAGTAGCTACTGTGGAGGAAAATCCCTTCTTAGGTTCGGTGGGTGAGTCGGTGATGCAAGAATAAAGATTAGAACTTATGATTTCTTCTAATAACCTTTTTATTCTCTTTAATCAATAATCCTTGTCATGTACGTAGGCCTACGGGAGGTCTCTAGTACCATAAAGATACATAGAGAGCTTCTTCACATTATGTTTTTACATCCTTTTTATACAACCAGATCTCCTCCTACCCTGATGCATCTTCCCTTTAAAACAACCAATCCCAGCCTAGGTCAAACATGTTTCATAAGTTAGTTTAACAATAACTATTATATAATCTTACATTTTAATCAATAACAAATATTTCACTGCACACACTTACCGAGGAATATATATGCATGACTTGAATAACAAGTATTTGTCCTCATGGTTAACAATTGTTCCATCTTCCAGTTCCAAAGTACATGCACTTTACATACATGCACTATATGCTGTAATTCAACTGAAATATTGACTCATATACACACCACCATGTTTTAACAAACTATGTTTATATCATTACCATTACCGTGATTACTTTGATTTTCATTCATTCATTTTAATAGAATATAATCTATACATTTACTAGATATAGCAAATCAGTTCTTTCTAGGTCAGTATCCTTTCTCTTCTCTTCCAACTCAAAGGTCTTCTGCACAAGACTGTTTCCCAACAGAAGTTACTTACAAAATTCCACTGAGTAAATGTTTACAATTTTCCCTCCTGCAACTGGGGTTCAAGGATTCTCTAGGTAGTATGCATCAGTGTACAAGGAGACCACTGTCTTTCCTTAGTTACAAATTCTTACATAACACAGAATACATATTGTTCTTCAGAGATCATCCCATAATCACATACATTTAAATATATTCTTGATCAGTACAATCTTTAATAAGAAAAAATGTAAAAACATTAAAAGAATGAAGAAAACCCATACTTCCGCATTCCCCCCTTTGAGACCATTTGGTCTCACATAACCATTAAGCATGGATATAAATGTATTCATTATAAGTAAGTTATTCTTCTAGAGGTAGAATTGATTTATTTATTAGCCATGGTAGAATAAGCATCGGGGAGAGCATGGCCAAAACAATAGACAAAACATATTATTAGTAATTATCCTACCTATCTTTTTCAAAAGGAAATAAATGAAATACAGATATCTTACCTGCCTCCCTAACATAACCAAGAGAAAAATGTAAAAAGAAAACAGGCTTCTCACCCCTACAGCTACCAGGATTGCTATTTCTAGAAGACGTTTACATTGTATACTACAGAGATCAGTATATTAACAATAAGTTTGTTATCTGTAGACAATAGCATAGCCCACTCTGGTTGGGAATCAGGAAAAAACGGCATGCTTCTGATCTCAGCAGGTGCTTTTTTAGAGTAGATACTATCAGTCTCTTGTCCAATCACCATCTGCAACTTGATATACTAGGGAACACACAGAACAAGGTGACCAGCCCCCCCCCCCCCCCCCTTGGTAGGGAGGGAAACAACACATAAATCATGCAAAAGCACTTAAAGTCATAATAGTCTGTTGAGTTTAAATGTCTATCTTTATGTATCAGTTGATGCATGTATTGTAGATTTTTCAGATATCATTTTTGCAAATAGTATAAATCAGAAGTATCACTGTTTGTACTTGGTACTATAATTTGTTGTTTTTCCCCAGTTTCTCGGTTTGTCTTCCCTTCATTATTCACATTCTCTAGACCTCCTAACAACTTTCTTAATCCTACTGTCACTTCTGCCTTTCCTCTATCTATGTCATTCACAGCTAAGTTCATTTTAAGTGGTACTATTTCTCCAGGTGTCAGGGTTATTGATGTAATAGTGCTCTTATCTATGGTGAAGTCATGGTATGTCTCAGTAGACCTTTCAATCTTACTAGGGTCTGTTTTGTTGTTGCTATTGTTTCTTGTGACTATTAGAAAAGTGTTTCCCACGAGAAGAATAGAAAGTACCCAGAGAAACTGGCATTCTTTTATTCTTTTTCTATGGTTCTTTCGGCTTCTGACTCTTTTGCTCTGCGACAGTGGTTTAGGTGTACCCATGGTCCGATCTCCTTTACCTTAACTGCTGTTGGAGTGGCGAGGATCACCTGGTAAGGTCCTACTTGTCTTGGCTGTTTCCACTTCCTTTTGAACTTCTTCACATAAATCCAATCACCTGGATTAACCGGAAGATCAGGGGTTTCTGCTGGTGGCCCTTGTGCTTCTTTAGCCTGTGAATAGATAGATCTCACAACTTGGGTTAGTCCTTTCAAATACCTTCCTAATTCACTTTCCAGTACTTCCAAACTTACTTCTCCTTCTCTTGGTTTCATTACAGGTACAGACATTACTCTACCAGTAATCATTTCATGCGGTGTTAAGTGTGTAAACCTATTTCTACTATTTCTCATGGCCATGAGTGCTAATGGTAAACATTTAACCCAATTTAATCCTGTTTGCCTGCAGGCTTTTGCTAATTTTATTTTTAGAATTCCATTGCAACGTTCTACTATGCCGGCTGATTGAGGATGCCATGCGCATGAGAATTTATGTTGAATCCCTGTCATTTTACATAGATCTGAAATTACTTCAGCAGTAAAGTGAGTTCCATTGTCACTACTAAGTGTTTGGCAGACACCAAATCTAGGGAAAATTTCAGTTGCTAAAGCTTTTGCCACAGTTTTAGAATCCGCTTGGGCAGATGGGAAAGCTTCTACCCATCTAGAAAATCTGTCTATGACAACTAAACAGTAACGCTTTCCTTCTGCTGGGTTGACCATATCTACATAGTCCATTACCAAATGGGTAAATGGACCCACCGGTGGAGGCATAGTGCCTGGAAGTGTTGGGATTCCCTTTTTAATGTTTATTTCTTGACAGATTTGACAATTTGAAATCCAGTTAGTCACATGTTCAGTTAATTTAGGAATAAACCAATGGTTTTGAATTGTTCTCATCATTTCCCCCCTTGCAGAGTGGCAAATTCCATGAGCTGCTCTACAAATAAGGTGTATTAGTGCGGCAGGAGCCACAATTTTACCAGTTATTGTTTGGCGCCAGAGGCCTGAAGCTTGGTCTAAGGCACAGCCTCTAGATTCCCAATCAGATTTTTCAGAGGCTATGGCTTGATTTTGTGCCTCGATTAATTGTTGTAGAGGTACCTCTTGAGCTTGGATTACAGATGCTTGGACTGCTATAGGCCAGTACTCCATGCTGGCAGCTAGTTTGGCTGCTTTATCTGCATAATTGTTACCTTGAGACACAGGGTCATTACAACGAGTATGTGCTGCACATTTAATAATGGCTAATTTAGATGGCAGTTTCATGGCCTCCAGCAGTGCAGTTATTTCATTTTTATTGCGAATAGGTGTTCCTCCTGCAGTGAGGAAACCTCTTCGTGCCCAAACTCCTCCCCAACTATGTACAACCTTACATACATATGCAGAATCACTATAGATGTTGACTGATTTTTCTGAGGCTAAAATACATGCTTTGGTTAAGGCTGTGAGTTCAGCTTGCTGAGCACTAGTTCCTGGACTGAGTGGGGCTTTGACGATGGTTTGAAAAGTCCATGGGTCAACTTGGGAAACAATAGCATAACCAGCTCGTCTTTTTCCTGTTGTTTGATCAATAAATGAAGATCCATCTATGAATAGAATTAGATCGGGAGATGGTAAAGGTTCAGAGAAGAGGTCTTCTCTAGTCTTGGAGTCTTGTTCAATAATAAGTTCACAATGATGCGGTGTGCCTTCTTCTGGGGTAATCATAAGTTCAGCAGGATTAACAGTCTTACAGCGTATAATAGTAAGGGATGGTTGGGAAAGGAGGATTTCATAGCCTGTTACTCTTCGGTGAGACAATGATGACTTTCCTCAGCTAAGAAGTGCTTCTACTGCATGCGACACATATAGTGTGACTGAATGGCCTGCCACAATGGGTGTGGCTTTTTCCACAGCAAATGCTGCTGCAGCTAATCCACGTTCACAGGGGTGCAGGCCTCGTTCTACACTATCCAATCGCGTACTGTAATATGCAATAGGTTTGTTTTTCCCAGATTCTTGCTGTGTAAGTACTGCAGTAGCAAATCCTCCCTTTTCAGAACTAAACAAATGGAAAGGTTTTGTGTAATCTGGAAGTCCAAGAGAGGGTGCATTTTGGAGGGCTAATTTCAGAGCTTGAAATGCTTTTTCTGCTTCGCTGTTCCATTGTAAAACTTTTTGGGGTGTGGCCGTGGTGCACAAATCATGGAGAGGTCTGCTGAGTTCTGCATAGTCACAAATCCATTGACGACAATAGCCAGTCATTCCTAGAAAACGCTGCATTTCTTTGGTTGTCCGAGGTTTTGGCACATTAGTAAGAGCTTCAATTCGGTCTTGAGCAAGGCGCTTCTGTCCCTTGTTTAACATGTGGCCTAAGTATTTTACTTGTTCTTGACAAAATTGGAGTTTTGTTTTTGATACACGATGACCTTTTTCCGCTAGGGCTTTGAGTAGAGCTTTACTATCTTGCAGACAACTGTCTTTGTTTGGACTACACAGAAGGAGATCATCTACATATTGAATGAGAGTACTTCCTCCAGGAGGATGAAAATCAGATAAATCTGCTCTGACCATTCTGTTGAAGATACTAGGTGATTCAACATACCCTTGAGGTAAGCGACAATAGGTGTACTGTTGACCACGATAGGTAAACGCAAACAAATGCTGTGAGTTTGGATGTACGGGTATGGAAAAATAAGCTGAACAGAGGTCGATGACAGTGTAATAAGTTGTAGAGCTTGGAATGTTTGTCAATATAGTAGATGGATCAGGAACCATTGGATATTCCGCAATTACTTGTTCATTTAAAGGTCTTAGATCTTGAACCATTCTCCATTTGCCTCCAGGCTTCTTGACAGGATGTATGGGTGTGTTACATGGGCTGTTAGTAGGATAGATCACTCCAGCCGTGAGGAGATCTTGGATTGTAGTGCTAATGCCTTCTTCTGCATCTTGACTGAGCGGATACTGTTTAACTCTGGGTCCGGACATTTCTGGTTTCAGTTGGATTTGAACTTCACCACAAGATTTCTTAAGTCCAATGTCTGAGCCTCCCTTCGCCCATAAAAAGAAAGTGCAATTGGACTCAGCTGTGCAGGACCCGCAGAAGTTCTCCTAGAGCGGGCTAAGTATCTGTTTTTTGCCAATAGTGTAGCTAGATTAGACTTCTACCTGTTTTGTAGTTTGCCCAGCATTAGTTTTGCTGTTTGTTTGTGTAGTAGCCTATTAGTCTCATTTGCTCTAAACTGCATTAGGCAGGTATTGTGTGGAGCTAGTTAGCTGCTTAGCTTGTGGGGTAATTGCTCAGTCATCAGCTGCTATTCATTTGGTAATTAGGGTTTGTAGTCTGGCTTGGAGCGACGCTAGCGTCGCTCCCTCCCAGTTTTGTGTTATTGCATCTCTATCCTTCTGCCATCACCCTTCCTCTCACTACTCCCTGTCCTCACTGCTATGCTATGTGTCAACCCCATCCCAACCTGTTCTCTCCCCTACAGAACTCGCTTCCGCAGGCGAGGCCCCCCGCGGCGACGGAACCTCTCCAACCTTCGCTATCCCTCACTGACCCCCTGTGACAGCTTCACAGTCGCAGGAGGGCTATGGAACTGCCAGTCTGCTACGCGGAAGGCTGACTTCATTTCGGCCTACGCGTCCCTCCTCTCTTTACATTTCCTTGCCCTCACTGAGACATGGATCACACCAGGCAACACCGCAACCCCTGCAGCCCTCTCCTCCTCCTTCTCCTTCTCTCACACCCCCCGCCCGTCTGGCCGTGGCGGGGGCACAGGTTTGCTGATCTCTCCGTCCTGGAAATTCTCTGTTCTTCCCCTCTCTCACCTCTCCATCTCTACCTTTGAATACCACTCTGTCTCAATCACCTATCCTGTTAACTTGTATATTGTGGTTATCTATCGCCCTCCAGGGCCCCTGGGAAGCTTCCTCGATGAGCTTGACACCCTGCTGAGCTCCTTCCCAGAGGATGGCACCCCACTGATCCTCCTGGGAGACTTCAACATCCACCTTGATGCCTCCCACTCCGCAGCCTTCCTGCCCCTACTCCACTCATTCGATCACTCCCTGATGCACTCCCCACCAACACACAAAGCTGGCAACCTCCTAGATCTGGTCATCCTGAGGAATTGCTCCTCCTCCGATCCCACAGTGACCCCTCTGCACCAGTCCGACCACCACTTCATTTCCTTCTCCCTCCCTCTTGCTCCCCTCCCTCCCTCCCCTCCATCCACTCCTACTGTCATGGTCCGCCGTAACCTCCGCTCCCTCTCTCCCTCCTCTCTCGCTTCTAGTGTCACTGCTTCACTCCCCACTCTTGAATCCTTCTCAAACCTTCCCACTGACTCTGCATCCTCCGCTCTGTCTTCCTCGCTCTCCTCAGCACTTGACTCTCACTGTCCTCTAGTCTCCAGGCCGGCACGCTCGTCCCCTCCCAGTCCGTGGATGTCTGACCCCCTCCGAACCAACCGGGCCAGCCTACGTGCAGCGGAGAGGAAGTGGAGGAAATCCATGGCTCAATCCGATCTGTCTGCCTACCAGTCTATGCTAGCTACATTTTCTACTGCTGTAACCTCTGCTAAAATTAATTATTACCAAACAAAAAATCATAAATCTACCTCTAACCCCCATCAATTGTTCTCCATTTTCTCTTCTCTCCTCAGCACTCCTCCTTCCCCACCTCAGTCCTCCCTCGCTGCAGATGACTTTGCAGCTTTCTTCGATGAGAAGATTGCAGACATCCGCAGCTCCGCAGCTCCTTTACGTCCACCGCCACCCTTCCCCACTCCCCCCTCTCTGTTTCCTCCCCTCGTTTCTCCACTTTCTCTCCTTTCACTGACTCTGATGTTTCCCAGCTCCTACTCTCCCACCGCCCTACCACCTGTGCTCTTGACCCCATCCCTTCCTCTCTCCTCCAGACTATCACACCTGACATCCTCCCATTTGTCACCTCCCTTGTGAACTCCTCCCTGTCTTCTGGATGTTTCCCCTCTTCCTTCAAGCTGGCCCACATCACCCCACTACTGAAAAAGCCCACTCTGGATCCCTCCGTCATCCAGAACTACAGTCCTGTTTCCCTCCTCCCTTTCTTATCCAAAACCATTGAACGAGCTGCTTCTAACCAACTCTCCTCTTTTCTCTTACTGAACAACCTCCTAGACCCTCACCAGTCCTGCTTCAGACCTGGCCACTCGACAGAGACCGCACTCCTCTCGGTCAGTGAGTCGCTTCACGCCGCACAAGCAGCCTCCCATTCATCTGTCCTGATCCTCCTAGACCTTTCTGCTGCCTTTGACACAGTCAACCACCCCATCCTCCTGTCCTCCCTGGCAGCTATGGGGATCTGTGGCACAGCACTAGACTGGATCGAGTCCTACCTCTCCGGTCGCTCCTTCCAAGTCTCCTGGGCTGGTGCAGTATCGGCACCTCGCCCCCTTGCCACAGGAGTTCCCCAGGGCTCAGTCCTTGGTCCCCTTCTATTCTCCCTGTACACCCAATCTCTTGGTCCTGTAATCTCTGCCCACGGGTTGTCCTATCATTGTTATGCCGATGACACCCAACTCTTTCTCTCCTTCCCCCCCTCTGACACACAGGCCTCTGCTTGCATCTCTGCTTGCCTGAGGGACATCCAGAGCTGGATGGATAACCACCATCTTAAGCTGAACCCAGGTAAGACAGAGATGATCTTCATCCCTGCTCCATCCTCTAACCTCCTTGACTTCTCCATTACCCTAGGGGACACCGTGGTGTCATCATCACCCACCGCAAAAAACCTCGGAGTGGTGATGGACAACAGACTGTCCCTCTCCCAGAACATCACGGCGGTGAGTCGAACGTGCAGGTTCTTCCTGTACAACATCCGGAGAATCCGCCCCTTCCTCACCACCTACACAACCCAGCTCCTGATTCAAGCAATGGTCCTGTCCCGCCTGGACTACTGCAACTCACTGCTGGCTGGTCTGCCAGCATCCGCCATCAGACCCCTGCAGCTCATCCAGAATGCTGCAGCGCGTCTGGTCTACAACCTCCCCAGACATTCCCATGTCACCCCCCTGCTCACTGACCTCCACTGGCTGCCTGTTATGGCTCGCATCAAATTTAAGACCTTGGTGCTTGCATACCAGGCAGTTAAGGGGTCAGCACCTGGATACATCCAGAGGATCATCAGACCCTACACACCAGCCAGACCTCTCCGTTCTGCCACTTCTGGACGCTTGGCACCTCCCCCTCTTCGTGTCTGTACTTCCCGCTCCCGTCTGCTGTCTGTCCTGGCCCCACGCTGGTGGAATGACCTCCCCGTGGCGGTCAGAACAGCAGAGAATCTAACTACCTTCAAACGCAGACTAAAGACTCATCTCTTCAGGCTGCACCTCTCCCCACCCCTCCCTAGCCTATAGTTTAGCTCAATGTACCTAGTTAGGCTATTCGAGCATGTTAGTTTTTATTTGGCAGGATTGTTCGTCTGATTCTGATCAGGAAATTGTGATTTCAGTGCTAGTTTGTATTTGGCAGGGTTGTTTGCTGAACAGGTTACTCTACAGGGTTGGAGTCCTGATCTGTGGTCACTTCTGGCACTACAATCCTTATTTCGCTCTAGTATGTTTCTTTTGTACCTCTGTACCTGGAACTAATGCACTTGTTGTACGTCGCTCTGGATAAGAGCGTCTGCTAAATTCCTGTAATGTAATGTAATGTAATGTAAATAATCTGGAACATCACTAAGGAACTGTTCCTCTTCATCAGTTAGTATCATTAAGGCTCAACTGGTTTGGTGTACTTCTCCAAACGAACAGGCGTGATCAAATCAGTAGAAATAAACCATTCTTCAGGATTGTTACCATTCAGAAGTCCAAGGATGTTGGTTGGAAGGTAAGGTTGCTGGGACATTCTTTTGATCATCGGTCCAATGTCTTTGGGTTCAAATCCTGGATTCACACCAAGTGTAACATGAGGGGCTGCAGAGGCTCCCATCATGTACCACTGTGTAGATGAAAAGCTGTCATTTTTCAACATTACCATGGCTCCTACTCCCTCTTTTCCAATGTAGATGCCTCGGATATGAATCATGCCCTCCATGCCTCTCACATTTTCAAAATCTTCAGCGTATTCTTCGTTGTTTCCTTTGGGGTCAAAGTAGAGAGTAAGATGTTGTTGCCCAGTATTTTGCAAATGAAGAATATTTTGTGATAGTAGTGGACAGGTAGACGACCAGAGGGTCTGTGGTGTGGGGATGGCTGGTTTAAGCAGCCACACCTGCCCTGGGTCAAGTTAATTAGACCTGGCCAATTGGATAATTGGTTGAGAATTAGATAATTGGCCAGGCTGATTGGGCCCAGGAACAGGAGTGGCTGCACCTGTGCGTAGTGAGGTAATCACTGCGCACAGGTTAAATCTGCCATCCCCACCCACACCAGGGAGCTCTGTCATGACAGTTTTTAACATCTGCTCCTCGGCTATAACATCTTGCCGACCCTCGTAAATAAACGTGGACTGTTTGAACATCTTCTCCCTGTGTCTCTGTGCTGGAGGGCCCCAAGGAAAGCCACTTCGGTGGCCTGTAGCAGGCGTGTTTGCCACAGTGGCGCCCAACGTGGGGCTCCTCCGGCACAGGAAAGAGGCACAGGAGGGCCAGCCAGGAAGCACACTGGAGGAGGGGCAGCTGAGGTGTTCCCGACAGGGCTTCGGGCGGATCCTCCAGGCCAAAGACGGGGAGCGGGAGATGACCACGGAGGGGAAGGAGGCGATCCTCAGCTGGGACGCTGAGGAGCTGGGCCTGGCCGGGAAGGCAGGTCAGCTACGGGCGGCGCACGAGCGGTGGCCGCGCCGTTTTGCTTCCTTCTTTGTCCGTTTGGTTGTTTTAGCTTGTTGTTTTGGCCTGGTTGGTTTGCCCGGAGCCCAGGAGGGGGTAAGCCTGCAGCTGCCTGCCAGCAGAGCAGACTGGCAGCCCCCACAGCTACGAGGGTTCCTGGTCCCCCGCGCCGCAAGGAAGCAAGCCCACCAGCCCAGCCACCCCACCACAGCCCCTGGAACAGCCCAAGCCCGGTGACGCCCCCACCAGCCAGCAGAGCAGCCCAGGACTTCCCGTGCTCCAGGAGGGAGGAGGAAGAAGGGCTGCCTGGTTGTCCGGGGGAGGGTCACAGCATGTACTGGACTGTTCCGGGGCCACCCACCCTGACACTTTTGTGGAGTGTTTTTTATTTTATTTTTTTTGTTTGTCTTTTGCTTTGTTGGGAGTGCGGGGGGTGGTAGGGGGGGTAGGGGGGGGTAGGCTTCGGCCAGGGATTCTCCCTGGCCTCAGTTTGGCGTTGGGGGTATGCGGTATGGGGATGGCTGGTTTAAGCAGCCACACCTGCCCTGGGTCAAGTTAATTAGACCTGGCCAATTGGATAATTGGTTGAGAATTAGATAATTGGCCAGGCTGATTGGGCCCAGGAACAGGAGTGGCTGCACCTGTGCGTAGTGAGGTAATCACTGCGCACAGGTTAAATCTGCCATCCCCACCCACACCAGGGAGCTCTGTCATGACAGTTTTTAACATCTGCTCCTCGGCTATAACATCTTGCCGACCCTCGTAAATAAACGTGGACTGTTTGAACATCTTCTCCCTGTGTCTCTGTGCTGGAGGGCCCCAAGGAAAGCCACTTCGGTGGCCTGTGGCAGGCGTGTTTGCCACAGGGTCCAAAGAGTATCCAAATTATTCTCTCTTGGTAGTTGGGCACAATAAAGCACTGGACAGTCTGGTTCTGGTGTAATAAGGTCCATGACATATTGTCCTGGCAACCCAGGAAACGTACAAATGATACCCTCGGGGGAGCAGGAAATAGAAGCATTAAGTTTGCATAATAAGTCTCTTCCTAATAGGTTGACAGGCGTCTTTGGAGTAAACAGCAGTTTTGCTTCGACTGAACTGTTTCCAATAGTCATAGTTTGTGGTGCAGTAAATGGAACATTTTGAGTAACCCCTGAGAAGCCCCTTGTTTTGATATGTTGTCCAGTTAATGGCAGGTGCCGACCATCCAAGCCAATACAAGAATGTGTCGCACCAGTGTCAATGAGAACATTGCACATTTTCCCTCCAATATTAATGTCCACATGTGGCTCAGTTAGAGGGTGTTGTGATAAAATAGAGACCATTTGAGATTCCCCTGTTCCTAGGGTCTCAGAGCTCTCGGGGCAACCCTATTGGGTACTAAATCCTATACCCCACTGCCATTCATTGTGATTTTGTTGGACCATTTGGTTTGGCAACTCTTTGTTTCTTCCTTGTCTGGAATACACTGCCGATGGGCCATTGCGGCCTTGCTGTGACAAGAACCCTCCACCACATCCTCGGTTTTGAGGTCTGTTTCCTCTGCCTCTGTTTCCTTGTCCTCCTGACCAGCAGTGTCGGGCAAAATGTCCGAACTTACCACAAGCAAAACATTGCTGATTTTGGAGATTTTGTTGAGGTTGCTGCCATTGCTGTGGTCTCCACTGTGGAATTATCAGCTGTGCAGGTATCGGCATCTGCATTGATATTGGTTGCATCATTTGAGCTGGAGGTTCAAGAGGCTGCACTGGGCCCGAGTGCTGAGGTTGAGGTGGCTGAATGACTGCTGCTTGGGTAGCAGGTGCTTCTGTTTTTCCCTCTTTCTCAGAGATTTGTAGCATGAGTAATTTTTGTTTAAGGTTCTTATTCTTGCCCTCTGCAGTCTTAAGTGATTCCTTATATAGGCGCATGTGGTGAATAATATGCGTCCTTTGTTTTTCCCAGGGCTCTTGATCTAGGGCCACAACATTGTCCAGGGCCTTCTTTACTGAAAGGGGTAGAGCTTTGACCACCATGTGAAAGAACATAGTTTGGGCACCCTTTGATGAATCAAATGGCTCTCCCATATTAGTGAGCCACGTTTCCTGCATTCTGGAGATGAAATCATGGATGTCTTCATTTTCTTTTATTTCTGCATTCACAATTTGTCCTAGATTAGCCTTGTGAGGATACAAGGCTCTCAGAGCTCTCCATATAGCAGGTCTGTATCTATTGAAATTGTTGCCATCATGGTGATTTGTGACAAGCGCATTTGGCAGCTTTGCTTCTTCAAATACATCTTTTGTTTGCAACCCATAGCATCTGGCCAACAGTTGTTTAATATCTCCCAAGCATAGGGCAAGATGAGTTGTTTGGCTCTCCACCTTTGTAATCCAGGGGCCCGCTCCTTCAGTCATTCTGGGTAGATCCTTAACTATGTCTTCCATGTCCATGGCAGTCCATGGGATGTATCTGGTGAGCGATGGTTGACCCCCTGGTTGGGGCACAACTTGTAAAGGGTGCATGGATGCATCATACCGGTCTGGAGAGCCCCTCTGGCTTTGGCTTCTACGGGGCTGTCCTTTCTTAACTGATTCGACAAGGGCTTCGTGTATGCTCACCACATTTTCTTTTTGTCGTTTTAATCTCTGAAGATCTTCAAGGGGTACAGACACATCTTGTAATGCATTATGGTAGACGGCCTCAGCTTCTGCTACTCTTTCAGAGCTTAAGATTACAACTGGATCTATTTGCGGTGCAGCTTGGTATTTTGGTGTGCACAAGTGGGGATGGGGAGATATTTTGTTTTCCTCCCACTGGAAGTCCTCATTACTTGATTCTTCTTCAGAGTGGCTGAGAAGGTCTGGATCATGGACATCCACTTTGACGCGTAGTGTGCCCTTTAATGTTTTCTGTACTGTGCGTCTTTCTTGACATCCCTCACTTTTTTCTTTCTGCAACTTCTTAAGTACCTTCTTGTTTAGATGTGGCACTTTTTTTCTGGAATTTATTAGAGGCTCATCATCATCATAGGAACTGGTACAGATTGGTACATCTTTTTCTTCTAGTCCTTTTGTATTTTTATAGTGTGGTGGAGCGGTTCTTTTCAATGCATCTCGGTATCCCGTAGCATCAGGTCCTGTCTCTGCATGTATAAATGTTGATGCACCCCTGTCTGGTGAGAGCTCACTAGTCATTGTGTATGCCTTGTCATATTTACTTTTGCCCAGATGAACTTGACCCTTGGCTTGAAGAGTTCCGTGTACACTGGTTGTTTTCGAAGCTGACTGGCACTGTTCATCTTCTGAAGCTGCGCTCGAGACAACCAAATGGGTCAGTGCTTGGCTCGGATATAAAGATGGTGTAGTACTGCTATACGATGGTGGGCACACAGAAGTGAATTCCGGAGCTGTTGGCACCATTGCTTCCTCTGGCATTTCCTTATCTTTAGTCTGAAGGGGAGGAGCAACTTGGGTTTCTGCTTGTCTTATTGCTTTGGATCTGTGATTTGCAGCTTCATTCTTCCACTGGGTCAAGTGTATTCTAAGGGTTTTTAATTTTTCTTTCTGCCCAATCCGAGCCTTACTCTCTTTATTAGCTAATATGGTTTCAATAGCTTGCAAATATGCAGGGCGCCACATGCCCTGTTCTGGCCATGGGGTGGGACTGGTAGCTGTCCACTTCTGCCACTTTTTCATAGTATCATCATAAGATATTTGGAAGTACTCAGTCATTGCCTTTAAAGGAGTTAAGGGCTTAGGTATGTTATTTATTTCCTCAGTCATGATACAAGAGAGTGGGATTTTTTTCTCTCGATTCAATCAAATCCTTAGAGTAATTTTTTTTTCTTTTTTTTTTTTTTCTTCTAGTTAATCATCTTACAACCAGTCAACATCCACCATGGGTTCCGCTTTATCAAACACCTCCTTGTATGTTTTACTCCAAAAAATAGTTTATATTGCTCCCGTTATTGTGAGACCTTATCTCCCCCATAAGAGGGCTAAAATGATTATAGCAAACTTTGCATTCTTAAACACACATAACCCACAAAAGTATAAATCAGCAAAAACAAGTTTTCTTTTATAAGTAGAAAATAAATCAACAAATATACTGTAGGTAGCTCAAAAATAAGAATAACTCCACTGCTCAAAAGAGCCACCTATCACCATCGTTATACAGTCATTATAATTATAGATCCATAATATAAAACAATACGTATTGCGCAATTAATATATTTATGTTTCTAAAATGTAAAACAATATTTTCTGGGCCCATAAGACTAAGACAACCAATAAACATCACTTTGACAAACCACACATAGCAATTTTATCCCAACCAGAGCAACATAAAGACAGACACACCATATGAAAACAAAAAAACACAACAAAAAATAACACAGCTTATTGCAATAAGACTTTTAAACTTCTTTCTCTAACACGAATACAGGGTATCAATATATGTCCCTGACTATAGCCGCGTTTCCACCAAATTACCCGGAACTTTTAGTCCCAGGAACTACTTTTCCAGGAACTAAAAGGTTCCTTCAAACAATGGTTGCCTGCGTTTCCACCGCGGTCTAAAGTTCTGCGAAGATTAGGGAAATTAGCCCACTGACGTATGAAAAAGCGAAGTTGTCGTCGGCCCATCTGTCCAATGATTTCTTCTGTAACCCCATACTACCACCGAAGTAGCCTACATTATTTTCTAATAACCGGGACAGCCCGGAGGGGTTTATCCCACTTATATACAACGGGTTACCAACAATGACTATATATGGTTACTTTTGTATTTATTGATTTTTATTGATTTAATCACCTGGAATTGAAATATTCTTCTGCAGCCGTTTGGGCATATTTTACCGTTGTCAAGCAAAACTGTCGTTGGTAGTTGAACTTGGACCGTTGTTATGCAACAAATAGGATATAACAGGCCGATAGTCAGATTGTAACTGTTTTATATATCCTCTCAAACACATTCATTATGTTTTTATGCGAACATTCACTTTCATGTCTTGACATCCGAGGCGACAGAATGCATTCACATTTCCAGTATAACTGGCAACAACAGCAGAATACATGCACACGTTGTAAACAATTTGCTGTTTTATTACTTTCTCATCGTCAATTCCATATAGGCTAATCGCAAAATGACAAGAATAGAACGAAAACTCGGACTTGCGTGAAAATTTTAATTAGCAGTGGTACAGCCACCGTTTGTTTTCCTTCGAAGTCACTGCTAGCCGAGCAGCAAACCAGGCACCATAAATTAGCCCATAGTCTTCCTGGTCTTTTTGTGGAATTGAAGAATGGCAGAGTAAAATCACGGCAGTCTGAAAAAGCTAAAGGGACGACTACTAGAATTAACCTGTTATTTTACCATGACAAAAAGTGCGGAAGGTGATTTCCAGTTTGCTTTTACTGTATCACCAATGTGAATTACGCAGAACTACCGCATACCTCACATGACTGTATCAAACGTTTTGAGTCAATTACAACGGGCTAACTAAGAAAATCCGGAAGAAAATATTCAGCAACCGAATTAATCCGTTTGAATGTTTTGGTACGTAATATGCTATCCCAGCACGAATGCTTAGCATTTTATAAAACGAATACTAAAGCAAGAAAAGAACAGAAGAGCACACGTTATAATTCAAAGACGTTGGCAGGCTATAACCAAAACTAGGCTACTGCGCCGCATAACATACAAGTTTGATTTGAAGTTATTATGAAAATAAATCGGTTTGCGGCTGCATATTTTTAAACATGGCGGTTGAAAATAAACACAAAAAAATGCTGCGAGTACTCGACCAATCAGAAATGTTCAGTGCTGCAAGCTCCACCCAAAAGGTTCCTGTACTTTCGGAAAGTACTACCCCCCGAGCAGGAACTTTTTGGGGGTAAAATAAAGCCCCCGGAACTAAATTTAGACCCTAGTTCCTGCGGTGGAAACGCACTGAGTTCCTCAAAAGGTTCCTAGTTCCGGGGTAAAGTTCCTGCGGTGGAAACGCGGCTTAGAATTGTCAATAAGACTTTTGTATAGCTTTCCCTAAAACTGTCCCTTTCCTACCACTTTTCCCTATCACGCTTAATTCAGGGTAACAGTACACAATCACGCATACAGGTTCCCCTGATTATTAACCTTTTCACAGCGGATTTCATGTGGAAGACGTCTCCTCTCAACAGTTACTCTCTACACGTCCTGTTACGAAGGTCCGTTATGCATTTGGCTAGCTGCACCTAACTCTATTTACTCTTTCCCTATAGGCCTCTTCTGTCCCAGACAGGTCTTTAAACTCTTGTTTCTTTAATTCACTCTTTTCTTTACTTAATAATTCTTCATTAACCCCTTTTTTAATTTTTTATTCAACTCTTTTTTCTTTTATTCTCACACTCTCTTTATTCTCTTTACTCACTCTTTATACTCTTTTTATTTTCCTTATTCTCTTGTTACACTCTTTATTCACTCTTTATTTTCTTTATTCTCACAACACCACTTTAAACACACTGTACAACAACTCACCCCAGGAGTCCGTCACTCGAATCTGGCCACGGTTGGGGCCGACAGACTACGGGTAACTCCTTATCACAGACTTTCTATTAAAAAGGCGTCTGCTTACCTTTTACTAAAGTTGACCGGTCACTCGAAGGAGAAACACCGCACTCCGTCGGTTCCCTTGCGTGCCTCCCTCGAGGTTGTTGGACTCCTGGCTGGCTCGCCAAATTTTGTGGAGGAAAATCCCTTCTTAGGTTCGGTGGGTGAGTCGGTGATGCAAGAATATAGACTAGAACTTATGATTTCTTCTAATAACCTTTTTATTCTCTTTAATCAATAATCCTTGTCATGTACGTAGGCCTACGGGAGGTCTCTAGTACCATAAAGATACATAGAGAGCTTCTTCGCATTATGTTTTTACATCCTTTTTATACAACCAGATCTCCTCCTACCCTGATGCATCTTCCCTTTAAAACAACCAATCCCAGCCTAGGTCAAACATATGTTTCATAAGTTAGTTTAACAATAACTATCATATAATCTTACATTTTAATCAATAACAAATAGTTCACTGCACACACTTACCGAGGAATATATATGCATGACTTGAATAACAAGTATTTGTCCTCATGGTTAACAATTGTTCCATCTTCCAGTTCCAAAGTACATGCACTTTACATACACTCACTACATGCTGTAATTCAACCGAAATATTGACTCATATACACACCACCATGTTTTAACAAACTATGTTTATATCATTACCATTACCGTGATTACTTTGATTTTCATTCATTCATTTTAATAGAATATAATCTATACATTTACTAGATATAGCAAATCAGTTCTTTCTAGGTCAGTATCCTTTCTCTTCTCTTACAACTCAAAGGTCTTCTGCACAAGACTGTTTCCCAACAGAAGTTACTTACAAAATTCCACTGAGTAAATGTTTACAATTTTCCCTCCTGCAACTGGGGTTCAAGGATTCTCTAGGTAGTATGCATCAGTGTACAAGGAGACCACTGTCTTTCCTTAGTTACAAATTCTTACATAACACAGAATACATATTGTTCTTCAGAGATCATCCCATAATCACATACAATTAAATATATTCTTGATCAGTACAATCTTAAATAAGAAGAAATGTAAAAACATTAAAAGAATGAAGAAAAACCATACTTCCACAATACCCTTTACAAGCAGAAAGAGCACTGTTATCAACTATTGATATTTTGTTGAATCCCACATCTACTGTCAATATAAATAGCCAAGACTCCTCCAAAAATTGTGAAGAATTAGCATCCTTTTTTAGAGACAAGATTACCAAAATCCGTGCGGATATAGCGAGTCCCAGTGGAAGTCCTACACTGGACTTTCCAACTGTTCCATCCTCTGCACGCCTGAATACCTTCACTGAGATAAGTGAAATAACACTTCGGGATATTGTCTCAAAAATGAAATCATCCACATGCTCTATAGACCCCATTCCGGCCAAATTATTCAAAGATGCATTTGACTGCCTATCTCGAGATACTCTGTAGGAAAATTTTGAGACTCCCCATGACTGAGATGACGTCACATGTTAAAGTTAGGGTATTCCCATCAATGTTGATCAAACTGTTTCCTCCAAACTCTCGATGCTTCATGATAAAAATACATCACATATATGACTATACACTCATATAATCAATATGTAATCCAATAAACCTATATCAGTAGTTGCAGCTAAGCTTATGGAAACGCAAGAAACCACAGTATCAACTGCAGAAAAAAAGCAAGAGAACGCAGAAGGCTTAAAAAAACCACACTTACTCACACAGCAGAAAACATTATTCAAATACTAACCATACACTTATATTTTCAAACTGATCAACCGCTAATAAATGTGCTAGAAGACTAATATTTTAATATTTTACAGTGACCCCATTCCACAATAACGTCATCACCTAAGAACAGAAAATCATTGTGGTGGCAAGAAGGTCAGGTAGACCCAAGAGCAGGAAATCAAAATCATTGTGGTGCCAAGAAGAACAGATGGCTGGTATTTTTAGAAATGTGTTAAGGGGAGTTGTGGGGTACATTTGTGAATAAAATGAATGTAAAACTGACAATCGAGGTTCAATTCTGCAGAATTGATCCGGCTTTGTGCACCTGTGCAAATAAAGTCTAACTTTTCTGAAGAGCTTGCTGCTGTGGTGTCTTTCCCCTTGTGAAATTGTTTTCTACAGATTGGCGATTCGACTTTGAATTCTGTCGGTTCCTAGACACGACATTTTGGGGGCTCGTCCGGGATACGAGAAAGGGATCGCTGAAGCTCCCGGCTCCTGGAGACAGAGGCAGAGGGTACTATCCCCTTAAAAAGCTGGCCAGCTTATCAAAAGGTAAGAGTATTTAACTATTTGTTTCGGATTGGGGCACTGTCCCCTCTGACCTCCACTCCCTGAACGCCGGGAGTGAAATCCTCTCGTAAAACTAACCCGGACACTAACACCGAAAATTGAGGGGAAGGAAGCAGCGAGCTATTCAGAAACGTACGCAACGAACCGTGAGTGAATTGAGTGTGGTATGAGTGAAAGGACGTCATAAATTGTTTGTGTTGCAAAGTGTGATTGAACCAAAAATAATATTGGAAATATTGTTACTGCTGAAGGTTTACACTGTTGCTGTTGTTTTAAAAAAAGGTGCCAGAGACATGGGAGGAGAGAAACCCAAGAAGGGCCACCTGCAAGAGCTCTGGGAAAAGCGTTTTTGGGAAAAACACTGTTCTCTGAGGTGTAAAGTAAGAGAAAAAATTGTTGGTAAGGTAAAATATTGTTAAGCTGTGCTTATGCTTAGATTAGATGCTTGTGCTTGTGCGGAAATAACGTTGTATTGAGGCAACTGAGGTAAAAATTGTGATTTATGTGTATGTACAACTATAAAGGAGACGGGTGAAAATTAAATGATAAACTAAAATAAGTAAAGAAACGTGAAGTGTGTAGAAGGTAATACGGGGGGAAAATACAATGAAAGTATTAGCCCTGGCTGAGAAATAAAGGTTAAATATATAATATCTATAAATAATTAATAAAATAAAAGTATTAGCCTCGGCTGAAAATAAAGGTTATATAATAAAAATATATAATAAAATATAAATAATAAATACAATAAAAGTATTAAAATAAACATAAAATAATGGAAAAAGGAGAGAAAACGCCGGTTGAAATAATCACGGGAAAATATCCTAAATGTGAACAGGAGATAGAAAATATATCAGAAAAATGGACAAAAAGAACTAAAAGAATGGCGACAAAATGGCCTAAAGGGGGTACGTTTGATAGGGAAATATGCGATCAGATGGGAGGGGTAATAGCAAATTATAGAACAGGAGACAAGTCAGAAAAAAGAAAGCTAAAAAGAGAACAGGAAAAAGCAATTTTAGGATGGTTTAGGTCCGCTTCCCTAGAAAAAGATGTAGGAATAAGTAGGGGTCGCAGTGAAATAATGACTCCTCCTCCGTATGCCCCGCAGTCACCGGGACATACGGTGATAAAAGAGAAAGGCTTGTACCCGATATGCCCGGTAACATCTGAAGCGCCATCTGCAGCGACAGTGTGTCCAGTAGTAAAAGGACAGGTTCAGATACAAGGGTGGGTAGAACATGAGGAAGGTGAGGAACAGCTCGGGATAGAGAGAGCGCGGCTTGAGGAAGAAAAGGGAAAAATAGATACAAGGGTAACAGAGCTAAGGGGAGAATACAAGGAAGTGGAGGAATTAGAAGAGCTGTTAAAAGAAAAATATAACCAGTATGATGAATACCATAGCCGGTTAATAAAAAAGGCAAAAGAGATAAGAGACACTGAGAAAAAACAGCAAGCGTCTAATATACGCCAAAAGCCTGAACAGGTGGGGTCAAAAAGAGACAGAGAAATACATAAAAGACACGAAACTGCGGGGTGGGGAAACACTAAATGGGAAAAGCTCCCGTATAACACGTGGGAAGAGCTGAAGCCAAAAAATACCAAGGGAACAGATTCCCGAGATAAGCATAAGCTAAGTTTAGCAAAAGGCACTACAAATAAAAAGCAAATCCCCCAAGCAGAATATAAATTAGAATATAATAAAGGGGAGGAGGAGTTCTCCTCAGCAGAAAAAAGTGAGGCAAGCAACAGTGAGGCAAGCCAGGCAAGTAATAGCGAGGCAGAAGAGTCAGACGGTGGAGAGGGGCCTGCACAGGTGGGGGGAGACTTAGCTGGGCGTAAGAAAAAGACCGCCAACCCGGCGTAACCCAGCAGCAGAAGGATATAGCCATAATACTAAAAACCCCAATACCATAGCGCCATTGTTGATTAGGGAAGGTGGTGTGCCCCAATACATTCCCTGGTCCACCCAAGATATGCATAATGTAATAACCAATCTCCCTGATTTGCAGAATGGGGCGAGCCACTGGATCAGGGTGCTGGAGGAGGAGACGACAGGCCGGATCCTGGCTGTGGGGGACCTGAAGGCTCTCCTGGGAAAGGTTGTGGGGATGGAAACAATGCTGGACATATTTGAGCAGGCTGGCCTTGACAGAAACCACGCGCAGTCTCCAGCAGTGGACGGTGGGTCGTTTGATAACGTGCGTGGGGTTGTTTGGACTGCTCTGCGAGCCCTGTATCCCGCACGACCGGACATAATGACCTTAACGGGACCGCCGTTAAAAGACAATGAATCACCGGTAACATACACCCACACGCAGTTGCGCAGGCGGAGATTGATAACTGAAAGGGACGTACGGACAGATCCCATAATGACCACCCTCTTCCGCAAAGCCATCCGGGAATGGCACATGGAATGTCACAGGAAGTGGGGCGCCGCCTCGATGAGGTGGTGGGACTGAACACCATGGCACACAGAGAATTTGTGGATCATGTGGTGCACGCTGTAGAAAGGCAGCGGAAGGAAGGGAAAAAGCTGGAAGATCAAACAAAAGACATTCAAAGGAAGCTACTGCAGAGAGTGTTGGAGGAACCATGGAAACAACGTTACATTGAGGAATCTGATACATTTGGATGCTGCTATGGCAGCAGAGGATGTGCAGGCACCCAACGTAGCATACAAGGGGTGGTGCACACCCAACGCTGTCAGACGCTGAGAATAAGAATACAGCGAGGGGAGTCATTCGGGGCCATAAGATCTGACCCCGAAAGCGGGGAAATGTAGGAAAATTTTGAGACTCCCCATGATTGAGATGATGTCACATGTCAAAGTTGGGGTATTCCCATCAATGTTGATCAAACTGTTTCCTCCAAACTCTCGATGCTTCATGATAAAAATACATCACATGTATGACTATACACTCATATAATCAATATGTAATCCAATAAACCTATATCAGTAGTTGCAGCTAAGCTTATGGAAACACAAGAAACAACTGTAGAAAAAAAGCAAGAGAATGCAGAAGGCTTAAAATAAATCACTTACTCACTCAGCAGAAAACATTAATCAAATACTAGCCATACACTTATATTTTCAAACTGATCAACTGCTAATAAATGTGCTAGAAGACTAATATTTTAATATTTTACAGTGACCCCTATGTAACCTGAATACAATGGAAAATTACAGGAGGCTGTGACTTGTATGCTTAATGGGAAATTACAGAATAAAGACTAATATTTTTTTAAGGGAAAGTTGGGGTAACATTCCACAATAACGTCATCACCTAAGAACAGAAAATCATTGTGGTGCCAAGGTCAGGTAGACCCAAGAGCAGGAAATCAAAATCATTGTGGTGCCAAGAAGAACAGATGGCTGGTATTTTTAGAAATGTGTTAAGGGGAGTTGTGGGGTACATTTGTGCATAAAATGAATGTAAAACTGACAATCGAGGTTCAATTCTGCAGAATTGATCCGGCTTTGTGCACCTGTGCAAATAAAGTCTAACTTTTCTGAAGAGCTTGCTGCTGTGGTGTCTTTCCCCTTGTGAAATTGTTTTCTACAGATTGGCGATTCGACTTTGAATTCTGTCGGTTCCTAGACACGACAACTCTAAAAATGTTAGGCCTAATTCATCGTTAACGATGGGTATTTTCCCAGATGTTTTTAAGACCGCTCTGGTAAAACCACTACTCAAGAAATCTAATCTGGATAGTTCCGTTCTGAACAATTACGTATCAAACCGGAAACTGAAATTCTTTGAGTCGAGCAGTCGGTTTTTTTTTTTTTTTTTTAGACCGTCAATGTGCATTACAATACCGGAGTAGGCCTACATCATTATAGAATCTTACAAAAATGGACAGTGGTTATATTACAATATTGAATTGTAAATAAAATGAAGGGAATTATAGCCTAAATTTAGTGTTTGTATTCTTGAAATCCGCGCGTTCTAGAAAAATTCCACGTGACAACCTTCGCGGTAAACTGGAGGGAGAAGCTGAAGCTGGTTGTTAGAGGAGCAGGCGGTCAGACCAGAGGTGCGTTCAAGTTCAGCGAACAGAGGCGAATGTTCGTAGCGAACATGTTTTCTTTAAACAGTTCAATTTGAATGGCTTTTTACGAACATTCCAAATTGCTTGCATTAAACATAAACAGACATGGCGACGAGAGCTAAGTACTCACAGCCGCTTCTGTGATCATCGATGATAAAAAAACAATGGCTAGCTAGCGAACAATAATAACATTGGCCAGCGTTAGCAATCACATTATTGAAAAAACTGATCACACTTAACGGTATCTTCAATTGAAATACCCATCTGGGAACATTTCCCTCAGTCCAGCGTCCATTTTTGTTCGCCGCAAACTACCTTTTCAGACCGTTCGCTTATGTTTGCAAACGTTCGCGGCGAACACAAAGCTAACGGAAAAAAGTTTGAATAGTTAGTAGCCTAATCTGAAGTCCCCGTGGGCTTTTATCAGTACCTACTACAGCTCCAAGAAGGAAATGATGCAATTCTGGGCTCTGCA
The DNA here is from genome assembly GCA_039654925.1 of Anguilla pacifica. Lineage (NCBI taxonomy): Eukaryota > Metazoa > Chordata > Actinopteri > Anguilliformes > Anguillidae > Anguilla > Anguilla pacifica. The sequence goes on from CM077295.1 coordinate 9,743,988, forward strand.
GATGTTTACCTAACCTCAGAATTTGTGAAGTATGTATTTAAGTAGTAGAAAATGACTCAGTAGTAGTATAAAATACAGAGGACATACCACAGCAAATAGTTTACGTGGAAGTGAAAATCTTCCATTAACCACTGCTTAGTAGGAATTTCCATTTCCATTAATCCAATGAATAGAGACCAAATTTCCATTCGGACGATGAGATCTCGGGATGGACCTTAAACATTAACCGTGGGAACATTCTCACAACTCTGCTCCTGGCCAAGTAGGCACGCCCAAAATATGGAGGCGGGTGACGGGGGTCTCAGTGCTGTACCTCGCGATACACGAGACAGGAACAGACCGATGTGGAAAAGAGTTCCCAATAACGCTCTCGAAGACACAAAAGCGTTAGCCGTCTTTAAGCCGGTTCTTAAAAAATCTTTATGTATTTACACGGTTATAATGGACAGGCAGAAACAGAAGCTGGTTTATATACAGAAGACACAGGTGTTCATAGGAAAGCTAAAACTATAGTCACTATGTACATCTGGAGCAACAGTATCAGACAGACAGGACTCGGGACACGTTTTACGACAAATTTTTTTCCAATGCTACATAACGTTACGACTTTAGCCTATGAAGTACTGTATACGTTAAAAACCAACACAATGGTGTATGTACAAGAATCCAGTGTTTCTCCTGCTTAAAGTCAAAATCACTGAATCATATATATATATATATATATATATATATATATATATATATATATATACACATACACACAAATATACATATTCAACTGTATGTATATATGCAGGTATACAGACACATGAATATATAGCTACCTGTAGTGCAAAGGTAGCAACAAAAATATGAATATTACAATGTAATGTACATAAAATTAAAATAACCAGGAATACACCGATTTTTATGAAAAAAGTATGTTTCTATAAAAACTATCTGTACTGGCAGAAAATAGAACATTTTTGATTACTTTACTAATTTACTAATTTAGAATGAGGACAATCAAAGTATCCCTTTTTTAATGCAAATCTAAACAACTTAGTTTTTCTATACATTATTATTTTTAAATGCATAACCTATGTGCAATATTTAAAAAAAAAACTTGAGCCCTCAAAAATACTTCATTTCATGCAAAAAGTATGAATAGTTAAATAAAAATCTCCCTCTTTTCTTTCCGTTGCCCTGGGAACAGGAAGTGAGGAGGAGGGGCAGTGTTATGAAACAGGAAGAGGGGGGGGGGGTGGGGTTATGGAACAAGAAGAGGGGAGGGGGGGTGCAGTTATGGAACAGGAAGATGGGGAGGGGGGGCGGGGTTATGGAACAGGAAGATGGGAGGGGGGCAGGGTTATGGAACAGGAAGGGGGGGGCAGGGTTATGGAACAGGAAGATGGGGAGGGGGCGGGGTTATGGAATAGGAAGATGGGGAGGGGGGTGGGGTTATGGAACAGGAAGATGGGGAGGGGGTGCAGGGTTATGGAACAGGAAGGGGGGGGCAGGGTTATGGAACAGGAAGAGGGGAGGGGGGGCGGGGTTATGGAACAGGAAGAGGGGAGGGGGGCAGGGTTATGGAACAGGAAGATAGGGAGGGGGCGGGGTTATGGAACAGGTAGAGGGGCGGGGTTATGGAACAGGAAGATGGGGAGGGGGCGGGGTTATGGAACAGGAAGAAGGGGAGGGTGGGCAGGGTTATGGAACAGGAAGCGGGGAGGGTGGGCGGGGTTATGGAACAGGAAGAAGGGGGGCGGGGTTATGGAACAGAGCTGGAGCGCAGCGCCGGCACTTCGTAGAGTTTGAGAGTCTGCTTGTCGTCGGGCTCCATCGCCCCCTGGTGGCCGAGGGCGGTCGGCGCGGGGGGGGGGGGGGGGGGGGGGGGGCGGCCTGCTCTTTGGGCTGCTTGCAGGCGAACTCAGCCATACTGAAGACGAACTGCAGGCAGCCCAGCTTGACGCAGCTGCCAGGGTGGAGCAGGGCGGTGCCCTCCCAGCCCGCCCCGCTGCCCCCGATCAGGCTGGAGCTGCTGGCCTTGCAGACGCAGGCGGCCCGCGCCCCGCCCTGGGAGCGGTGGCTCATCATGCCCCCGCCGCCCCCCGCCCCTGGACCCGCCCCCAGACCCGGGCCCTCCTCTGCGCCGACCTCCTCCTCCCGACCTCCTCCTCCCCATCCTCCTCCCGTTTCCTCCTCTTGCAGCGCCCTGGGGAGAGAAACAGGAGCATGTGTCAGAGACCTTCTGGAAGATTCTGAATGGGGGGTTCAGACTCTACATGGGGGGGCATTACACAGCAGCCAATGTAAGCCTTGGAATCAGAACTTTAGAAAATCCTGAAAAAAGCCCAAAAACACAGCACTGTGGTCGGACAGTACAGTATTATAATTTTTATCATATTCTTACCCTGACTGACGAGAAAACATTAAAAATCAACGCAAACATCCAGACTGCATACATATGATAAAAAATAACAATTATGCTTTAACTACATACACAGACGCACACCTGTATACATCAGTCCAGAGTCAATAACCTCCCCTTTCAGACACCAGTAACACTGCTGCAGACTATTGCCAACTTTACATAATCAATTTCACCAACACTCAGGACACGATTCTGGTGACATGACAGTGTGTTTCCGTTAGCAACGTCGCGGTGAAAGTCCTGGAGGCCGTGCGGTAATGTCACCAGCGTGGAGAGGGTTAGGGTTAGCGGTAGCTCCACGCCGTACTCACGGATGATGCTCTGCACTTTGGACACCACTCCCCCGGGGGAGCTCTTCTCGGAGAAGTTGCAGGAGTACAGGACGTTGTCCACCGTCGTCCCGTGCTCGCTGTAGTTTAGCAGCTCGTAATGTTTCGTGTTCTGTGGGGGGGGGGGTTGAGTGACCGGAGTTACAGGACAGAGCCGCCTTGTGGGGTAAAAGTCAATCGAGGAGGGTAGCGAGCGAAGCACGTGCCTCAATGCGATAATCTACCAAAACTACACCATTAGACTGACTCATTAGTGCACCCAAAAAAAAATAAATAAAACAGACTTCCCATTGTACAGCACAGCAGGAACTCAACAGCATCAGTATAAGAAGCTCAATCTTGAGCACTAACAGTATGGACCCGAGGGGGAGAGGGTGCACAACAAAACCCACCTCGTCATAGAAGATGCAGGCGTGTTTCCCCGCCACAAAATTGCAATGACCGTAGTTTGTAAGGCACACATCCATATCGGCTCCTGAGAGAGACAAAGAATGGGGCAGGGACACTGGCATGACATTGTGGGTTTCTGAGCCAATCATCTACTTTGCCTCAAAATCTGAACAACCAACGGAAACACTTAGATTGGAAGCATCATCTGAAAATTCATTAAAGGGTGTGCCCAAATACAATGCTGTGGTAGATGTTCTATACTGTAATATAGTACAATGCTGTGGTAGTAATGTCTTATACTGTATTATACAACAATACTGTGGTAGTAGCTGTTATACACTGATATGGTACTATGCTGTGGTCGTAGATGTTATACACTAATATAGTACAATGCTGTGGTCGTAGATGATATACACTAATATAGTACAATGCTGTGGTAGATGTTCTATACTGTATTATAGCACAATACTGTGGTAGTACATGTTATACACTGATATAGTACTATGCTGTGGTAGGAGATGTTATACACAGTAATATATTACAATTCTGTGGTAGATGTTCTATACTGTGATATAATACAATGCTGTGGTAGATGTTCTATACTGTAATATAATACAATGCTGTGGTAGATGTTCCATGCTGTAATATAATACAATGCTGTGGTAGATGTTCTATACTGTAATACAGCACTGGGACCTCCTGTAGTTAGAAGGAGAGGGGACGCGAGGAGTACCAAAGAAGGGTGAGAATCAGATGTATGGTACTATGGCTTGACCTGCTAATCTTACAATAGATTTCCTTTGCCCACATGCAAACATTTTCCGTTATGAGCCAGAAGGCAGAAATCCTACTCTGAGAAACAATGTGTGGTTTTTGGTGGAAAAAGGCCAATTATGAAGTCACGGAATGAAGATCCAAATTAAACAACGCGGTCGTTTCCCACATCTGGTACTGTGCTTCCCTCTAGGGTTTTCAACAAACTTGTTCCTGGTTATGTTTATACACTTCATTGTACGTCGCTCTGGATAAGAGCGTCTGCCAAATGCCTGTAATGTAATGTAATGTGATGTAATGTAATGTAATGTAACCTCTCCATAGGGTTCCACACACAGATGTTCACTGAGGGGAACCATCTTGGTGAAGTGAAGGCCTCACCTGTCCCGATGTAAAGGGTCCTGTAGCACATGTTCACGACTCCGCCCCTTCCTGTCAGCGGGTAGAACACCGCTCTCGCCTGCACCTCCGACTTTTGCACTGTGGAGGGGGTGGGGGTAAGAAACAGCACATCTGGGTCTCCAACGGCCTCAACACGACAGGAAATGGCTACTGTTCTAAGAGATCAGCTCTTTAAATTGCAGCCCAAACCACAACCATTCTGAGCAGGAATTAATCATACAAAAATGCGAACGTCAAGCTTTCTAAGCTAAACATGACATTAAAACAGTTTTCAGACCCTATTAATCACATTTGTCATTTCTCTTTGGTAAGGACTTCAAGGAGTGAGAACCCTGAATTTGGGGGTGGAAAAAAACATTAGGAAGAGGAAGACAGGGTTCTGTGGGAAATAAATATAGATGTACTCAAAAAACACCAGCCCATTGTATTGGGAAAGATATGTAGTTAGAGAGCACAGGCCCAGTGTATATGGGAAAGGAATGTATTAATGTGCACCAACTGTCTCCTTCCTGACATATCATCCGGCTAGCAAAGGAGGAAGGATGCAGGTGGACCAAGGTCGACCTTAGCCATAAGATTAACAACCGGCAGCAGGGAAGCGCTTCATACTAAAATGGGTGCGATTAGAACAAACACGTAATACACACAATTTCTGCCCTGCTAATTGAGCTGTATAAAAGCACATCTGTGGAACTAACGGAAGCTTCTGCCTTTTCTGGAAAATGTGTTGTCAGAATATGTGATTTATGATAGAAGGGGGAGGGAGATTCAAGTGGGAGACGAGCACTATCATTTAAAAAAAAAATAAGGAAGGAAGGGGCTGATAAATAATGGTGTCCGAGAAATGGGAAATAATGGTGTCTGAAAAGTGAGAAACAATGAAGTGTGGGAAAAGAGTAAAGTAAAATGATGGGACAGTCCAAGCTTGAGCTCCACAACGGGAGGAGCTAAGATAGGATAAAAGGGAATGTTCGGCCCCAGGGGAGTTCAGTATGTCTTGTATGTCTTGTATGTCTTGTATGTCTCGTGTGTCTTGTGTGTCCTGTCTGTGTGTGTGTGTGCCACGGCTGTGTGTGTGTGCCTTGTGTGTGTGTGTGTGCGTCTTATGTGTTTTCTGTGAAGTGTCTTGTGGAATGCTTTGAGACAGTTTGTATTGATATGTGCAGATCAGCCCGGGTTCTTGCATGTTATCTTTGAATTACCTGCAATAAATCCAGTTGCATCAGACTCTGTGAAGCATATATTTTGAAGAAGTATTCAACAGTGTGAGGAGAACACCCAGCTCTTCTGGCCCAGGCTGGGTCCTGTTTTCCCCCACAGTTCATACACTTTTTCACCAATGATTTTCAATGACTTTTCCATGACTTCTCCACAACCTTTAACTGAATTTCCATGACCAAAACAAATGACTTTATCTCAGCAGGACGATTTAAAATTATTTATTAGAACACTAAGTAAAATTAGGTCTGCATCTGAAACATATGGTGCCTCTCTAAAACAAATAAACACCAGATAGACACACTTAGATACATTCTCTCATATTTTAATTCGAATAGTTTAACATTTTTGTCAATGTCTCAAACAAGGCTCGAAATTGCGACCATTTTGGTCGCATATGCTCCCGAAATTTAATCTGTGCGACCTTGAAATATAATTGGGAGCATTTGCGCGAGTGCAAATAATTGTTCTGGTGCGACCTTTTTTTTTTCTTTTTCCAGTCGAACGTCTCTTTCTCTCTACATTCGCTAGTTAGTACAGTCAGTATGTGCCTTGTGAGCTGACAGTGACCCTTCGTGAGCTTGACATTCTTACCTTTAATGCTGATTTTAAATTAGTTAATATTAGCCTTCAATCACTCCCTTTCGCTGCACTCCACTGTCACGCGACACAGAGAGCTAACGCGTTAACTAATGTTACATGAAGATAAAAGTTTATGTTCAATTTATTAGCGTTATCGAAAGCTGAAAAGTTGAAGCGAACGATTACGGCATTTTTTTTAAAACGTTAACGTAGTGTTTTGTGTAGCGACCCGGTTGAAACAGTTAATTTCTCCGATGCAGTTTACTGGCGGTTGATTTAATTAGCGGTATTAATGTGACGAGAAGCGCTTTGTCGTTTGAATGCATAACACGCAATTCCTTGAAGAGTCGACACATTTTAGGCGTGACGGTTTAACTGTCACTTGTAAACTGTACTGTTATACTGTCGTTTTTTATCAATAAAAAATCTATTGCATATATTGTTGGTGCTCCTAACTTTTTGAAGTTGGGAGCACCAGTGCTACCAGAGATGTCTTTGCCATGTGCATGGATTCACAGAGGCTAGAGCATACCATAAACATCCAATATATTCAATATGTTTTATACACACTTATATGGTATCTAACGTGTGCAATCTCCACTTAAACCACTTTTTAAAGGTTTTAAAATGTGAGTAATATTATGAAAACCTTTTTTTCTTAGACTCTACTCAAGTTGTTTGTAAGAAATGGGGGAAAGGGTGGAGAAAGGGGCGGGGCATCAATCAATCATTTTTTGACAGAATGTGTCTCATATATCTCTCTCTCATAGTCTAGCTAACGGATTGGACTGGCCAATTGGATACATGTTGACAATTTATGACTGTAAATGTCATTGGATTTATTGTTCTTCTGACATGACAAATGTAGACACAGATGACATTGATCAAACAAAATAGTTTTGCATGTGAGAGGACAACGTTTTGCAACCAATTCATTGAGTGCAATGTTTACTAACGCAAAGTTTACTAGTAAAGGATACAAGACTCATGTTATGGATTTAATGTGTTGAACGCCAGTGAGTAATGCTCAAAACTCGCGAAGCAAATACATGGTCAGCCTTTTTACTCTTTGAAGCCGGCTGACGACACCTTTCCGCCAGCCAAGTCGATACCCAGTATAACCGACACACCTCTGACAGGAAGGCAAGGCCGCACACCAACAACAACATGTCCGGTCACTAAAGTAGAGGTCAGATAAATCTGACGCAGAGGGACGGGACGTGTTGTTGTTGGCGTGCGGCCTTGCCTTCCTGTCAGAGGTGTCGGTATTTGCTCCGCCACCATGCACTAAACGAGCTGATTCTAATCCAAGTTAACAAATGAGCCTCAAATCACCGTGCTTCTGCCAGATATGCAGTAGATACTACAACCATTGTTTCTCCTCAATATTTTTTCCATTGAGTTCAACAGGAAAATTAATCGCAAGCATAAATCATCCACCCGCCACCCACCCATACAAATTATTTTCTCCGATTTAGAGACCTGCACCCAATCACACATTACCGTTATTTCTCATTATTTCGCAGCTGTTGCATATGATGTAGGGAAAATTTTGAGACTCCCCATGATTGGGATGACGTCACATGTTAAAGTTAGGGTGTTAACATCAATGGTGATCAAACTGGTTCCTCCAAACTCTCAATGACAAGTATAATCATATACTTATATAATCAATATATAATCCATTAAACACCTATATCAGTAGTTGTAGATAAGCTTATGGGAACGCAAGAAACCACAGTAACCACTGTAGAAAAAAAGCATGAGAACGCAGTAGCCTTAGAAGTCCTTTGATATCAGTAGTTGTAGATAAGCTTATGGGAACGCAAGAAACCACAGTAACCACTGTAGAAAAAAAAGAATGAGAACGCAGTCATATTTTCTCACTCAGCAGAAAATACTAATCAAATACTAATCATACCCTATTCAACAGATAAACACTAACAAAAAACTAATCATATACTGCCAAAATATAGCAGAGAACTATAATCCAAAAACTAACAAAAACACTGATTCTAGATAAAAATGATAGAAAACTAATATTTTACAGTGACCCATATGTAAACTTGTATGTTTAATGAAAAAATTACAGAAAGCTGAGACTTATACGCATACTGGGAAAAGTACAGAACCAAAGACCACTGGTTCTCAAGAGAAAGTTGGGGTAGCTTCCCACACTGACCTTATCTCTTAAGATCTAAGGGAGTCGGTTCGGTACCTAGTGGGTTGGGTGGGAAACGTTTGAAGTGACACCGCGCGGTGCCATGAAAGAGAAGGTAAAAGAGGGTTAGGGTAGCTTCCCACGCTGTCGGCACCTTTTAAGACCTAAAAAAAGTCAGTTTGGTAGATAAGAGAACACCACGTGATGCCATGAAGGAACAGGTGGCTGGGAAATGTATAAAGGGGTCAGGGAGTTTGTGGAATACATTTTGTGTATAAAAGGATTGTAAAACTGACAATCGAGGTTCAATTCGGCGGAATTGATCCGACTTTGTGCTGCACCGGTGTGAATAAAGTCAAAACTTTTCTGAAGAGCTTGCTGTTGGGCTGTTTTTCCTCGTGGAGTTGTTTTCTACAGATTGGCGATTGGACAGAGAATTTTGTCGTTTTCCTAGACCACGACATTTGGGGGCTCGTCCGGGATACGAAAGAGGAATCACTGAAGCTCCCGGCTCCTGGAGACAGAGGCGGAGGGTGATAGCCCCTGAAAAAGCTGACGAGCTTATCAAAAGGTAAGAGTATTTAACTACTTTGTTTCGGACTGGGGTGCTGTCCCCTCTGACCTCTTCTCCCTGACGCCGGGAGTGGAAGCCTCTCGTACAACTAACCCGGCCAAATAACACTGAAAATTGAGGGGAAGGAAGCGGCGAGCTCTTCAGAAAAGTACGCCCCAAACCGTGAGTGAATTGTGTGTGGTGTGAGTGAATTGAGTGTGGTATGAGAGTGAATTAAGTGTGGTATGAGTGAAAAGACGTCATAAAATTTTTATTGTCAGAAAAGTGTTGGGAAAAGTGTTGTTGGTTAGGAACAACATTGATAAGGCTGCTTATGCTTTGATTAGATGCTTATGCTTGTGCGGAATTGTGTTGGAAACAGAATTGTTGAGTGGAAACAATTTTGGAAAAGGCCTATATTTGTTGCAAAAGTGTGAGAAACGGGAACTGGGACTCAATATCCCTTTAGCGAAGTTTACACTGATGCAGGTGTGTGTGGCAAAGAGTGTAATTGGTACACTAACGCCGTTGTTATATGTGGTGCCAAGAGACTTGGAAAGGCAGTAATTCCTTGTGTGGGTCACCTGCAAGAGCTCGGGTCCGGGATAAAGTGTTGGAAAAAGGCCTATATTTGTTGCAAAAGTGTGGGACACTGATGCAGGTGTTTGTGTGGGGTCAAGAGACTTGGAAAGGCAGTAATTCCTTGTGTGGGTCACCTGCAAGAGCTCGGGTCCGGGATATAAAGAGAAAAGTGTTGTTGGGTAGAAACAACATTGATAACGCTGTGCTTATGCTTTGATTAGATGCTCATGCTTGCGGGGAAATAACGTTGTAACAGAGGAAAATTTTTTTTTGGGTGTATGTGTGTGTGTGTACAACTAAAAAGTGTGTGGAAGGGAGAACGGCAAGAGTGTAGAAGAGATAAAAAGGGAGAAAATAAGTGTAGAAACAAAGGTTGTGGGGAGCGTGGGGAGCCTTGGCTGGAAAAATAACGGTTAAATAATAAAGAAATAGAATAAAAGGCAGAAGCCTCGGTTTGGAATAAAGGTTAAATAGAGATAAAATATATTAAAGTATTAGAGTATCCTGTCCTGTCACCGTAAAATAATGGAAAAAGAAGAGAAAACGCCAGTTGAGATAATCACAGGAAAATATCCTAAATGTGAACAGGAGATAAAGAAAATATCAGAAAAATGGACAGAAAGAACTAAGAAATTGGCGACAAAATGGCCAAAAGGGGGTATGTTTGATAGGGAAATATGCGACCAGATGGGAGGGGTAATATCTTCTGGTTTATAATTTGCTAAGTCAGAAAAAAGAAAGCTAAAAAGAGAACTGGAAAAAACAATTTTAGGATGGTTTAGGTCCGCTTCCCTAGAAAGAGATGTAGGATTAAAAAGGGATTGCAGTGAAATAATGACTCCCCCTCCGTATGCCCCACAATCACCAAGACATGCGGTAATAAAAGAGAAAGGCTTGTATCCAATATGCCCGGTAACATCTGCAGCGGCAGTGTGTCCGGTAGTAAAGGGACAGGTGGAAATAAAGGGGTGGGTAGAACATGAGGAAGGTGAAGAACAACTGGGGATAGAAAGAGCGCGACTTGAACAAGAAAAGGAAAAAATAGATACAAGGGTAGCAGAGCTAAAGGGAGAATATAAAGAAGTGGAGGAATTAGAAGAGCTGTTAAAAGAAAAATACAACCAGTATGATGAATACCATAGGCGGTTAATAAAAAAGGCAAAAGAGATAAGAGACACTGAGAAAAAACAGCGAGCGTCTAAAATAAGCCAAAAGCCTGAACAGGTGGGGTCAAAAAGGGACGGGGAAACACATAAAAGACGCGAAAATGCGGGGTGGGAAAGCACAAAATGGGAAAAGCTTCCGTATAATGCGTGGGAGGAGCTGAAGCCAAAAAGCACAGAGGGAACTGAATCCCGAGATAAGCATAAGCCAAGGTTAGCAAAAGGCACTGCAAATAAGAAACAAATCCCCAAGATGCAGTACAAACTAGAATATAATAAAGGGGAGGAGGAGTTCTCCCCAGCAGAAAAAAGTGAGGCAAGCGATAGTGAAGCGAGCCAGGCAAGTAATAGCGAGGCAGAAGAGTCAGAGGGGGGAGAAGGGCCTGCACAGGTGGGGGGAGACTTAGCTGGGCGATATCAAAACGTAAGAAAAAGACCGCCAACCCGGCGTAACCCAGCAGCAGAAGGGTATAGCCATAATGTTAAAAGCCCCAATACCATAGCACCATTATTGATTAGGGAAGGTGGTATACCCCGATACATTCCCTGGTCCACCCAAGATATGTATAATGTAATAACCAAGCTCCCTGAGTTGCAGAATGGAGCAGGCCACTGGATCAGGGTGCTGGAGGAGGAGACGACGGGCCAGCTCCTGGCTGTGGGGGACCTGAAGGCCCTCCTGGGAAAGGTTGTGGGGATGGAAACAATGCTGGACATATTTGAGCAGGCTGGCTTTGACCGAACCCATGCGCAGTCACCAGCAGTGGACGGTGGGCCGTTTGATAACGTGCGTGGGGTTGTTTGGGCTGCTCTACGAGCCCTGTATCCTGCACGACCGGACATAATGACCTTGACGGGGCCGCCGTTAAAAGAAAATGAACCACCAACAACATACATCCAAACGCAGCTGCGCAGATGGATATTGATGACTGAGAGGGATGTACAGGGAGATCCCATAATGACCTCCCTCTTCCGCAAGGCCATCCGGGAGGGGATGCCACAGGAAGTGGGGCGCCGCCTCGATGAGGTGGTGGGACTGAACACCATGGCACACAGAGAATTTGTAGATCATGTGGTGCACGCTGTAGAAAGACAGCGGAAAGAGGGGAAAACGCTGGATGAACAAACAAAAGACATTCAGAGAAAGCTACTGCAATTGCAGCTGGAGGAGCTGAAAGCCAAAGGAAAAAAGGGGCAAGATAAAGAAAAAGAGGCAAAAAAAGTGGCATCTGTGAAAATACAGAATATGGACAATGGGTTCTTTGACTTTGAAGCCGCCCCCACGCCTGAACTATGGAGTGGCCTGACGGTACCCCAGCCGACGGTGGTCTACAACTTCTCCGGCATCCCTCCCCCGGTGGTCCTGCAAGGTAATATGAAAGGGGGGGAACACAACCGGGTGGGAATCAAATGAAGGGAGGGCCAGGGAATGGTGGTCAAAATACCCAGTGGAGAGGGCAGCAGAATCAGAATAATAACATGCAAAATAGAAATTGGAACCAACAAGGCTTTCCTAATCAACAGAGACAGGGCCCCATAGGGGGCATAGATTTAACAGGAATGTACTGTGTGGGAAGTGAAAATCTCCACAGGGCAAATGTATATAATGGGTAGGGGATATTGAGACACAAGTAAAAGACCAAGTGTGGAGCACTTGGCAAAAATATGTTGAGGCGCAGCTCCCGCAGGCAACTGAGCCAGAATATGATTTACATTGTACAATGAAGTTTGATTCCTACCAAGATCCAGATCTAGAAAGAGAGTGGAGTGAGGGGAAAGGAGAAAAACAGTATTTGGTGTCATCTGCGCTCCTGATAGGTCAGGAAGGAGCAGCATTAAACATAGAAAGGTCTCCATGGATTGAGCAGTGGTTTCAGGAGGAAAATGCGGCCCCACACATAGCGTTAAAAGTCAATCCAGGGTACCAAGCTAAGGACTTAGGTCCTATGTAAAGAGAGCAGAAGAGCTCCAATTCGGGCCAACAGAAAATTCTTTAATTTGGTGCACAGCAGATCAAAAAATGATCAAAATTATGGTAACTGTTCAGATGTGGGGAAAGCCCCAAATGGTGAAGGTACCGTGGGAAGAGGGTACAAAACGGGAGAAATCTGGAGAAAATTTAGACATAGAAGAATGTTTAAATCAATTACCAAGCCAACTATGGTCGCAACATGACACTGATGTAGGTAAAGTGAAATCAGCAAACCCGGTTGATGTATATTTAAAACCCGGCTGTAAAGGTCCATTTAAATTACAATATCCTTTAAAAAGGGAAGCAGTGGAGGGAGTGAGAAAAACCATAGAAGGTCTGTTAAAATCAGGAGTACTAAGAGAAACGCAAAGTCCATTTAATACACCTATACTGCCTGTGCAAAAAACAGATGGGGAAAAGTGGAGATTGGTGCATGATCTGAGAGCAGTAAATGATGTAGTGCAGGAAATGACGACAGAAGTGCCTAATCCTCATACATTGTTAACCAATATTCCGCATACTGCAAAATGGTTTACAGTAATAGATCTGTGTTCTGCCTTTTTCAGCGTTCCGTTGGCCGAACAAAGCCAAGAGCTGTTTGCTTTTACATTTGAAAACCGGCAATATACCTACAACAGAATGCCGCAGGGGTTTAAACATTCGCCGCATGTGTTCAACCAAGTGTTAAAAGATGACTTACAAGGGTTTGACCTCAAAAGTGTGGTGTTGCAATATGTTGATGATTTGTTATTATGTGCAGATACAAAAGAGCAGTGCATAAGTGACAGCATGAAACTGCTGGAGAAACTGGCAAAGGGGGGACACAAGGTGTCCAGGAAGAAGCTGCAGCTCTGCTCTCAGGAGGTGGAGTACTTGGGGAGAGTAATCACGGCTGGCGGTAAGAGAATGTCAAATAAACAGTTAGAGACAATAATGAAAGTTCCGCATCCACAGACAGTAGGAGAAATGATGACATTCTTAGGAATGACGGGATTTAGCATGGATTGGGTGGAAGGGTATTCTGAAAAAACTCAACCACTAAGAAAGATGATGAAGGAGGTAGGGCAAGAAAAACTATCAAATAACTTAACATGGAATAAAGAGGCGGAAGACGCCTTTAGAGACATTAAGGCAGAATTGATGCAAGCACCTGCACTAGCAGTACCTGATTATGAAAAACCATTTAACCTATATGTGTCAACTAGAAAGGGATATATGACAGCCATATTAATGCAAGAAACATATGCGGGTAACAGAAAACAAGCAGTGGCGTATTATAGCACTAAACTAGATGAGGTTGCTTCTGCCTTTCCGCCATGTTACCAAGATTTAGCAGGTATCTGGGAGGCCTATCAAAAGGCGGTTTCGGTTACCATGGGATATCCGGTAAGAATACATACACACCATAAGGTTGTGGAAATGTTAGACCAAGCAAAATTTGTGTTGACACCTGCTAGAATACATAATTATCAAATGTTGTTAACATATCCAGACATTACATTGATTAAATGTGACACAGTAAATCCTGCAGAATATGTACCATTGCCAGAGGATGGGACGCCCCATGAATGTGTCCCAGAGAGCAAGGAATTCATGAAATTACGAGGTGACTTAAAATCCGAACCACTGCAGCAGGAAGGTAAGAGAATTGTGTTTGTGGATGGGTCCAGCCACTTAGACCATATTGGAATACATGCAGGATATGCAGTGATTGAAAAAAGAGGTGCTGAATGGGTAACATTAGAAGCAGAGAGATGTCCTCAGCCGTGCTCGGCACAGCTGGCAGAGCTGAAGGCCTTGACCAGAGCCTGTGAATTAATGATAGGACAGGATGCAGAAATATATACTGACTCAGCATATGCACATGGTGTGTGTCATGTCTTTGGAGCAGTGTGGAAAGCACGAGGGTTCCAAAAGACAGATGGCACAGAAATACAACATAAAGAGCAGATTTTGGAGTTAATATTGGCAATGCTAAAACCAAACCGGTTGGCAATAGTAAAATGCCAGGCTCATAAAAAGGGAAATGATTTCGTAATAATGGGAAATAACAAGGCTGATGAGATTGCGAGGCAAGCCTCAGGAAGTAAATCTGCGCTAATTGCGTCAACAGCGGTGTTACATTCAGAGCCCACTGTAGCTGATGTGAAAGAAATGCAACAGGAAGCTACTGATGGGGAAAAAACAGAATGGGAAAGGAGGGGGGCTAAACAAGGGGAAGACAAACTATGGAGAAGTTTGGAAGGATTGATTGTGGTGCCGACGTCGCTACTAACCTTACTAATAAGCGAAGCGCATGGGCATGATCACTGTGCACGGGGACAGGTGATGAGAAACATTAAAAAACAAGGATATTGGTCACCATTGTAAGAGGGGAGTCAAACTGGGAACCAGGAAAGGCTGGAATTTGAACGAGCCTGCAGACTGAGTCTCATCCTGGACTTCAAAGAACACAGAGCCGTGTAATAAAACAATAAGTTGCTCGGACTTCCTTTGGTTGAGCTGACCATTTGACTCTCTGGAATGCTACCATCTGGACACGACTAAGATAAGGGGAACTAGTCTCTTTGTCTAGGGTTGTGGGGGTGTGTGTGTTTTGGCCATTAAGGGGAAAAAGATCATCAGACCTCTGGCCGAATGGTGGGGCAACTGTGCTTGACAGTAACACAGTGCCCCTCTGTGGTCCCCTCTGTCATTACCCTTTTTATTCCTCTTCTGAATCTGGACTATATACCATCTGTTCATCATATTTACAAACTCTGGAAAATTCTACAAACCATGCATATGTGTTCATTGTATTACTATATTATAACCTATGTAATAATAACATGGATTACATGTAAAATGGTACACCAAAAGGGTATTTTCATGACAACTGCACCATAATATTACATCCTCTGGACATGTTTGGTATGTACATATTCAGGAAAATTTGAGAAATTGAATGGAATATGTTTCATACCAAATAAAATTTAATAAAACATAGTTACAGAAACTCAGGGAAAAATTGGCACAATGGAATGTCCTCTCTGGTAATCCTCTCCTTTTCCCAATTTTTTCACTAATTGCTTTAACAGCAGCCTCCAAATGGTGGGGGCCGGAATTCCAAATTCTATTCGGACAGGTTAATTTATGGCAATGCCGCCTCGATCAAACGCGGGATTTGGCCTAAAAGGAAGGGAGACAATCCTGTCGGGGAAGATCGTAACCGACTTCCCACAGTGCACATACTCTGTGCTCTGTGTATAGATAGCAATGGAAGATCGTAACCGACTTCCCACAGTGCACATACTCTGTGCTCTGTGTATAGATAGCAATGGAAGATCGTAACCGACTTCCCACACAACACATATCCTGTGTTCTGTGCGCTGCTGAACCATGGAAGATCGCAATCGACTTCCCACACTGCGCAGACTCTGTGATTTTGTGTGTAGTTACCAGGCTGGTAAGAACTTTTACTTTGTACTTATGTTTTTAAAACTTTCTATATTTTAATTGACTGCTAATTTGAAGCGAATGACCTACCTGCCTGTTTAATAAATTCTTCTTATTTTTAACTTGCGTGGTCTTTGTGACTCTAATCACTTTTATCTTCTTTTCAGCCGTAATTCCGTTTAAATACTCAGGGGGACAATTCTGACTAGGACCTACTGATCAGGGGTCTAGTACAGTAAAAGTCTTTAGTGAGGTCTTCAAGTTAGATAGGCGACCACGATCTGCCCGTTAACGGGATTGGTGGTATTGGTTCTGGTGTTTTGGCTTAAGAGGACCCATGGGCGTTATACGCCGGTCCTTGTCAAATTCGCCTGAAGGAACCCGATAGATACGCACCGTCCTGGGCTCATAACTATCGATGCACTATCCATACAAGGAAGGCATGTATTATGGTGGTCCGCCTCCTACCCTCTGGGGGCTTCACCGAACTGAGATTTAACAATAGTGCTAAACCCGGGAGCATATATTGAGGAATGATGGCACAAGGTAGAGCCGAGTGTAACCACTCCAAATTCCACGTATAGTTAAAACCAAATTTTAAATTATAATTTAATATTGGAGTCAGATTAACATGAGGTTAAAACTTAGTAACCGTTACACTTTCTTGCTGTGGTCATGGATATATTTGATGTGTTGTTCCGCGCATTTGTGAATATTCTGATGCTCCCATTGGAATATTGACGGTCCGGTGACAGATCAGATATATCTCTGACGACAGCATAGCCCCGTTTGCGAACGGAGAGTAACCAAAATGCTACTGGTCCGTTTCAGGCCAGTTTTAAGCGGGATATGAAGCAACGCCTTCATATCTGACCCGTGGCAACGGAACCAGTGCATTCTTAAGTGTAATTGTGCCCTGTTCTTACGAACAGAGAAAAAATAACCAACATCTCCGTTTTAACTCACACCAGCAAAGGAAAACACGCGGTGCCTTCCCCTCCAGCTACAAACCCTCATTGGTCTAGCTGTGAGGTGTTTACACCATATTTACAAAATCGAATAAACTACCAGCTAGGCATGTGTGAAATATGTGCAAAGAATAACATACGGAAGCCACTAACTGCACCTATCAGCCACATGCCATTGCCAGAAGGCCCCTTTAAACATTTAATGATGGATTATGTAGACATGATACATAAAATAAGAGGCAAAAGATATATGTTGGTAGTTATAGATCTGTTTAGCCGATGGGTGGAAGCAATCCCTTCCAAAAATCAGGGGGCGGGAACTGTAGTAAAATTTTTAGTAAACGAGGTAATACCAAGATTTGGCATACCTGTGACAATAAGCTCTGACAATGGTCCCGCGTTTATGGGACATGTTCTAAAACAGGTCATACAGGCCTTCAGGATAAAGCAAAGGTACGGGTGTGTGTATCGTCCTCAGTCACAGGGCTTGGTGGAAAGGGTAAATGGGATAGTTAAGGCTAAGGTTAACAAAATATGCCAAGATGCAAAATTGAATTGGATTGATGCACTGCCTTTAGCATTAATGTCTTATAGGAGCCAGGAAAGTAGGATTACCCACCTCAGCCCTCATGAGATGGTGACGGGTAGGAGGATGCCGGTTCCTCAAATAGGAGGGCAGTCAGAAGGCCCTCCTATAGAAGAGCTGGAACAGGGTTTGGGAAAATATATGAAACAACTCTCTACCATTCATCAAATTATATTTGAACAGGAACAGGCCCGAGAAACGGAAACAGCAGCTGAGGACCAACCAGTGCAACCAGGGGACTTGGTGTACATCAGACGGTTCAGAAGGAAGTGGGACGAAGAGCGACGAGAAGGTCCTTTTCGGGTGACGCGTACTACTCCAACAGCTCTTCAAGTAGCAGGTAGCCTTTATTGGTACCATTTGAATCACTGCACTAAGGCGATAGACAGGGGAGTAGAAGAAGCAGAAGATGTTCCTGGGGAAGATGAGGACCCAGGAGATGGGCCTGGTGACTGGTCTCGTTTTGATGATAGTCCTCCAGGACAACGTGAGGGGAATGGAAGCATTCACCCTGGGGAACTCGAAATTGGGGAGTATGAACCTGTCGAGCTTCCAAGAGATATGGCAGAAATGGGAGGAATTGCGTGTTATGCGTTCAAACTACAACGCGCTTCTCGTCACATTACCACTAATTAACCGCCAGTAAACTGCATCGGAGAAATTAACTGTTTCAACCGGGTCGCTACACAAAACACTACGTTAACGTTTTAAAAAAAAAAAAAGCTGTAATCGTTCGCTTCAACTTTTCAGCTTTCGATAACGCTAATAAATTGATCATAAACTTTTGTCTTCAGGTAACATTAGTTAACGCGTTAGCTCTCTGTGTCGCGTGACAAATACGCAAGACAGGACACTTAAACAGTATGCTGGTAAACTGATGTCAAGTTACATTCACTTATATGGAGTGGTCGATACATGTCCTCTTAGCAACCAAAAGCCAGCGCTGGACCAACCTGACTTATTTTCCGCACAGAAAAAAATTGCCGAAAGTACTGAAAAAAATAACCACTGGAGGATAACAAGGACATTTTTCCTACATAACTAGGTACAGGTTGTTACCGATATTTTGCCTATTTCATATATAGTTACAAATCAGTTTACGTTTTCCTGTCTGTCGAACAAAGGTGTCAATAATAGGTGCTCTCACTCTACCTGGCCGTCACAAAGTTTTAGTTGGACTTGGTTGGTCACGATAATCCCGCCCCCAGCCCCTGATGTAAGCGGTTCTTGGTTCTAGACCAGTTGGTGCCGCTCTGGAACCAGTTTTCCTGGCTGAGAGCCGATTCTTTTGCTGTCGAAGAGCGAAGAACTGGTTCGCAATTAGGCACCGGCTCCGAAACGGCCCTCAAAATGCCTTGGTGGAAATGGGGTATGTGTATGCTGATTTTCATTCCAACCACAGTTGCAATCCCGGAATTGTAACAAGCTATTATTTTTTCCTTAATTAGGTGCTTCTCATGTCAGAGGGCTTATTTGCCCACTTAAACCACCTTGTGTCAGAAATAACTGTGCATGCCGTAAAGAATACAATTCCCATATTCACGTTGTGCTATATTGTAAACGATTATGTAAAGAGGTTAAAAAACACTTTTTAACTAATCAAAAGGCAAAATCAACAGGTTCCTAATTGGGGAAAGTATGGACACCTGGCTACTAAATCTAATCATTTAGTAAATAACAAAGAATTCAAAAACAAAGAAAATGGTGAGTCAAACCTGTATTGTGCTAATTCGTTAGGGAAATATTATGCATTTGAACACATGTGTTCAGCAACCTAATTAGGAACCTATTAATTCCCCTCGTTAATTTGATTTGTTAAAAATGTTACCTCTTTTTAAGTGATTGTTTGCAATCACTCAAAAAGCAACACAATAACACAATGGGATTTTATTCTTCATGCCATGCATAGCAATTTCTGTTATAAGGTGGCTTAAGAGGGTAAATAACTCCTCTTAACATGAAAAACACCTAATTAAGAAAAATGAACAGCTTGTTAAAATTCTCAGATTGCAATTGTGGTTGGAACGAAAACCAGCATACCCAGTGGCCCCCAGGACCGAGGCTGAGAACTACTGTGTTAGATTATGTTCACCGTGGACGTTTGCTAATGTTAGCCAGTCTGAAAACGTAGAACAAAACAGATGGAATTTGGTGAAATTCAGTCAGTAGAACTCAGGACCAGATATTTCAAAAGCCCACTACGCAGGATTTTTAGCCTAGGTAAGGTCCTGATTACACTCAAAGAACACTCCTCTTCCGTCTTCAACCATACTCACACACCCCCAAGTTCCTGACTGAGTCACTGACACGCAAATTTATTAGAAACTACAGGTAAATTTCTCCCTTCAATTACTGGGGCCAGACAATACACTGACCGGTCGGGAACACAAATCAGAAAAGTACAAATAATTTGGAAGTAGGACATTCGCGCACAAAAAAGTGGACGTCTGGCAACCCTAGCATGCATAACATAGGAATGAGGAGCTTTGCTACCACGCGGCAAAAAACACTGGTCGCAACTCCTACTCTTAAGACTTTAATAAAAATGTGATGTTAAATGTCACACGCAAACCGTTTGACATTTCTTTTTTGAACAGTAAGGCACTGTTTAATATAACTAATAAACCTTTTTTTGGTTTTCGGGTCATTTCATTTGGGGAAGGAAAGGTAAGTTCACGAAGGTGCGCTGTAACTCTCGCTAACCGAGCAGGGCCACAGCATCAACGGTCTGCATCGCTTTCCTCAACGCAAACGGTCATTATGCAACATGTGGGACATCAGCCGCAGGCTCTCGCCCATCTAAAGAGTTTTTATCCCAGACTAAAGGAAAAGCCAATATTATGAGCTTTCTTCGGTGACACAAAGGGTTTTGTCTCCCCCTGGTGGCTGCTTCTGGACAGCACAGGAATTTCTCCGTTCCGCCGCCTTACACAAAGAAAATCACCAGCATTACCTACGGACTGAATTCAGTGGTAAATTTAACAAAGATTTTATCTAATTCGCCACTGAATCCAGTCCGTGGGTAGTGTTGGTAACACTGGCAAAAGACATAATTTTAGAAAATTCACTCACTTGGCAAAAAAGGAAAACAACCACAACAAAAAGCACCACAGTGAAGATCGCATCTTTTCTTTTCACACACACACACACACACACACACACCCCCATTGTGAGCACCCAGTGTAGGTCAGATGAATACTGATTTATTAATAAGACCCCCCTCATAAAAATCAGCTTTCCGGAAATACCAATGTTCAAGCATATATCCAAAAAATATGCATGATATCAGGAAATAGGAGTGATCAGACAGAGAGTTCCTTCCAAGAAGCACAAGAGGATAAACCACTGAATTATGACAAAACACTTTACTTTGCTATGGGGATGGTCACTAATGAGGGTTTGGAAACATTGTACACTAGCAGGGTGAAAGGAATCATAAATAATATTTTAATAAAGTTGGCCTTTAATGCAACAATTATGAAAAATTATATGTGGTTGAGAATTTTAAAAAGCGACTAAGAAGTCGATCCGTAGTACTTGGGACAACTGTAGCGTATAACTGGCGTCATGCTCTTAATAAAGTGTTGGGTGAGCATCGGTGCTTTGAATAAAGCTACTAAGAAAATACCCCCAAATGGTTATTATATCATTCAATCGTTGCTCGACGGAGTGCCATCATGTGGAACAACTGCGTGGCCTCGCAACGCAAGTCTTCGGCTACACTGTTAAAAAAAATCTGTAATTTTATGGTACGTATACTAGTATTTTAACTGCATTATTCCTTCATAACCTTTTCACGGACTTTTTTCTTTAGATGCGATGCATTGTGGGTGCCATGGTGAGTTTTAGGCCTACATTGTGATACACGCAGGTGCGGTGAGACAACTCTGCGGTAAGGATCTTAAATCTTTCTATCTTTGACGTAGTTAACCATTTAAAGTTTAATAGGAGGCTATTTAGGCTACGGGTCTGTTTACGATCTAGATTAACATTGTATTTACTATTTAATTGACCTAGCCAGCTGGCGGCAGTAATTCAAATTTGGCCAATTTGATATCTAACATTAAGCAGTGTTTCCTGTGGAATTGATCTCTTGGTGTGGTGGTGGGTGTCCGAAAGGGGGGGGGGGGGGGGGGTGTAGCAAAGGCAAAAAAGTTTAAGACTGTGAAAACATAACCTCTTGAGACTCCTTTAAAAAAAGGTTTTTTTAAAAATATCTAAATCTATCTTATAGCTCTGACGAGCTCTTGATACAAGGAATAGCAGTTTGCAAGAGCTCAAAGGTAGTTTTAGATGTACTTTAAAACCATAAAAGGTTTGTTAACCCTTGTATTGTTTGTAAATATTGAAGCAAAATAAGCCTGTATTTTGAGTTATGGTGGCGTGAGAACAATTAAAAGAGCACATTGTCCATCTAGAAGTTCTATCTTCAAGAATAGAGGACTATATAACCAAAAGTGATACTCAAGAAAAGTATATATCATTTAATAATATAATTTGAGCTGGGTCCACATTCAAAGCCCTCTCTCTCTGTCTCTCTTACACTTAATGACGGAGTTTATATGCATTGTCCATGCAAAAAAAAAGGAAAAAGTGAGAAAAATGGCTTTAAAGATTCTGTTCTGTTACATTCTAATTCTACTGAGAAGCATGATACAAAAATGTCCTAACTAACTTAGATGCTTGATTAATGTATTTTTTATTAGCTAGTTTTATCTGTATTCAATTCCGGACACTGCAGCAGCTTGTGAGACTGCTCCTCTCGTTATAATCATAATCGTCATTAGAATGCAGTCCTCTTTGTCAGCTGTAGCAACTGTAGCCTAACTCTCAGTTTTGCTAGCTCACTACATTCACAAAACCTTAAAAATAAACACTTTCCCTTTCGTTTTCATGGGAAAAAATCACCATGTTGTAGTATGGAAATGGAAGTAGTTGAATCACTCAAACATTTTAAATTTCCTAATATATATATATATTTATATATATATATATATATATATATATATATATATATATATATATATATATATTTTTTTTTTTTTTTTTAAATTCGCGCTGTTTTGGCGATTTGCCAACAAATCCTACGTAGCTCAACTGGAACAGGTTCCGCTTCGGCTCAAACAAACACTGTTTATTTTCAGATAACGTTACATATTTATCATATTTATTTTCAGATAACGTTACATAGGCCTATTTATCATATTTATTTTTTACTTGTCCGATCAGACAACTGCATGAGGCATTCCACTTGCCCGAACAGAGTTAGGATCCGCCAGTTGTCATCACCGAATGATAGTTAACGGCAGTGCTTCAGATGGGCAGGAGCTGTCGGGACTTGTATATGAGTACCGACTCTTCTTTTGATTACCAACATTAATTTATTTTAAACAGTATGTATTTTGAGGAGGAGGTACCGGCACTTAGTTGGTCCAATTAAAACACTGGTTAACACTATGGTATTTTGTAATATTTGAAGCGTCGCTACCTACCTTTTCCTTGTCTTTCGGTGGCTGAAGAAAAAAAGTGACGCTTTGACAGACCGTGCCACCTTCGCGCGCTGCAAGTCTTCCGACCGCCTCAGAAAGGAGCAAGCACTGAGCGCGCGGTCTAGGCTCTTTTTGAAAATAAATATGTGGACGCGACAGTATGGATTTGAAAGCGCATTTAGGCAGAAATATTTTGAAAGTTTAACATTTTTAATTTATGAATTTACTATATGCTCTATATATGTGTGTGTGTGTGTGTATATATATTCATTTTAATTTTTTATTTTTATTATGGTGTGGCGGCAAGGATTTAGTAGCGTTGATAATTAGTTCACAGTTAAGTTTTGTAAGGTGAAATAACGATTTTTAGCTGTTGTGTGCTTATACATATATTCCGTTTCTGCAAGGTTAGAGCTTTTCCTGATCTAAGATGCATGAAGTCATTTACTGTGCTAGCTAACGTTAACAAAATGGGCAGCAGAACAGGCGCCATGAAATGTGTGCAGGAGGAGTGCCTGTGGACTTAATCTCCAGTTCTATCAAGTAATTCTTATTTTAACGAGATTAATTAATAACGTGCTTGTTCTCAGATAAGCTTTGTCTGCCATTGGCAAAATGTACAGCCGAAAACCTTGAGTCATAGGAAACCTTGTGTCATAGCCATCTCAATTTGGGTTGCTGAAGGCTTATGCTACTTACGGTACCCTCTTCCATGTAACCGTTGCTACCTCTCACGTTTCTGTCAGCTAAAGCTAGTTCGATTTTTGCCAGTAGTAACATTAGCAATGGTGTTCACTTGTAGCATCTGTGGTTTTAAAAGCATCTCGGTAACGTCATATGTTAAACATTGTAGGCTACATAGGAATATCAATAAGGCCAGTTTTCATTGTGGTTTCCCTACGTGTGGTAAAAGATTTTCATCTTATAATGCTTTTAACTTGCATGTCACTAGGGATCACCACAAAACAAGGATACAGGCACGTTATAGCCGTTATATTTCTGTGCCTTTGAAGTGTGCTTTGGATTGTTGCAGCAAACAATGTCAAAATGTTACAGAGCTTGTTTCCCACCTGAATTTTCATATGAATGAGGGTCTTGAAATACCATGTCCCTATGATGGCTGTTCAAAATATTTCAGATTAAGAACATCCTTTTCCTCCCATATTTCTAGGATGTAAATAATGACTTAAAAGACAAATACACTGAAAACCTAGCACTTTTTTTATTTGGGCTTGCAAGTGAAGTATTTAGTTCCTGTAAGTGGTTCACTTACAAATTGTTGAATGACAGACTGAAATCTTTTCCTGGGGAAAGCAGCAACAAGTCAAATATCCTCTCAGATACAGGGGTAAAGCTTGGGGGTCATGCAGCCCAAAATTGGTGGCTACTGTGATTCTTGCCCATAATTTTGCATGACAGAATAAGAGATTCAGAGGATGCTGTTTGGCTTTTAGTTCTTCTGCTGAGAAATTTGGTTGAGTTTGTTTGTGCACCAAAGTTGTCAGAATCTCAGGTTGCATTCATGAGAGTACTGATAGAAGACTATTTAGTACAAAGACACACACTGTTCCCACATAAAAGCCTGCGGCCAAAACACCATTACTTGTTACACTATCCTGAGTTGACACTGAAATTTGGTCCTCTCATTCGTACTTGGACAATGCGTTTTGAAAGCAAGCATGGCTATTTAAAAAAGTATTCGATCTACCAAAAACAAATGTGACCAAATCTCTAGCAGATAAACATCAGTTACTGCAGGCATACCAGAGCAGTGGTAGCATGTTTAATCCTGACTTGATGATCACAAACTCCACCAAATATTACCCTGAGTTATACAATTCAAAGATTAAGGATGCTCTTCAAAACTTCGATCTCTCAGATCATAACGTTGTAGTTACTGATAAGGTTGTAGTTCGTGGCATTTTGTATACCACTGACTTGCTGGTCACCCTTTCTTATGACATTGGTCTGTTAAAGTTGGGACAGATCTTTGATTGTTATCAAAAATGAAAATACCGTCCTCTTAGTATTGAAAGAAAAAACAGCAAAACATGTACCAGAGCTTGGTGTATTTGAAATTGTTAGCAGTGCTTATAGCAGTATAGTTTGCAAATCATTGGATGACATTGATAATTATGCTCCTTTGAAAATTTACCACAGAGGTGGAAGATTACTCATCCCTCTAAAACACCAGCCATTATGGAGACCATCTTAACACTAATAAAGGCTGCCCTTCCATCATTATCTGAGGACATCCTTTTAACATTAATGCAAAGGCTGGAGTTCATTGGAGTAGCCTGCATTGAGGACCTCAGCCTGGTAACTGCAGATGATCTGGAAGGAATTCTATGACCTATACAATGTAGAAGATTGATTCAGGCATTTAGTACAGGTATTTTGAAATCATCTTTGTCCATGTATAGTGAACACCCCTGCTTATAGGTTATGTTTGTCGTACTGTAATGTAATTGAAGACTAGAATGAGAAATATGAGACAAGCTTACAATATTATTTGTCTCAGCCAAGTGCATAGGTCTCCAGTCCTGTGTGTTTGTGTATAAAGACCATTTAAAAGTAAAAGTAGCATTTCTGCATCGCTTTAAAATAGGAAGTCACAGCTTGGAAAAGACTGTGCAAAAAGTAAGGAAGACTTCTGTGGAAATCTCTAGATGTTAAATTATGTGTAATTAACTTTTAAAAAATTTTTTATTTCTTTCGTAGGACCATCAAATAGCGTACAGTTTTCCCCAACAACAGCAGCACAGAGAGCATGTGGAACTGCAGAACCATCAGCCAGCAATGTTGGCCCTATGTCATCACAATCAGAGGTGGGTAACCCGGCTTCAAAGAGTAAAAAGACTGACCATGTATTTGCTCCACCACCATGCACTTAACCAGCTGATTACAATAATTAGGTCTCCTATCATGCTGAAGAGTTATGCTAATTAGAGTCAGCTGGTTTAGTGCATGGTGGTGGAGCAAATACATGGTCAGTCTTTTTATTCTTTGAAGCCGGGTTACCCACCTCTGATCACAATCACCAAGAACCACTGGGAATTTTCAAATTCCATGGGACAAATTTCCTCCAGAACTTACAAAAGCCATCTCGGAGAAAACTCGCCCATGTCCAGCATTAAGACGACAAATGGTTTGTATTGTTATTAATGAGTTGCTTACCACAGACAAAAACAGACCAGGACGAGACATTCTTTGAAAAATTGCCCAAGAAATTGTTCAGAAATACCCAAAGTCTTTTTGTGATGTATGTGGGGATGACATTGTTGGCACACGATATGACTCTTTAATGCTTCAAATGGAGAACAGAGTGGAAAACTGTAACAGGCAGATAACAGTGAAATCAAAGAGGCAAGCAGAGGGTGATGCCATCCCCAATGAACCCAAGCTGTATGATCGATCTGGCTGTGTACAGTGGCAACCAGATCTCCCGACCAATGAAGATGAGACGAGTCAGACTGACAAGAAGACAGAGCTGCAAAATGCACATGCAGGTAGCCTACTCCCAGATACGTGTGTCAAGAAGCTAATGGCTGAAACCTCTCACAGCCAACGCATCTCAATTAACAGTGACAACCAAACAGTTACTGAGTTGAAAAACGAGTGGCCCTACTTGTTTGAAGCTACTCGTTTCTTTGATCATACTGAAAGACTGCTTGGTATCCCTGTTCAAAGAAAGCTGGCAGAGGAACTGTTAACAAAGGGAAAAACAATAGTGAACTTTTTTTTTTTTTACAAACAAAACCAACTCAGTTTTCAGGAATGCGGGAAAAACTCCTTGGAGCTGGACTCCAGCATCGGCAAATATCTCCGTGACAACACAGATGAACTACTAATCCACACACAGGTGAGTATTTTTTATTCTTTTACCTTTAATGTGATAAATATGTTTGCAGTATGTTACATAGTATATTAATAATGAGAATTAACTTTATTCTCAAGAGAATCATGTGTTTGTCAAAAGCAAATACATACACTTGCTGCCACTTCATTGTCTGTTTTATTTTGTCTCATTTTATGTTTTGAAGGACCTCAACCTTACCACACCGACTTTGCCAAGCACTCCATGCGTCATCATCCTTGGTAAGCAAATTGATGTGCATTACTTAAGAATAGCACTGATTTGACAAAAAATGTTTTTCTCAATCTCAAAGTTGTGGGCAGCTAAACTGGAGAGCTCTCGGATTATGTGTGTTTCAGGTGATGAACGGTATCACATGGCTGTTGACCAGACGATTGTGAACGACCATGTCCACAGCCCATTGACTGCATTGAGCTATTTATTTAGTCTCTACTGTGTGCTCAATATACGATATCCAAAGGATGCAGCTATGTCACTGGAGTTTATGCAAAGGTTGGTATCGTACAAGGGCTGTTTCGACAAGAAATATATTACTGCATTTACGCTACCAAGTTTGTATTTGTCTTTTGCCTGATTCTGTGCAACAGAAGTCTCCTGGGGATCAATCCTGGACGAGGGTCCAAAGCAGAGCAGAAAGGGAAAAAGGCGCACAAGATTCATCCTAAATTGTTAAAGTTCCTCTCTGAACTAAGTGACTACCAAAATCCATGGATAATCTAATTGAGGTGAGTTGGAATATATATAAATTAAGTGAGCAAACCTCATGTCAACAAAAACTCAAAATGTGTCTTATAAGAACGAGGCAATTCCTGAGTTTGTTCATCAAAAACATGATCCTGTCAAAAACAAGGCATGAAATTAGAACAACTTACTTAGCTTACTGTGTATGTGTGTGTTGCAGTTCATGCAGGAGTCTCCAGGTGTGTGTCTCTCACTACTGCAGTGCACCACAGTGGCCAAGGAGAGATGACAAACTCCACGCTGTTCTACTGGAGCCAGTGCCACCATGTGTGTGTGAGGTTAAGCAGTGTGTTTATGTGTGTGAGAGGCTCGTAAAATGTTGTTTACTATAACATTCTGTTGGCCTGTTTGTATCGGCTCACCTGTCAGTTTATTCAGTTTGTTTATGCTACAATGTATTCTTTACTTTGATTGTTCTCATCATGTCATGGCTGTGTGAGTGCTTGTGTGAATGTGAGTGTGTGTGTGAGTTTGAGTGCTTGCATGCGTGCGTGTGTTATGTCCAGGTGATGAAACGACTGAATCACAAGGTTCCCAATTCCGAACTGTTTATAAACTGAAAAAAGTGCTACACTTTTTTTTTCATATATAGTTACAACAACATATGGTTTTGTGGTACAATGTATTTTTTACTTTGATTTCACTTTATTCAATTAGTTGGTGCTACTGTGTAGTACAGCCTTTTGTTGTGCAAGAGTTATCACGATGATAATCATGTTATGCGATAAACTTTTTAAAAGTTGAATTTTGTTGTGCAGATTGTACTTTATGCATGGACAAAAAATTTAAATCAGTACATTTTATTACAAATGCAATGTGAATGTAGATTATATCATAGAAAATGAAAAAGTAGTGTATTATTCGTGTCTTATGGGAGATTTGTCAGATTTACAGAATGTGAAACATTACAGAATGTGAAGATAATTTAATAGAAATTTTATGGTATATTTAGAAAAAGTTTTTTGTAAATGACTTCGTTCATTAATGGTACAACACTGTTATTTAAAAAAATATAATCTGTAAATTCACAGAAAAGGTAATCACTTTTGTGTGCGTAAATTAATGGGTGAATGATGTAATTTTACAGAAACAATCAGTGAAAACCAGAAAGGAAAAGTCCCCCTCAAACAACGGAAAAAGTACTGGACACGATTCTGCCAGTACTTTTTCCGTTTTTTTACGGAGTTTTTTTTAACAGTGTATTTATTTTGTTGTGCAGGAAAAGTTTGAATACAAACGTTTACTTATTTATTTTAAATAATTATAGGCTAATCCTAATTTGTGTTTAATTTGATTATTTATTTAGGCTCTTACACTTGTTTAGATTTATTAGGTTAGTTATTTTTTAGGCTGTGTTTAAAGGGAAATAGCCTACAGAAATATAATATTCTTTTGAAGACGAGAAGTCAGTTATTATTTCAAAGCGGACAATGCCGTGAATTTATTTAAACCGTTTGCATTTATTTTCATCTAAAAGAAGTATAATCTTAAATTGCGGAATTTGTTAATTTATTATTTACACGTTTATTTAGATTTATATTTTACTTTTTTGTATTTAAGAGAAATAAAAAGGGTGATATGCAGTTGTCTTAACGGATTTATTGATTTTAAATGCTCGAAAAAATGTTCATGACTCTGTTGCACTTGACTATGTTAACGTGGTCTAAAACAGCACTGAAACACGCATGCCAATGTACTATTTTGCCAGAAAGTCTTACACTTTTATATATAAAACGAATCGTCATATTGAACTGCCGAATCCGATTCGCCTAAGAAAATTCTGAGTCGGGCACAGCCCTATAGATCATCTACAACGGGCTTACTTAATGTGCCTGTGGCTAAACAGAAAAAAAGTGGTGAAAGTGCTTTCTGCTATTATGCACCAAAACTTTGGAACGCTCTCCCACAAACATTAGAACAGCAGACTCAGTTGGCAATTTTAAAAAGCAGCTGAAAACCTTCCTTTATAATTTGGCTTTTCATTTTTATTCAGTCCATTGATACTTATTCATATTTTTATTTCTTGTTTTATAAATTTTTTATTGTTATTTTTTATCTTGCAATTTACTCTATTATTTTTACTGAATTTTCTGCACTGATACTTATTCATAGCCTATTTTATTCTTGTTTTATAAAATTTTTATTGTTATCTTTTATCTTACTCATTTATTTTATTCATTACTCATTGACTCTTTCATATTATTTTTTTTTGTTTCCATTTCAATATACACTGTTTTATTCTACGTTTTAAACCCCTATAACTGATTTGCTGTGCTTTTCCCTGTTTTTGTCTTTTGTTTTTATTTTTCCTGGTAAGCACTTTGAGCTCCGGTCTGTATGAAAGGTGCTATACAAATAAAGTCATTATTATTATTATTATTAGTCTATTGTGGTTGTGATTATGATTATGATTATGATTATTACAAAAGGTACAAATGAGTTACGTATCGCTGGCTAGGGGTACCAGTTCATGTACCTATAGGGTGCCACCACAGTGACAAGCATACCCGCTGAGCTGCTAGAGCAGACGCGGCCCGTTGTTTAATTCATTAGAAGAGAAAAATGTTTCGCACCATAAACATGCAAACATATAATTATTTTTAAAAAATGTCATCAACATTTAGCCTACGTTTTACAATTTGCATTAATTTGTTCACAGTTTTCATCTCAATAGCCTAATGATAAAGCTTCGAATGAAATCAAACTCACCGGGTATAATGACGGTCTTGCTGTGTAGTTTCGCTTTGCTCTTGCACTTCGCTCCTTTGACCACCGTATGATACAAGACAACAGACACTCCGACCGCCACTCCGGTAATAAGCAAGTAAATCGACATGGCTAGTCTCGAGCCCCCCTGTGTGCACGAAGTCACGAACTGCAGTAGACGGAGTGTGGCACAGTGGGTAAGGAACTGGGCTTGTAACCGAAAGGTCGCAGGTTCGATTCCCGGGTAGGGCACTGCCGTTGTACCCTTGAGCAAGGTACTTAACCGAAATTGCTTCAGTATATATCCAGCTGTATAAAATGGATACAATGTAAAATGTAATGTAAAAGTAAAAGTATGTAAATGTAAATGTAAAAGTTGTGTAAGTCGCTCTGGATAAGAGCGTCTGCTAAATGCCTGTAATGTAATGTAATGTAGACTACTGGGCTTTTATGCTACCGACATATCCTGGGTGGTAGCGATGCGTGATGTGAATCCCGGGATTGTGGGCACTGAGCCTCTTCCTCAAGTGGTCAGGGCGATTAAAATGTACTGTATCTCCGGCAGTTGCGCAATTTAGATGAACTCTTGCGTGATATTTGTGTTTTTGTTACTCACCCAATGTTCATGGGTCTGGTGGACTCAACATTATTGGGGTTCTAAAACCATACAGCCATAACAATTTATGTTAAAATACTTAACAGATGTTGACATTATCTCAATTACAAGCAATATAGGCAGCATATATGGTTAATATATGCCATTTACCTCTGCTAGACCACGTCTATCAATGAAAGAGCTATTCGTTTTTTGTGATAAAATGTGATTTTTGTGAGAAAAAAAAATCAATTATCAAGACGTGGGTGGAATAAATCATGTTTATCATGAACAAATATAAATGAAACAAGGTTCTCATCACTATTGGTGTTTTTTGCTTGAACTAGACATTTTACATACATTATTTTATGGAAATGATAAACGAGCCCCATTGAAAACAAATTCATGACGGTCTACACACCACGAGGGAGTTTTACTGTGTGTGTGTGTGTTGCAAATGTATTTCTTTCTTCTTGTCTCTCTTGTCTTATTGGTCTTAACAATGCCCTGCCCAGCTCCTCGAGAAATAGTCTCCTCTGGAGCTCCCCTCTGTTCCAATCTGGGCTGGCTTTGGGGTTGGTTGGTCTTGGGGCAGGCTGATGGTCAATCTCATCCTCTTCTTCAAATTCACTGTCAAACTCTGAATTGACAGAGACACAATCCTCATATTTGGAAAATTGACCCTCTGAGCAGAGATTCTTTTTGCCATACTGATCGATTGTGGTAAGGAGCCACACACGCAAAGCTATTTATTTGCCGTGTCCCTCCCCCAATTTGCAGTTGGGTTAGAGTGTGAGAAAATATTTAATGTTTAGAATGTTTTGAAATAACATTGTGCAGGTTCTCGCAAGACATTGTGTAGTTTCACACGCTACAGAGGGTAAAGATGGCAGGAAAAGCAGTAGCAGACAGGTTCTTGGTGCTTGAAATGTAACAATGTTACAACCTTGTCTGTGTGTGTGTAGTTTCACACACTACAGAGGGTATAGTGTGCGGGAAAAGCGGGAGCATACAGGTTCTTGGAGCGGTGTTGAAATCTTGTGTGTGTGTGTGCGTGTGTGTGTTGTCCACAGAGAAACTGGGAAGTGATTTCTGATTTAGAAAAGAAATAAGAATCCTTATGGACTGTGAGTGTGTGTGTGGGGATGGGGGTGTATTGGTGGAGGTTGGGTGGGTGTGGGGGGTGGTGATGGGATTAGGCTTGGAATATTTGGTAATAATGCCTATAAAATGGTGGAGAGGGTCGTGTTCAATCTATGAAACATGCTGCAAATCTAAAGGACAAACCATACACACACACACACACACACACACACACACACACAGTATGCCCAGGTAGGAGGAAGACAGAGTGAAGGTACACAGCAAACCTTTCTGAACGCGCGCATGGTAAACAGGTGCCGGACAAAACAAATAGTCTACACACTGCATACTGTTCCCAAGATAAAAGTGTCTAACACCACAAAACGTTTTCTATGTTCCATATTGTGGGTTTAATAAACATGTTTATCTTGGGAGCAGTATACAGCATGTCGACTATCACAATTTAAACAAGAACACAAAAATTGTTTGCAGTCTCATTGGACAATACTGAAAACTAACCGTTTCAGAAACAACAAAATCGTAAATAAATAAAAACTAACCCCTCTTCCCAACTCATACACATCGGAAAACAATGGAAACATCCCCCTATAATTAATAAAGAATTAATTCATTTATACAGACTTAAAGCTGTATGGTGCGCTTTGCACTGTGAAACAAAGTGAATGAGACACAGCCAGATCAACCAGAGCACGAAACAACCAGGACATCCGCACACCTCACTGAAACGACGGTTCTCGCCGTCAGAGACTGTGATATGTTGGGAGAAGGCCCTCCACAGCTTAGACAACACCCTAAAGAAGGCCCCGTTTCCGAAGGTAGATCAGACGATTGTCGGGCGATGATCAGGCAACCAGCTGAATGGTTGTTAGAGGAACAGGCGGTCAGACCAGAGGTGCGTTCAAGTTCAGCGAACAGAGGCGAATGTTCGCGGCAAACATTCGCTAGAAATTACCGTTGAACTGACTAACATTGCACAAAATTAACAGCGGCAAGCGCGAGCCGTAAACGAAAGGGGCGTTGCCTAGCAACAGGTTAGGTCTTCACTGTCCATACTCTGAACCTTTTGCACAAGTAGCTACCCTTTACAAGCAAAAAGAGCACTGTTCTCAACTATTGATACTTTGTTGAATCCCACATCTACTGTCCATATAAATAGCCAAGACTCCTCTGAAAATTGTGAAGAATTAGCATCCTTTTTTAGAGACAAGATTACCAAAATCCGTGATATAGCGAGTCCCAGTGGAAGTCCTACACTGGACTTTCCAACTGTTCCATCCTCTGCATGCCTGAGTACCTTCACTGAGAAGTGAAATAACACTTCGGGATATTGTCTCAAAAATGAAATCATCCAAATGCTCTATAGACCCCATTCCGGCCAAATTATTCAAAGATGCATTTGACTGCCTATCTCGAGATACTCTAAAAAATGTTAGGCCTAATTCATCGTTAATGATGGGTATTTTCCCAGACCGCTCTGGTAAAACCACTACTCAAGAAATCTAATCTGGATACTTCCGTTCTGAACAATTACGTAGGCTATCAAACCTGAAACTGAAATTCTTTGAGTCGAGCAGTCGTTTTTTTTTTTTTTTTTTTTAAGACCGTCAATATGCATTACAATACCGGAGTAGGCCTACATCATTATAGAATCTTACAAAAATGGACAGTGGTTATATTACAATATTGAATTGTAAACAAAATAAAGGGAATTATAGCCTAAGTTTAGTGTTTATATTCTTGAAACCCGCGCGTGCTAGAAAAATTCCACGTGACAACCTGCGCGGTAAACTGGAGGGAGAAGCTGAAGCTGGTTTTTAGAGGAACAGACGGTCAGACCAGAGGTGCGTTCAAGTTCAGCGAACAGAGAACAGCGAATGTTCGTAGCGAACATGTTTTCTTTGAACAGTTCAATTTGAATGGCTTTTTACGAACATTCCAAATTGCTTGCATTAAACATAAACAGACATGGCGACGAGAGCTAAGTACTCACAGCCGCTTCTGTGTTCATCGATGATAAAAAACAATAGCTAGCTAGCGAACAATAATAACATTGGCCAGCGTTAGCAATCATATTATTGAAAAAACTGATCACACTTAACGGTAACTTCAATTGAAATACCCATTTGGGAACATTTCCCTCAGTCCAGCGTCCATTTTTGTTCGCCGCAAACTACCTTTTCAGCCCGTCTCTTATGTTTGCAAACGTTCGCGGCGAACACAAAGCTAACGGAAAAAAGTTAGAATGGTTGGTAGCCTAATCTGAAGTCCCCGTGGGCTTTTATCAGTACCTACTACAGCTCCAAGAAGGAAATGATGCAATTCTGGGCTCTGCAGATGTTCACCTCTGTATTTAAGTAGTAGAAAATGACTCAGTCGTAGTAGAAAATACAGAGGACATACCACAGCAAATAGTTTATCTGGAGGTGAAAATCCTCCATTAACCACTGCTTAGTAGGAATTCCCATTTCCATTAATCAAATGATTCGAGACCAAATTTCCATTCGGACGATGAGATCTCGGGATGGAGCGTTTCTTAAACATTAACCGTGGGAACATTCTCACAACTCTGCTCCTGGCCAAGTAGGCACGCCCAAAATATGGAGGCGGGTGACGGGGGTCTCAGTGCTGTACCTCGCGATACACGAGACAGGAACAGACCGATGTGGAAAAGAGTTCCCAATAACGCTCTCGAAGACACAAAAGCGTTAGCCGTCTTTAAGCCGGTTCTTAAAAAATCTTTATGTATTTACACGGTTATAATGGACAGGCAGAAACAGAAGCTGGTTTATATACAGAAGACACAGGTGTTCATAGGAAAGCTAAAACTATAGTCACTATGTACATCTGGAGCAACAGTATCAGACAGACAGGACTCGGGACACGTTTTACGACAATTTTTTTCCAATGCTACATAACGTTACAACTTTAGCCTATGAAGTACTGTACACGTTAAAAACCAACACAATGGTGTATGTACAAGAATCCAGTGTTTCTCCTGCTTAAAGTCAAAATCACCGAATCATTTTTATATATATATATATATACACAAATATACATACTCAACTGTATGTATATATGTATGTATACAGACACATGAATATATAGCTACCTGTAGTGCAAAAGTAGCAACAAAAATATGAATATTACAATGTAATGTACATAAAATAAAAATAACCAGGAATACATCGATTTTTATGAAAAAAAGTATGTTTTTATAAAAACTATCTGTACTGGCAGAAAATAGAACATTTTTGATTTTTTTAATCTTAGTGGAAACTGACAGAATTTTTTCCCATTAATTTAGAATGAGGACAATCAAAGTATCCCTTTTTTAATGCAAATCTAAATAACTTAGGTTATGCATTTAAAAATAATAATGTATAGAAATCCTATGTGCAAGATTTTATGGCCCCGTAAAACTTGAGCCCTCAAAAATACTTCATTTCATGCAAAAAGTATGAAGAGTTAAATAAAAATCTCCCTCTTTTCTTCCCGTCGCCCTGGGAACAGGAAGAGGGGCGGGGTTATGGAACAGGAAGTGGGGAGGGGGGGCGGTGTTATGAAACAGGAAGAGGGGAGGGGGGTGGGGTTACGGAACAGGAATAGGGGAGGGGGGGCGGGGTTATGGAACAGGAAGAAGGGCAGGGTTATGTAACAGATAGGGGGGGGTGGGGTTATGGAACAGGAAGAATGGGGGGCAAGTTATGGAACGGGAAGCGGGGAGGGTGGGCAAGGTTATGGAACAGAAAGCGGGGAGGGTGGGCAGGGTTATGGAACAGGAGGCGGGGAGGGTAGGCGGGGTTATGGAACAGGAAGAGGGGGGCGGGGTTATGGAACAGGAAGGGGGGGCGGGGTTATGGAACAGAGCTGGAGCGCAGCGCCGGCACTTCGTAGAGTTTGAGAGTCTGCTTGTCGTCGGGCTCCGTCGCCCCCTGGTGGCCGAGGGCGGTCGGCGCGGGGGGGGCGGCCTCCTCTTTGGGCTGCTTGCGGGCGAACTCGGCCACGCTGAAGACGAACTGCAGGCAGCCCAGCTTGACGCAGCTGCCGTGGTGGAGCAGGGCCGTGCCCTCCCAGCCCGCCCCGCTGCCCCCGATCAGGCTGGAGCTGCTGGCCTTGCAGCCGCAGGCGGCCCGCGCCCCGCCCTGGGAGCGGTGGCTCATCACGCCCCCGCCCCCCGCCCCCGGACCCGCCCCCAGACCCGGGCCCTCCTCTGCGCCGACCTCCTCCTCCCCATCCTCCTCCCGTTTCCTCCTCTTGCAGCGCCCTGGGGAGAGAAACAGGAGCATGTGTCAGAGCCCTTCTGGAAGATTCTGAATGGGGGGTTCAGACTCTAGTCCTGGGGGGGCATTACGCAGCAGCCAATGTAAGCCTTGGAATCAGAACTTTAGAAAGTCCTGAAAAAAGCCCAAAAACACAGCACTGTGGTCAGACAGTACAGTATTACAATTTTTATCATATTCTTACCCTGACTGACGAGAAAACATTAAAAATCAACGCAAACATCCAGACTGCATACATATGATAAAAAATAACAATTATGCTTTAACTACATACACAGACGCACACCTGTATACATCAGTCCAGAGTCAATAACCTCCCCCTTCAGACACCAGTAACACTGCTGCAGACTATTGCCAACTTTACATAATAAATTTCACCAACACTCAGGACACGATTCTGGTGACATGACAGTGTGTTTCCGTTAGCAACGTCGCGGTGAAAGTCCTGGAGGTTGTGTGGTAATGTCACCAGCGTGGAGAGGGTTAGGGTTAGCGGTAGCTCCGCGCCGTACTCACGGATGATGCTCTGCACTTTGGACACCACTCCCCCGGCGGGGCCTGGGGAGCTCTTCTCGGAGAAGTCGCAGGAGTACAGGACGTTGTCCACCGTCGTCCCGTGCTCGCTGTAGTTTAGCAGCTCGTAATGTTTCGTGTTCTGCGGGGGGGGGGGGGGGGAGACCAGAGTTACAGGACAGAGCCGCCTTGTGGGGCAGAATCAATCGAGGAGGGTAGCGGGCGAAGCACGTGCCTCAATGCAATAATCGACCAAAACTACACCACTGACTGACACTCTCATTAGTGCACCCAAAAAATAAAAAATAAAACAGACTTCCCATTGTACAGCACAGCAGGATTCAACAGCATCAGTATAAGAAGCTCAATCTTGAGCACTAACAGTATGGACCCGAGGGGGAGAGGGTGCATCACGAAACCCACCTCGTCATAGAAGATGCAGGCGTGTTTCCCCGACACGAAATTGCAATGACCGTAGTTTGTAAGGCACACATCCATATCGGCTCCTGAGAGAGACAAAGAATGGGGCAGGGACACTGGCATGACATTGTGGGTTTCTGAGCCAATCATCTACTTTGCCTCAAAATCTGAACAACCAACGGAAACACTTAGATTGGAAGCATCATCTGAAAATTCATTAAAGGGTGTGCCCAAATACAATGCTGTGGTAGATGTTCTATAATGTAATATAGTACAATGCTGTGGTAGTAGATGTTCTACGCTGTATTATACAACAATACTGTGGTAGTAGCTGTTATACACTGATAAGGTACTATGTTGTGGTCGTAGATTTTATACACTAATATAGTACAATGCTGTGGTACATGTTCTACACGGTAATATAATACAATGCTGTGGTAGGAGATGTTATACACTGATATGGTACTATGCTGTGGTCGTAGATGTTATACACTAATATAATACAATGCTGTGGTCGTAGATGATATACACTAATATAGTACAATGCTGTGGTAGATGTTCTATACTGTAATATAATACAATGCTGTGGTAGGAGATGTTATACACAGTAATATATTACAATGCTGTGGTAGATGTTCTATACTGTAATATAATACAATGCTGTGGTAGATGCTCCATGCTGTAATGTAATACAATGCTGTGGTAGATGCTCTATACTGTAATATAATACAATGCTGTGGTAGATGTTCTATACTGTAATACAGCACTGGGACCTCCTGTAGTTAGAAGGAGAGGGGACGCGAGGAGTACCAAAGAAGGGTGAGAATCAGATGTATGGTACTATGGCTTGACCTGCTAATCTTACAATAGATTTCCTTTGCCCACATGCAAACATTATCCGTTATGAGCCTGAAGGCAAAAATCCTACTCTGAGAAAATTAATGTGTGGTTTTTGGTGGAAAAACCACACATTAAGTGGCCAAATCACAGGCCAATTATGAAGTCACGGAATGAAGATCCAAATTAAACAACGCAGTCGTTTCCCACAGCTGGTACTGTACTTCCCTCTAGGGTTTTCAACAAACTTGTTCCTGGTTGTTTATACACTTCATTGTACGTCGCTCTGGATAACAGCGTCTGCCAAATGCCTGTAATGTAATGTAATGTAATGTGATGTAATGTAATGTAATGTAACCTCTCCATAGGGTTCCACACACAGATGTTCACTGAGGGGAACCGTCTTGGTGAAGTGAAGGCCTCACCTGTCCCGATGTAAAGGGTCCTGTAACACATGTTCACGACTCCGCCCCTTCCTGTCAGCGGGTAGAACACCGCTCTCGCCTGCACCTCTGACTTTTGCACTGTGGAGGGGGTGGGGGTAAGAAACAGCATATCTGGGTCTCCAGCGGCCTCAACAGCTCTTTAAATCGCAGCCTAAACCACAACCATTCTGAGCAGGAACTAATTATACAAAAATGCCAATGTCAAGCTTTCTAAGCTAAACATGACATTAAGACAGTTTTCAGAGCCTGTTAATCACGTGTCATTTCTCTTTGGTAAGGACTTCAAGGAGTGAGAACCCTGAATTTGGGGGTGGAAAAAAACATTAGGAAGAGGAAGACAGGGTTCATACACTTTTTCACCAATGATTTTCAATGACTTTTCCATGACTTCTCCAAAACCTTTAACTGAATTTCCATGACCAAAACAAACAAACGATCGCGGGGCGACATAGCTCAGGAGGTAAGACCGATTGTCTGGCAGTCGGAGGGTTGAAAGTTCAAACCCCGCCCTGGGCATGTCGAAGTGTCCTTGAGCAAGACACCTAACCCCTAACTGCTCTGGCGAATGAGAGGCATCAATTGTAAAGCGCTTTGGATAAAAGCGCTATATAAATGCAGTCCATTTACCATTTACCATCGCAGCGGGACGATTTAAAATTATTTATTGTAACACTAAGTAAAATTAGGTCTGCATCTGAAACATATGGTGCCTCTCTAAAACAAACAAACACCAGACAGACACACCTAAGTGTGAATTACATTAAATTACCTGTATACATCAGTCCAGAGTCAATAACCTCCCCCTTCAGACACCAGTAACACTGCTGCAGACTATTGCAATGTAAATACATTCTCTCATATTTGAATTCGAATAGTTTAACATTTTTGTCAATGTCTCAAACAGGGCTCGAAATTGCGACCATTTTGGTCGCATATGCTCCCGAAATTTAATCTGTGCGACCTCGAAATATAATTGTGAGCATTTGTGCGAGTGCAAATAATTGTTCTGGGTCGACCTTTTTTTTTTTCTCCAGTCGAACGTCTCTTTCACTGTACATTCACTAGTTAGTACACTCAGTATATGCCTTGTGAGCTGACGGTGACCCTTCTAACCAATCGTGAGCTTGACATTCTTACCTTTAATGCTGATTTTAAATTGGTTAATATTAGCCTTCAATCACTCCCTTTCGCTGCACTCCATTGTCACGCGACACAGAGAGCTAATACGTTAACTAATGTTACCTGAAGACAAAAGTTTATGTTCAATTTATTAGCGTTATCGAAAGCTGAAAAGTTGAAGCGGACGTTTTGTGTAGCGACCCGGTTGAAACAGCTGATTTCTCCGATGCAGTTTACTGGCGGTTGATTTAATTAGCGGTATTAATGTGACGAGAAGCGCTTTGTCGTTTGAATGCATAACATGCAATTTCTTGAAGAGTCTACACATTTTAGGCATGACAGTTTAACTGTTACTTGTAAACCGTACTGTTATATTGTCGTTTTTTATCAATAAAAAATCTATTGCATATATTGTTGGTGCTCCTTACATTTCGGTGGGTGCTCCTAAGTTTTTGAAGTTGGGAGCACCAGTGCTACCAAGTGAAAAAGCTAATTTCGAGCCCTGATATATGATTGAAGCTGCACTCCCCTGGCATATTGTCGGCACAGTAGAGCCTACGTTTACTAACTGCTACATCAGCAGAGGCGTGCCTGTAAACAGACTGAGCCGGACCGAATTAACTTCTCACACCACCAGAATACCGCGAAGGTTACGTGCCAATTTACGTTTTATTAGCCTACTATGCATACTATTTTTATGATTGGATTAATTAGTAATTATATTTGATGCAACTTTAGCTATATTTCCATTACTTTTCCAAAACTTTTCAAAAAATATTATTTTCCATAACTTTTCCAGGGTCTGGAATTTGCATTTTAAATTTCAATGACTTTTCCAGGTTTTTCATGACCATACGAACCCTGGGAAGAGGCAAAAGAGGAAGGACTGCAGTACCTTCGCTGAGCGGGGGTGATGATGCCGGGGAGGCAGCGGTAGTGCTGGCGGTTTGGGGCGGAGTCAAGCAGGCGGTCTGGGCGGGACGGGCTTTGGGGGGGAGGAGCTGCTGGATCCTCTGCCAGGCCAGGAGTTTGATTAACCTCTCATCCAGATTACACAGTTCCAACTCTGCACAGAGACAAACTGCCTGGATTAACCTCTCATCCAGATTACACAGCTCCAACTCTGCACAGAGACAAACTGCCAGGATTAACCTCTCATCCAGATTACACAGCTCCAACTATGCACAGAGACATGCTACCTGGATTAAACTCTCATCCAGATTACACAGCTCCAACTCTCCAGAGACAAACTACGTGGATAAAACTCTCATCCAGATTACACAGCTCCAACTCTGCACAGAGACAAACTACCTGGATTAACCTCCCATCCAGATTACACAGCTCTAACTCTCCACAGAGACAAACTACCTGGATTAACCTCTCATCCAGATTACACAGCTCAGACTCTGCACAGAGACACACTACCTAGATTAACCGCTCATCCAGATTACACAGCTCCAACTCTCCACAGAGACAAACTACCTGGATTAACCGCTCATCCAGATTACACAGCTCCAACTCTGCACAGAGATAAACTACCTGGATTAACCGCTCATCCAGATTACACAACTCCAACTCTCCATAGAGACAAACTACCTGGATTAACCGCTCATCTGGATTACACAGCTCAGACTCTGCACAGAGACAAACTACCTGGATTAACCGCTCATCCAGATTACACAGCTCCAACTCTGCACAGAGACACACTGCCTGGATTAAACTCTCATCCAGATTACACAGCTCCAACTCTCCACAAAGACAAACTATCCAGTGATTTTGGTCAGATTATCAACTAATGGGTGTGTAAATAGCATACAGATTTCAAGCGTTTTTTTTCATTACAGTAAATTAAATTTAATTAATGCACTGTAAAATGCCCGTCGTGATTTGTCAGCAAGTTAACCAAATACATTTTCTGAATGGAATGATGGTAAACGCCATTGACCTCAACTCTGTGTGGCATAATGTAAACTTCCCTTCTGATTGCTGCCGTTTGGCTCACTGGCAGGAACAGCTCTTAGGAACAGAGTGGCCCACGAATCGGAGGCGTTTGCTCTCGGTAGCCATGGCAACCCCCGCTTACCTCCGTCTCCCTCCGTGACCCCCTTCACACCGCTGAACAGACCTCCCATGGCGGGAGACACGGCGCGCGGACTGGCCTTGCCGTCTGCGGAGACAGAAACGCGACCGTGAGCGCAAGACCCACGCCCCTAAAGCCCCTCCCACACCGTAACCAAATCATCAGACAGCAGGCATAAGGAAAAACACCCAGAGCAAGCGCAGAACAAATCCACCCAGGTGAGCA
This sequence comes from Anguilla pacifica, assembly GCA_039654925.1. Classification (NCBI taxonomy): domain Eukaryota; kingdom Metazoa; phylum Chordata; class Actinopteri; order Anguilliformes; family Anguillidae; genus Anguilla; species Anguilla pacifica. The sequence continues at coordinate 9,785,948 of CM077295.1, forward strand.
GATCACCTTAAAGGACCTTACAGCCTCCTATGGAAAAACCAATTGCTTTCACAACTGTGAATTTTTCCACACTGAAAAAGCCATTTTCAAAGAGGCACAGGACTGAGCCACACTTATATTAATTCTACACTCCACCTTGAAGTCTATTCTAGTTCCTGCAACAAAGACACAACATACTAGGCCAACAATGCATTACAGCTGAAGCAATGCAGAGGTGACCAGCCAAATAACTGGTCAATTAAGGAGCAGTCCAGATGACAGCTATGGAAGGGCCTGGGGGCTCAGAGGACAGAGAGGCTTCTGGGAGCTGTGCGGAGGGCGTGTCCTACCTGACGGGGGCGTGGGGGAGGCCAGCCTGGCTGCGGTGGTGTCCTGGGGCGCTCGGGGCGGGGTGAGGGCCCGGGTGGCGGCAGGGGGGGAGGAGACGCTGCGGCTGGTCAGCGCGGCCGCCTGGCCCCCCGCCGAGCCCTGGGGGGGCGGCCCTGGGTCCAAGACGACGGCGCACGCATTCTGGGCGGGGGCCGGGGAGGGGGAGGAGGAGGGGGAGGCGGGGCGCTTCTGTCCGCAGGGGCCGCAGGCGGAGCTGTTCTCCGTCTTGATCGCGGCTCCGCCCACGTGATTGACGGGCGGCGCGGGGGCGGAGCCGGATGAGCAGGGCCGGGCGGGGCCCGAGGGGCCGGTTGCTCGGTGCTGGGCCGCGGGGGAGGGTTTGCCGGATTCGGGGGAGGGGCCGTGGGGGAGGGGCCCGTTTTCCCTGGTGGTCTCCTCCGTGGGCCCGTTGGCGGTTCGGCAGCCCTGGCAGTGCCTGCCTGCGCAGGAGCCGCACCCCGCCCGCTCCTCGGGCGCCCCCTGGGGATCGGTGTGGGTACTGCACACCTCGGGGGGGCCGGCAGGGGCCACGCACGGCTTCACGTCGGCCTTTTCGGGCGGCTCTGACTCCCAGTGTGAGGCCACGGCCCTCCGGCAGGATAGATGCCTCATGATGCTGCACTGCAGCGTGATGACATCACGGAGCCACTGTGGTGGGGAGAACACCAACATCACATCACTCAACACGCTAATCACACGCCTGCACACAGCCAAACACAACGCACTGACCCATCACTCAACACGCTAATCACACGCCTGCACACAGCTACACATAACGCCCTGATCCATCACTCAACACACTAATCACACGCCTTAACACAGCCAAACACAATGCACTGACCCATCAATCAACACACTAATCACACGCCTTTACACAGCCAAACACAACGCACTGACCCATCACTCAACACGCTAATCACACGCCTGCACACAGCCAAACACAACGCACTGACCCATCACTCAGCACGCTAATCACACGCCTTCCCACAGCCAAACACAGTGCACTGGCCCATCACTCAACACACTAACCACACGCCTTCCCACAGCCAAACACAGTGCACTGGCCCATCACTCAACACGCTAATCACGCTAATCAAACACAATGCAGAAACCGGTGTGTGCAGGTGGACTCTGTTTAGTGTACAGGTGTACTGTGCACTACAGGATATATTAAGTGTGCAGGTACAGTATTTTGAGTGTGTAGTGTATAGGTGTACAAGATGTGTGCGTTGTCTCAGTATAAAGTGCGTACAGTGTAGTGCGTGTAAAGTATTTACAGGTGTAAAGCGTGTAAATGTGTAAAGTACATACAGGTGTAACGCATGTAAATCTGTAAAATACGTACAGCTGTAAAGCATGTAAAGTACGTACAAAAACATATAAAGGTGCAAAGCATGTAAATGTGTGAAGTGCATACAGGTGTAAAGCGTGTAAATGTGTAAAGTACATACAGGTGTAACGCATGTAAATCTTTAAAATACGTACAGCTGTAAAGCGTGTAAAGTACGTACAGGCGTAAAGCGTGTAAAGTGTGTAAAGGTGTTAAGTGTGTAAAGATGTAAAGTACGTACAGGTGTAAAGTGTGTAAAGCATGTAAATGTGTAAACTACGTACAAGTGTAAAATGTGTAAAGTACGTACATGTGTAAACAACGCACTGACCTATCACTCAACACGCTAATCACACGCCTGCACACAGCCAAACACAACGCACTGACCCATCACTCAACACGCTAATCACACGCCTGCACACAGCCAAACACAACGCACTGACCCATCACTCAACACGCTAATCACACGCCTGCAGACGGCCAAACACAACGCACCGACCCATCACTCAACACGCTAATCACACGCCTTAACACAGCCAAACACAATGCACTGACCCATCACTCAACACACTAATCACACGCCTTCCCACAGCCAAACACAATGCACTGGCCAATCACTTAACACACTAACCCACGTCTTCCCACAGCCAAACACAATGCACTGGCCCATCACTTAACACACTAACCACACGCCTTCACACAGCCAAACACAGTGCACTGGTCCATCACTTAACACACTAACCACACGCCTTCCCACAGCCAAACACAGTGCACTGGCCCATCACTCAACACACTAACCACACGCCTTCCCACAGCCAAACACAGTGCACTGGCCCATCACTCAACACACTAACCATACGCCTTCCCACAGCCAAACACAGTGCACTGGCCCATCACTCAACACGCTAATCACGCTAATCAAACACAATGCAGAAACCGGTGTGTGCAGGTGGACTCTGTTTAGTGTACAGGTGTACTGTGCACTACAGGATATATTAAGTGTGCAGGTACAGTATTTTGAGTGTGTAGTGTATAGGTGTACAAGATGTGTGCGTTGTCTCAGTATAAAGTGCGTACAGTGTAGTGCATGAAAAGTATTTACAGGTGTAAAGCGTGTAAATGTGTAAAGTACATACAGGTGTAACGCATGTAAATCTGTAAAATACGTACAGCTGTAAAGCATGTAAAGTACATACAAAAACATATAAAGGTGCAAAGCATGTAAATGTTTGAAGTGCATACAGGTGTAAAGCGTGTAAATGTGTAAAGTACATACAGGTGTAACGCATGTAAATCTTTAAAATATGTACAGGCGTAAAGCGTGTAAAGTGTGTAAAGGTGTTAAGTGTGTAAAGATGTAAAGTACGTACAGGTGTAAAGTGTGTAAAGCATGTAAATGTGTAAACTACGTACAAGTGTAAAATGTGTAAAGTACGTACATGTGTAAACTGTGTAAAGCATGTAAACATGTACTGTAGCAGCGTTCTGTACGGAGTCGTACTGTTACCTCCTGCTGCTCCGTCTCGCTGGCTGCGTGGGGGGTATCTGTGGGGGGGGTTTGGGGGGTCTCCGGAACGCCCGTGCAGATCAGTTCCCCGTCACGGATCCCGGCGGGGGCCAGCATTTGGGGGGGGCACTTGTACTGGGCCTTGATAGCCTCGGGGACCTGGGCACACAGACACGTTCGCTGGAGTTAGGAAAGCCCACTGCGGACCGAGACACCGCACAGGAACACGGAGCACTGACCCCTGCAGGAGCGGAGGCGTACTACCTTCAGTGTCCTCTTCCTGTGTGGATGGACGCCACGGCGGTTGGGCGGGTTCTGCCGGTGGACCCGCCGCAGGAAGTCCACCTTCACGGCATGCTGGGAGATGCGGTCCTGGAAGTGGTCGAACAGCTGGCAGCGGTTGCTCAAGGTCATGTTCTTCTGACTCAGCTGAAAGGGGCGGGACAGCAGAACCTCATCACAACTCGATTACATCATTTTTTTTTTTTTAATCATTTGGATACGGGAGAAAGGTGAGTCAGTGTGGGCTGAATGGGTTCTTATCATCTGTAATACTCTGTTGCTCCAATCATGTTCAGACTCCTCACCCTAAAACAGTGGTTCTTCACCCTGTTCCTGGAGCTCTGCAGTCCTGTACCGTTTTCAATCCAACCCTCATTGATTCAACCCCACACCCGGTTCTAGTAATCAGCAGCTCAACGAGATCTCTAGGTGTTGCATAAGCTGTGTTTGTTGGGGTTGGAGTGAAAACCTACAGGACGGTCGATTTCCAGCTCGACTGGTCTGTATGCCTCAGAGAAGATGTGGACCTTAGAGCACAGAATATGTGGAGACAGCGACGCCAATAGAAACCTATGGGAAGCACATTAGAACCAGGAAGTACAATTTTTTCGCTCAACAGACATGCTCAGTTGTGTCCTTGGTCACGTCCTAAATCACGTGTACTAAGAGAATAGCACAGACACTGGCTAAAATAAATAATAAATAAATTCATTCTTCTTTGTTTGTGCGGTAGGGAAAAAGTTTTTACCTCAGAAAAAAAGTGATTTTTCTGTAAATGGAAGTATTTTATTTTTGCTGTCAAAAATGAATGGAGCCCAGTGGGGAAACAGATATCAGCAGGGGGTGACATTACATCCGGTGCTGAGGCTGAGAACTGAAATCTGGCCCCGTGGTGCGGACATGCCGATTCGCATCACTCCGACAGGGGGCGGGGACAAGCAGAGGAGATGGGCGGGGCTTACCACAACATGCTCCATGTGGTTGGGGCACATCCACTTGCCTGTCGGCATGGCAGTTAGAGGCGGGTCCAGGCAGTCCATGTGGAAGAGCAGGGGGCAATAGTCGCACTGAATCAGGGGGGCCACTCTGCAGCTCCTGGGAGGGAAGAGGGGGGGTTGAATTTAATCACTTCTAAGATGTCAAACTTTCATAAGCCCATTAAGCCAGAAGACCCAACTGTGCTGGTCACCCTTTTGCTGGCTTTGCATTTCTGTCCTTTTTCAATGAGGGACAGAGGGCAGCAAAATGGCTCAGGACCTGGGTTTGTGATTTAACCCTTCAAAGAGGAGGCTTTTTGGAATGTTTATTTTCAACATTCTACATCGGTGTTCTAGAACTCCACCGCTTTCAGTCACCAGTAGTGATTGTGACGTCAGCATTAGAATGTTCAGTCAAGAACATTTTAATCACAACATCGGTGACCTCACACCTTAAAAGGTTAAAGTTTGCTGGTTTGATTCCCAGCTGGGGCACTGCCATCGAATCCGTAAGCAAGGACATTAACGTGAAATGTGTCACTTCACGGCCAGCTATATAAATATCGCATTCAAAAAATAGCAGGTAAAAAAACTCAACTCATTCACAAAACCGTTTGCTTTCCTTCAAAGTTACTGCTAGCCGAGCAGCGAAGTGTGCCCTCCAGATGCGAACCATGCACCATAAATTAGTCCATAGTCTTCCTGGTCTTTTGTGGAATTGAAGAATGGCAGAGTAAAATTACGGCAGTCTGAAAAAGCAAAGGGGACGATTACTAGAATTAACCTGTTATTTTACCCTGACAACAAGTGCGGAAGGTGATTTCCAGTTTGCTTTTACTGTATCACCAATGTAAATTACGCAGAACTACCGCATACCTCACATAACTGTATCAAACGTTTTGAGTCAATTACAACGGGCTAACAAAGAAAATCCGGAAGAAAATATTCAGCAACCGAATTAAACCTTTTGAATGTTTTGGTACGTAATATGCTGTCCCAGCACGAATGCTTAGCATTTTATAAAACGAATACTAAAGCAAGAAAAGAACAGAAGAGCACACGTTATAATTCCAAGACGTTGGCAGGCTATAACCTACTGCGCCGCATAACATACAAGTTTGATTTCAAGTTATTATGAAAATAAATCGGTTTGCGGCTGCAGATTTTTTAAAATGGCGGTTGAAATAAAACACTGCAAGTAGTGGACCAATCAGAAATTTTCAGCGCTTGCGCTCCACCCCAAAGGTTCCGGTACTTTTGGAAAGTACTACCCCCCGAGCAGGGACTTTTTCGGGGATAAAATAAAGTCACCGGAACTTGTTCCTCAAAAGGTTCCTAGTTCCGGGGTAAAGTTCCTGCAGTGGAAACGCGGCTAATAAAAGGGGGGACACTTTGAAAGTTTTTTGCTAAAATAATTTCACTTACATTCCTTTTAGATGTTATAATGTGGCTACGCTTAAATTTTAAATAGATACTGCTATCTTGCAGAGGGAGGAAGCATCTGTCCAAGCTTTGTCATTTGCCTGATGATGTGGGGTTGGAACGTTTCTTTGCTTTTTTTTAGTCAATAAAGTATAGGGAGCTGTAATCCAGTGTGCGGATATCCATTTTCTTTCAACCTAGGTTTAAATTTTAAACAGATGGAGCTATTTTGCAGAGGGAGGAAGCATCTGTCCAAGCTTCTGAAGTCTGAAGCAATGGAAGATTAAAAAAAAAAAAACAAATAAAGGAATAATGAAAGAGAGAGGAGGAAAGGGTGGTTTGCCATCCACAAAAACACAGGCTCATAAACACATAAACAAATGCACAGACCCACACACACAGGGAGAGGGAGGAGGAAAGGGTGAGGTTTACCTGGCACACACACAGGCTCATAAACAAACGCACACACACACACACAGCGAGGGGGAGGGGAAAGGGGCGGAGTTTACCTGCCACAGGTGAAGCACACTTTCACTGGTAAGGGGACCAGCCCGTTATGATCCAGCTCATGCTGCGGCCTCTTCACGTTCTTCCCCGTCATCTCCTCCCTCCTCTTACGCTTACTGCTGCCTGAGGACAGAAACACACACACACACACACACGCGCACATACACATACATACACATACGCGCGCACATACACATACACACACACATACATGCGCATATATATATACACACACATATGCGTGCACATACACACACAGACACGCACACAAACAGGCACACACATGCATACGCGCGCACACACAAACATGCGCGCGCACATATACACACACACACATACGCGCGCACATACACACGCGCGCGCACATATACACATACACACACACATGCGCGTGCACATACACACACACACATATGCGCGCACATATACACACACACATACGCGCGCACATACACACACACACATATGCGTGCACATACACACACAGACACGCACACAAACAGGCACACACGCACACACAGAGGTGAGCTGTGATTGAGCATTAGAGTGAGCTGTGATTGGGTAAAGAGGCGAGCTGTGATTGGGTAAGGAGGCGAGCTGTGATTGGGTAAGGAGGCGAGCTGTGATGGGGTAAAATGACGAGTTGTGATTGGGTAAAAAGACGAGCTATGATAGGGTAAAAAGGTGAGTTGTGATTGGGTAAAAAGGCGAGCTGTGACTGGGTAAAGTGGTGAGCTGTGATTGGGTAAAAAGTAGAGCCCGACCGATATATCGGTTTGGCCGATATATCGGCCATTATTTGACTTTTTTGACGACATCGGGATCGGCAGTTATGCAGCCGATGTGTCCCGATTTTTAAATAAGTATAATAAACAAAAAAAACATTGATTATTTATCTGTACTTGTCTGTTCGAACCAGAGACTGTAAAAAATATGGACAAAGCTACTGTGACGTCACCCATTGACTCTCCGTGGGTCTCTAAAACACGTTTTGAAGCTCAATGGCGGGCGCGGCCATGTTCTCGATTTGGAGCCAAAACCATAGAGTTAAGCGGTCTTGTGATTTTTACGATGTGATTGACAGTCCGGTGCGGAAAAGCTCATCAACCTGAACGAACGATTGCAGAACGAACTTGAGGCTAGCTGACTGTCTGCTGTTATGTTTTAAAATATATTATCTGATGTTTACGGAGTTTAATTTCTATCCGTGACTGTACTGTGTCATGTAATCACGTTATATGTATGACATTAAAAATACAATTAGGCTATGTTCAGTTATCTTCAATTTATGTTTCTCAGCAAAACGAATATGCTTAGCTAGCATATCAGTTTGCCAGTGAGCTAGGTAGGCTATCCGTGGTTAGCTCACGCATTAGCAATATGAACCACAGGGGAAGAACATTGACTGCACTGATGGTCAATCAATCAGAGATGTGGAGGCTACTGGTGATTTGACTAGGCTAATTTTCGTATAACTGTCTGGTAGACCTGCTGACGAGCAAGTTATCATCGTAGGTTTTCGCGCCAGTCAGTTAATGAGCCAGTAACTGCTACTAGCTACTCCATCGCCGTTTGTGGTGTTCACTTGCTGGGTGACGCTAGCTGACCGATCGTTCGCAAATCACTTTCTACCGAATAAAAATTAACACTGTCAGCGGTGATTAACAAATCTACCAAATATTTTAATAACTGATCTGCAGGCGTGTAAATATGACAACGCACTTTTGTACAGCAAGTTTTCCACCTGGTGCATGAAGACAAAAATAATGTAGCCTACATTGAATTTCTAATTATTATAAGGTTATTATTTTTTTCTTGTAAATCATCAAAACCAATGGAGAAAAGCCAATATACGCAAGGAGCCCCCAGGACCGATTCTGAGAACCACTGTCTTAAATGCCTAGCTTGTCGGTCTGCTATATTAAATGCTAAAAACATGTTCCTTTCTAAATGCCAAGATGGTTAATTTCGTTAAATTCTGTGTGTGTGATTTCATCGTGTGTTGTATGTTATTCAGCAAATGAACCTTGAGACTCTTAATTCGCTTCGTGAAACTGAAAAAGTGTTTATCCCAAAATCGGGATTATAGTAGCTTTGTCACATGCATGGCCCAGGTAGACATTTACGGAATGTACACGACTGACAAGCCGTCAAACACGTCTGACAGATTGAATGTTTGCCGGTTAAGGTTAGCTAGCTAGTCAAATGGCTTGGTAGCCGAAGTTGCGAACTGTTTTAGCATAGGCTACTACTGGACTACCAAATATAGCAAGCTGATTACGCTTTCTGCCAAGTAATTATTTGGTTAAGTAGGCTACCGAAAAACTTAAGAGGAGGATTATTTTATGGTCGTCTAGTGCAGCTGTAAATAGCAATAGCAATTCGGAAGTGACGTAAGCTGTACCTCATTGGTCCAGAACAAATATTGGCACTGTGCCCAAATGACGCAATAAATCATGAAATCGACCCATGGACAGTCATAAGACAAATAAAATACACCTATTATGACTATTTGTTCTTGTGAGAAAAAATTATTGACTTTGTATTTTGATCGCATTTGTACCGTAGACTTACATGGAAACCGGATATGAAAACACCTATACTGGAGCCATCCGTAGTGGCGCTAGTGAGCAACCAGGAACTACAACACCAGGAAATGAGCTTCAAAAACGAAGTCTGGTTTTGGCCGCTTGGTTCGAACGTTGTAATTGCTATTTACTAGAATTATCCAGTAGAGGGAGCTCTAATACAAGTGTGAACTGCAGCAGCTGACGCGCTACTTCTGTAATAAGACGTTCGTCACTCGTGCCTCATCCAATATTCTCCACTGCAAGACTTGTCTGCACAGATTCGATTGCCGCAATAAAGGTATGTATATTTAGTGAAAGTTTTTAATTAAATGCGTTTATACGACCACTATGTTTATCAATCCTCATCAAGCGAGCGAGCTAGCTAACATATTTGGTTCATTTTAGCAAGCTAGCTGGCTAGCAAGCCTTTATGAAGTGGCAGTGAGCACATAAGCAGCGTAGGATCTACATTTCCAGAGGACATTGTATTCTCAAATAAATAACCAGCCAAAATAAAATGGTGATTGAATGCATCACACATTTGTTTTTTTATCTGAGATAATAATATTAGCTACTATATGATGCTGTGTCAATAGACAACGCGTTATTGCAAGCGAGTGTGTCATCTAGTCACGCGTCATCGTAGCAAGCTAACCAGACAGTAAAAACGCCGATAAAACACTTCTAACGTGGATCATTTTAAGCCACATTATCTAGCTTTGTCGTGATAACATGAGAGAAGGATTGCTGTTGAATCAACCAACAGTTAGCGCGGGTAACCTGCACAAAAGCGCATTGTAGTTTTTTTTCCACGTATTTCATCCAGTCAATTTAATTTCATCTAACGTTACACTTGATTCACTCATTAGCTCCGCTAGATAATGTCTTACTCTTTGAGATCATGTAGTAGAAATAAAATAAGAAAATATAATTCATTTAACTTACTGAGAATATATAATAAGAAATAATGAGGCGGTGCCAATAGCTAATGCGTTATTGCGAGCGAGTGTGTCATCTAGTCACGCGTCAGAGCGCATTGTAGTTATTTTCACCGCCTAATTCTTATGGACAGGGAAGCTCGCTTTGAGATCATGTAGTAGGAATAAAATAAGAAAATATAATTAATTTACTGAGAATAGATACCATGAAATAATGATAACAAATTAATAACAACAACAATAATAATAATAATATTCATAAAAATACATGTTTGAAACTGGAAAACTGATTTTTTTAAATTAATTTTTTATAGATGGCTGGAAAAGAAAGGAGTAAAAGCAAAGTTTGAAGTTATTTTGATTTCACACACTTAAAGATGGTGTTAACATATATATTTAATTTAATATCATCTTTTACATTTGTTTTTAATCTAAAAAGTTCTTTGTGTGTTTATTTTTATTTGTTTGCTTATAAGTTAAATGTTCTTAAATATAGAAACTTTAATAAAATATAGGTTTTTCAAATTGATTTGAAAATGTTGCACTTTTTGACAAAATATCGGTCAAAACATCGTTAATCGGTGGGCTAGGACTCTCCAAAATCGGGATCGGCATCAGACCCAAAAATCTGGCATCAGTTGGGCTCTAGTAAAAAGACGAGCTGTGATTGGGTAAAGTGGTGAGCTGTGATTGGGTAAAAAGACGAGCTGTGATTGGGTAAAAAGGCGAGCTGTGATTTGGTAAAGTGGTGAGCTGTATTGGGTAAGGAGGCAAGCTGTGATTGGTTAAAAAGGCCTGTGACTGGGTAAAGAGGCGAGCTGCGATTGGCTACCTGGCAGTGCAGTGGTGCAGGTGAGCTCGTTGGGGAGCTGGAACTGGGTGGGGTTCCTCTCCATGGCGGCGGCGATCAGCAGCTGGAAGGGCCTCTTGAGGCGCGGGGGGGCGTTCTCGGGCTCCGAGCCCGGCGCCTCGTCCTCGTCCAGCAGGTCCTCGTCCTCATTGGGCTCCGACGGCGTGGGCGTGTCCGTGGAGGCGCTGGAGGTGGGCGTGCCGGGCCGGCTGCTGGTCCGCCTCTCCAGGAGGCGCACCTGCGCCACGGCCATCCGGAGCCCCGCCCCGCCGGGGACGCCGTCCAATCGCACCGCGCCCAGGTCCACCTCCCCCGCCGGCGAGCCCGAGCGCTTGGACACCGCGGCCCTGTCCAGAGCCCCGTTTATCTGCTCCACCCTCTGCTCCCTCTTCTGAGAGAGAGGGGGGGGAGAGGGGGGAGGGGTTGAAAGGGGGGGGGGGGGGGAGGAGAGGGGGGGAGAGAGGGAGGGAGAGAAACAGAGGCAGACGAGACTCAATTAAACATACAGAAAATCGTTTCACAAAACCAAACACATTTTTAAAATGTAAAATAAATGTGATTGGACAGCAGCTCACCTTCCTGCGTACACTGCAGCGGTGACACATCCAGTCCCCAGGGGGCAGCATCTCCTCGCTCAGAGGTGGGTTACTGCAGCCAGGGAGAAGGCAGGTCAGAGTGCACACAGGGTCAACAGGTCAGAGTTCACACGGGGTCAACAGGTCAGAGTGCACACAGGGTCAACAGGTCAGAGTGCGCGCGGGGTCAACAAGTCAGAGTGCACACAGGGTCAACAGGTCAGAGTTCACACGGGGTCAACAGGTCAGAGTGCACACAGGGTCAACAGGTCAGAGTTCAGACAGGGTCAACAGGTCAGAGTGCATGTGGGGTCAACAGGTCAGAGTGCACACAGGGTCAACAGGCCAGAGTGCGTGTGGGGTCAACAGGTCAGAGTGCACACAGGGGCAACAGGTCAGAGTGCGCGCGGGGTCAACAGGTCAGAGTGCGCGCGGGGTCAACAGGTCAGAGTGCGTGCGGGGTCAACAGGTCAGAGTGCGCGCGGGGTCAACAGGTCAGAGTGCGCGCGGGGTCAACAGATCAGAGTGCGCGTGGGGTCAACAGATCAGAGTGCGTGTGGGGTCAACAGGTCAGAGTGCGTGTGGGTCAGCGTAAGCACCATTAGAATCACTCACACTCAGCATTCCTTGTAAAATTCACTAAAAATGTACTACATTATAATGGGTAAGGAGTTGGTCTTGTAATGTAACTGTCATATCAGAACACCCCATATTCCTGACTATACTACAGTAGTGGAAATGAAAACACCAGTGCTGTCCATTTCAATATCTGTCCCCCCTTATATGAATACAGTATCCAGACAATAAGCCCAACGTTAAGGCGTATCCATACAAGAACCATTTGTCGTGGAGTTATCATGGGTAACCTGAAAATAATCCCTCTACAGGGAATACCATGTGAAACCTGTGTCATAGTCTCTGCTCACCTTCGCATTATTAAATATTCGATCCCTGGCACCTGAAGCGTTTTCAATCAATGACCTTGTTCAAGACAAGAAACTTGATTTTTTATCCTTAACAGAGACGTGGCTAGGGACAGATGGTACTCGCTAATAGACACTTTGCCCCCAAATTACGCCTTTTCTCAAAAAATTAGGAAGAATAAGAGAGGAGATGGCTCAGCAAATATTTATTCATGTGAATTTAAATGCCAGCAAATGGACTTTGGTGAATTTTCTTCTTTTGAATATCTTGCTCAGATTCTCACGTTCTGATGGTGACCATCTATCGCCCTCCAAGGGAAAACCCAGCTTTTTTAATGAATTTGCTGAATTCATATCTATTTTATTAACTGATCATGAGAGAGTTCTTCTGGTAGGTGATTTTAACTTGCATGTGGATAATACATGCTTCCACTTCGTAAAATCATCAGTAACCATGGGGTTAATTTCCATAGCTATGCTGATGGTACACAGCTGTATATTTCTGCATTTACAATAAGCCGGTTCCCCTGAAAACTGCAGTATTTTTTGCTGACAAAATTTCAGACAACCACAGTTCCTTTGTGCACTCTTTCATCTCTGTGCCCTCCCCCTAATTCTCCACATTCTCTCCCCTCACAGACTTTGATGTTGCCCAGCTCTTGCTCTCCCAGATCTTCTGGTTACAACTTGTTATGCATTCTGAAAGTAAACTATAACTATAAACTATATTTTATTTCTATGCCCCCATGCTATGGAATAGCTTGCCTAGACAGATCAGAGAGGCACCAAATGTAGCACCTTTTAAAAGCGCTCTGAAAACATACTTTTTTAGGATGGCTTTTACTTGATTATATCCTATTTACTTGTAAATACCAATTACTTTAATTGGTATTTACTTGTCTTTTGGATTGGATTGGATTGGATTGGATAGTCTTTATTGTCTGCTTCTACCTGTTTTATAAATATACATCTATATTGGCTTGTATTTCATTGTGTTTTATTGCCTTTTGTGTTATCCTATTTTATTATTTTATTATGTTACTTTTTATTCTATCCCATTTTGTTTTGTCCCATTTTATTATTTTACATTTTATTCTATCCCATTTCATTTGTTTATATTGTGTCTCTTTCATGTTATATTGTTTTATTCTACATTTTCCTGTTTTAACTGTTTATTATTATTGTTTCCTTGGTGTGAAGCACTTTGGGCTGCTACTGCTGTATGAAAGGTGCTATATAAATAAAGTTTATTTTTATTATTATTATTATTATTATTATTATAAGTTGTAAATTGTAAATGCCGAATGGGAGATTAGACTTTCTACATGTTTTAGCAAAGGCAACTGAACCCCTGCACGTGTCTGATGCACAAGTGATCCGTGCGCATCCTTCCACACTGAAGGCTGCGCAGGCCGCCATTCCGGAGCAATCCCAGCTGCAGTTACCTATGCAAAGTCCTGCAACCGTTAGCCAGCCAGAAACGCAAACATTTTTAACAAGCCAGTGAGGGCAAAAGTAGGCTTCACCTCACAACAATTTAATGAACCAGGAAGTGTCTTGGAGACAATAATCTCTGAAACCATTGACAACCGTAGAAGGAATGTAACTGCAAACCCGTCTACCTTCACAGCTGCAAGCGTGCAGGTGGCACCGAATGAAACCCGATCACAGGAAGTGCTCTCAGGCGCAGCTTCCTGTGCGCGAAGGAAGGAACCAGCCTTTCAAGCGGCTTCTCTTTTTCTCGAAGAGCAAGTTTTTTTAAGAACGTTTTCTCACAATTCTAAGTCAGTGTCCTAGACCTTCCGCGACCCTAACCAGGATAAGCAGGTATAGATAATGAATGGATGGATGGCCGGATGTATTAGAACTCCAGTAGCGATTGTGACATGAGCGTTAGAACGTTCAGTTGAGAACATTCCACGCGCCCGTTTGTGACCTCACGCCTTTAAGGGCTAACGGCACGGCGGAGGAATGTGGCCTGAGGCGCTGCGCAGCCTGGAACCGGCCCACAAACCCAGGCCTCGTAAAACCCCCCTGAGAGGTCCCAGGTGCCGAGCCAGAGGACGACTTGGCGAAAGGTCGCCTTTAACCATTTCAGACTATAGCCCACATTCTTTCCGTTGAGACAGTGATGTCAGTGAGGGCTAATTCTTCCACAGCTCTGTGGTTACTTCGATTATTCTCATTTTTTAAGAAGCACTAGCGCCCCCCACGCAGAAAAGTTCAGGGCCACAGTCAGTCAGCTGAACACAGATAAGCGCAACTTTTTGAGCACTTCCACGTTAACGCATCACTGTGACACCATGACACAGAAACACACGCAGTCACCAGCAAACACATAGGCCTACGTGCTGTTTGTATTCTTTCCCCTGCCTGCTGTAGACATCTGGATTTATAAAACCTATTTCTGACCTGAATTTTAAAAGCCTGTTCCCAATTTTATGTTCCAGTGAATCTGAATCCAGTGGTAAGAAACATCAACACAGGACAATCACAGATGTTAGAAAGAAAAAAAAGCTTTATTGGCCAAGCCATTCAGTGTGGGTGTTATGTCCCTCTGCCTCAGGTGGGGGCGTTGGCTGTTTGGATACGTGTTTGTCTCGTTACAGGTAATTGGTTGTTTTGGGGAAGCCCTGGTTTTGGCGTTGTTATGTTTGCGGGGGCTTGAGAGCAACCGTAACATAAATGGGGGCTCGTCCGGGATTTTCCCCTTTGGAGTTTTAAACTTTCTGTTCTTAGCCCGGTTAGCTTAGCCACCGGGCGGGTCCAAGGGACTTGTCACTTTATTGTTTTTCCTTTTTTGTTTCTTGGTGGTTAATATGAGTGGGGGTACGCTTCGGGGCACTGGGGTCGACTAGTCAAGTGGTCTGCTGACAGTGCTCACGAGTTTAGCGTTCAAAGTCGCCCCGAGCGCAGAAAACCACTGAAGACTAGCTTACTGAGTTAGGATTTTTTTTTCTGTTTGGTTAGGTAGGATCGGGAAAGCCCACAGTAGAGTTAAATAGTAGCGCCACTGAGCTGGGAAAAGGAGAGAGTCGTTTGACTTGCATGGTTTTTTTTGATAGCGCTGTTCAGTCTGATAACTGAGTAACATGGACGCCTAAACATTTAGGCTACATGAAGTTTTTGTTAGTCTCTTGTGGTGTGTGGCCCGTTTCCCCCACACACCGGCTTTGCCTGAGCAGGCACCCAAGTATATTTGGAGGTCCATTTGACCCACAAACCCGCAATGGTATTTTACTTTTTTTTTTTAACCAAAGTCAACATTGCCAAAGCCCGCCTCTGATTTACTCCTGCCTGTACCAATTCCAATACATTATATATTACTTAATACACGAAAACTCCAACTGTACGGGTCCGATTCTGAAACATATTAAAGAATTAAGTGAAATTTCTTTACCAACCAGACACGTTTAACAATGCGACAGCTTGCGAACGTTTGCCAGCATATCCATTCCAAACATTTTTCTGTTAGATAAGTGGTTCTCAACCTTGGTCCTGGGGGCCCACAGTTACCCCTTTTCCACCAACGCAAAACTAGTTCTGGTTCTGGGCTGGTGCTAGTGCCGGTTTGCAGTTGGTTCAACTTGCGAACCTCCTAAGAACCGGTTTGCTTTTCCACGGGTTAGAGAGCCACGTCATTACGTCACTGAATACGTCTGTATATGTCTCCGCTTTCCCAGCAACATTGTTACCTATTAACATGTAAATCCTGTAAAAATACACATAATAAATTCTCTAAATGTAAAAAACCAACTTCATACATATACATTTAGTTATATTATTACAGCCTTATTTACTATAAAACTTTAAGACAAGCAACACGGTCGGATTATCTCATCGCGACCCATTAAATCCAATGGCCCACACGTTGCTTCACAATTTTGAACTGCTATTTTGCGTCCATTGACTTGGGTTACAATAGTGAATATGTCCGGATTCCTAGACGTGCTGATAGTGACCACCCCTTCTCATACTAACCTCAAATACGCAAGACAGGACACTTAAACAGTATGCTGGTAAACTGATGTCAAGTTCCATTCACTTATATGGAGTGGTCGATACACGTCCCCTTAGCAACCAAAAGCCAGCGCTGGACCACCTGACTTATTTGCCGCACAGAAAAAAATTGCCGAAAGTACTGAAAAAAATAACCACTGGAGGATAACAAGGACATTTTTTCCTACATAACTAGGTACAGGTTTTTACCGATATTTCGCCTATTTCATATATAGTTGCAAATCAGTTTACATTTTCCTGTCTGTCGAACAAAGGTGTCAATAATAGGTGCTCTCACTCTACCTGGCCGTCACAAAGTTTTAGTTGGACTTGGTTGGTCACGATAATCCCGCCCCCAGCCCCTGATGTAAGCGGTTCTTGGTTCTAGACCAGCCAAGTGTTGGTGCCGCTCTGGAACCAGTTTTTCTGGCTGAGAGCCGGTTCTTTTGCTGTCGAAGAGCGAAGAACTGGTTCGCGATTAGGCACCGGCTCCGAAACGGCCTTCAAAATGCCTTGGTGGAAATGGGGTATGTGTATGCTGATTTTCATTCCAACCACAGTTGCAATCCCGAAATTGTAACAAGCTGTTATTTTTCCTTAATTAGGTGCTTCTCATGTCAGAGGGACTATTTGCCCACTTAAACCACCTTGTGTCAGAAATAGCTATGCATGCCATAAAGAATAAAAGTCCCATAATCACATTGTGCTGTATTGTAGACGATTATGTAAAGAGGTTAAAAAACACTTTTTAACTAATCAAAATAAAGACTGAGGCAAATCAACAGGTTCCTATTTGGGCAAAGTGTGGACACCTGGCCAATAAATCTAATCATTTAGTAAATAACAAAGAATTCAAAAACAAAGAAAATGGTGAGTCAAAACTGTATTGTGCTAATTAGTTTAAGGGAAATATTATGCACTTAAACACGTGTTCAGCAACCTAATTAGGAACCTATTAATTCCCCTCGTTAATTTGATGTTAAAAATGTTACCTCTTTTTAAGTGATTGTTTGCAATCACTCAAAAAGCAACACAATAACACAATGGGATTTTATTCTTCATGCCATGCATAGCAATTTCTGTTATAAGGTGGCTTAAGAGGGTAAATAACTCCTCTTAACATGAAAAACACCTAATTAAGAAAAATTAACGTTAAAATTCTCAGATTGCAATTGTGGTTGGAACGAAAACCAGCATACCCAGTGGCCCCCAGGACCGAGGCTGAGAACCACTGTGTTAGATTATGTTCACTGTGGACGTTTGCTAATGTTAGCCAGCCTGAAAAACGTAGAACAAAACAGATGGAATTTGGTGAAATTCAGTCAGTAGAACTCAGGACCAAATATTTCAAAGGCACACTACGCAGGATTTTTAGCCTAGGTAAGGTCCTGATTACACTCAAAGAACACTCCTCTTCCGTCTTCAACCATACCCACACACCGCCAAGTTCCTGACTGAGTCACTGACACACAAATTTATTAGAAACTACGGGTAAATTTCACCCTTCAATTGCTGGGGCCAGACAATTCGCTGACCGGTCGGGAACACAAACCAGATAAGTACAAATAATTTGGAAGTAGGACATTCCCGCACAAAAAAGTGGACGTCTGGCAACCCTAGCGTGCATAACATAGTAATGAGGAACTTGGCTATCATGCGGCAAAAAACACTGGTCGCAACTCCTACTCTTAGGACTTGAATAAAAATGTTATGTTAAATGTCACACGCAAACCGTTTGGCATTTGTTTTTTGTACAGTAAGGCACTGTTTAAAATAACCAATAAACCTTTTTTTGGTTTTCGGGTCACCCCCCCCCCAGGACAGGTTATGGCCATATTCAGATCAGTGGAAATCCCTGTTATTATAATTAATAAAGCCAGACAGCGGACAACAGTTTGCAAAGACTGCTGCAGTTAGAGAGTGTGTGTACAGACAGAAAAAAAGGAGGTTGTTTGTGCAGGTGTGCAGTCGCTTTAGCCTCTGTCACAGCTCCAGCAACAATCCACCAATCGTACACAGTCCCTGGTCAGGGCAGCCAATCAGAGCCCTTAACCAGGCCAAAATTATATACATCTACTCCTCTTGCACTTTTCAAACATGCAGTCTGTCTTCTGACAGGATGGAATGCTGCCTGTTTCCAGGGTTACTGCAAAGGGCCCAGGCCCCGCCCCCTCACCCGAGCTCGCCCGGTCTCAATCTCAACGCAAACTTCCTGCACAAGTCTGAATGCATGATGGCGTGTGCCTGACTACATACAGTGAGCTCAAAAAAAAAAAAACACACTTAATGCCAGGCCAAAACAACAAAAGAACAGTCTAGAAGAACTGCTGCACATTTACGTAGCCGTATTCTCTCTCTATTTCTCTCACTCTCTGACTCCTCACACAGACGTAGATGTGCATCTACACCCCCATGCCCGGGGTAGAGAGAGTACACTGGTGCCTTTTGGCTATCACTTCCCCAAAACAGCTTGTACATTTTATTTAATAAACTGCACGCTCAGCGACCCGAGCGCCTGTGTAGCTGCAAGCCCACTCTGAGCTTCTGCATCTCACTGAGACTGTTTTGAAAGTGGAACAGCTGAGCAAAATCCATTTGGGGAAGGAAAGGTAAGTCCACGCAGGTGCGCTGTAACTCTCGCTAACCGAGCAAGGCCGCAGCATCAACGGTCTGCATCGCTTTCCTCAACGCAAACGGTCATTATGCAATATGTGGGACATCAGCCGCAGGCTCCCGCCCATCTAAAGAGCGATTATCGCAGACTAAAGGAAAAGCCAATATTATGAGCTTTCTTCGCTGACACAAAGGGTTTTGTCTCCCCCTGGTGGCTGCTTCTGGGCAGCACATGAATTTCTCCGTTCCGCCGCCTTACACAAAGAAAATTACCAGCATTACCTACAGACTGAATTCAGTGGTAAATTTAACGATTTTATTCAATTCACCACTGAATCCAGTCCGTGGGTAATGTTAGTAACATTGGTAACAGACAGAATTTTATAAAATTCACCCACTTGGCAAAAAAGGAAAACAACCACAACAAAAAGCAACACAGTGAAGATCGCGTATCTTTTTTTGCCAATACATCCATTTGAATGCGTTGCCATTGTGTGTATGGGTCCAGCGGCAAACATGACAACAGCCAGCAGTCCCCACAACCCCTGTATACACACATATACACACACACACTGTGAGCACTCAGTGTAGGTCAGATTAATACTGATTTATTAATAAGATCCCCCTCATCAAAATCAGCTTTCCGGAAATACCAATGTTCAAGCATATATCCAAAAAATATGCATGATATCAGGAAATAGGGGTGGTCAGACAGAGTTCTTTCCAAGAAGCACAAGGGGAGAAACCACTGAATTATGACAAAACACTTTACTTTGCTATGGGGATGGTCACTAATGAGTGTTTGGAAACATTGTACACTAGCAGGGTGAAAGGAATCATAAATAATATTTGAATAAAGTTGGTCTTTAATGCAACAATTATGAAAAATGATATGTGGTTGAGAATTTTAAAAAGCGACTAAGAAGTCGATCCGTAGTACTTGGGACAACTGTAGCGTATAACTGGCGTCATGCTCTTAATAAAATGCTGGGTGAGCATCGGTCCTTTGAATAAAGCTACTAAGAAAATACCCCCAAATTGTTATTATTTCAATCATTCAATCGTTGCTCGACGGACTGGCATCGTGTGGAACAACTGCGTGCCCTCTCAACGCAGGTCTTCGGCTATATGATCACCTCTCTCATCGGTGAGGGTTTTGGCTAACGGTGTAGCACCATCTGATCTAGAAACACCCAGCGGGCTACCGTCGAAGCGAAAGCAGCCTGCCCGAGTCAAGCCACGTCCATACAATACTAGCACCCTTCTTCAGGTGCCCGGCCCCTAGTTACGACATATATGCTACCAAATCCGTGAAATGTCAGCAAAATGGCGGTGGAATAAAACAATTTAAAGGGAGGTCGCCATATTGTAAACAGAAGCGCACAGGCGAGCCGCAGCGCAGACTCCATTTTTAACATTTCGGAGCGCTCCCAGTGTTTGACACAAAGAAAACGCTCGGAAAGAAACTGCGGTCTACGCTGAAAGGCCATTCTGCCCGCAAGCATTCTCTACAGGCTAATTACTGAAGACAATCAGAACACAAACTAGTCACTATACCAGAACTAAATGCAGAAGGTCAGTAATCAACTGGCTTTAACATACACGTTTAAGTTTATGTTAACCCCACGAAAGACAACTATTATCTAATTTAGGCACCGTACAGTGCGATTAAATCCATAAATCCCAGAGCTGGTAATGGTTAATCCAGACAAAACAATGTGGTTTAAGTGCAGACAGTAACGTTATATTCTTTGCTAACACCACACGTCAGTTAGTTAGGCTAGCTGGCTAGCTAACTACGGTATATAACGTTAGTTTTCCACCTTGCCGGTGTACAAAAACTGGAATGCATCCATCCGAATGAAATATATCATTTCAAGGTACCCGAAACGAACTTGCAACAGTGAAAACTTTTTAACGTTTGCAGAGTGGAACCGTTGGCATACCAGCACTGTAGGTGGAAGGCGGCTGGACAATGATCACAGCACAGCAGGTCACCTCCCTCTCGGCAGCTATCGCAGGTGTCGTGGTTAGTGGCCCTGCCACTTCTGCGAGCCTCTTTCTCCGGCTTTCGGCTCCTTTTTTCACCATCCTCAGACTTTGGGGGTGCTAAGAGGGACTGGATTTGCTGAAGGCATATACAAATGCATACATTAGTTACCTGTTAGCAACAGCACAGCGGCAAATGGATAGCTAGATTCGTGGGAAACAAATATTCATTCATGCTAACATTAGCTAGCTGGCTGAATGACTGAAGGGTTATCACAAGCTAACGACCTCAGCTAACTTGCTTGTAATAACTGGTTATCGGACTAATTATAAACATACATAACAACATGATCACTGATTATGTTACACATAGCTAAGTTAGACTAACGTTACAGATGCTGTTCGCTCGCTTGCTGGCTAGCTAACGTTACAGTAGCAGCGCTTGCTGGCTAGCCTAACGGTTATGAACGTTAGCCAATTACACTACAGTTAGCTGGCTCGAGCTCGTCTCAATGTTCGAAATCCCGTATCAATTAAACTTTCACTTGGTAAGCTCGAAAGCTGGATAAAATAAAATAGCTGTCAGTACGAACAGTACGTTGAATATGATTACACTTCAAAATACCCACCGATGGCTATACACTGAAAATCTTAGCCCATACATCCGTTATATGTACTGCTAGACCAGCTATTCAGACAAATCACTGCTTTGACGTTTTGTTCGATCTTAAACGGGCAGTTGGCTAACTGGAGTGCATAAAGTTACTACAGGTGGCCAACTGATATAGTGCTTTCATGCCTCACCTCCATGAGACCCCCAGAGGTATCCAGGTCGTACACAATCGTTGGGGTCTCCATTTTGTCCCACATTCATACGGCAGTTGAGTTCTCCGCTTGAAAATGAATCCTTGGTGGCTGCCACTGCTCGGGAAAACAGTAACAGCAACGGAAAGGTAATATCCACACAGGAAGATTCTGTTCAGTCCAAAAGAGGTCCAGTTAGGACCAACAACAGCTTAGTTCAAGGGATTGTTTACAATGTAAAGCTAACGCTAGTTAGCCGTTTCCACAAATGAACGAGACGCCAATGGCAACTGTAGCAAGCTAGCAAACCATCGTGATTGCCAGCAAATGCAATGAGTCTTCTTTCAGCAAATGCTCAGGGACGGGCTGCTTCGCTTCAAAAACTGCCTCGTCTTGTTGCCAGGTCGAACAAATACTGGAGAAACCCACAGAAATGGAGAACGTGGCCCGTGAGAGGCCTAACCATGGCTCTTGTTTCTGCTCTTGCTGTAGCTTGTTGCGAAGATGCTGTAGAGATCGGCCACCCCCTTCCATTCCATACCACCACCAACTAGCAGGCTAGCTAGCCAAATCCGATAATTAACCAACACAATCCCACGAATGTTGCTACCGTCCGAGCCGAAGTAAGCCGACTGCAAAAATGTACATTTGACGCCGTTGTTTCTTTCTTACAGTAACGCAATCGCAGAACTATTATGATTGTTATGGAAAATGCATCAACCCCGACACTCCGAGCTACATCCTCTCCACGGAGTTGGCGCAAACTCGACCGTGACATGGTTTGCGCATGCGCAGTCTCGTAATGGCGATGAGGCTTGACGGCGCCATCTTGGTAAAGGTTACGTATGATAAAGCGTTTCCAATAAAAGCCTTGTTTTTAGTGTTTGTCGTGGCAGTATCTCCTGTGAAATTTAACGCAAATACTGAAAAACTAGAAGGAAGATAAAGCGTTCCCGCAAAAATATGGGCTAGATCAATTTCAATAAAATTCGCTTAGGCAAATTGATACTTAGTGAAGGTCGGCAACAATATGTTTGCAATAGTACATTTTTGTGTTGCTATGATTTTGCGAAGCCTGCAACATGGCCATAAATTACAGAATGCTGAATTATACATATTAATATATTTGCTCTTTTTTTGTTCGTGCAGGCGATCCAATTATATACGCAGTACGCTTCTATTTTGCCAACTGTATTTCTTGCTTCCAAATAGTTCATAATGCGAATATTCCGTGATCCTGACCTGGGGCCTGTATCATGAAGCAGGATTACTGAGTTTTAGCAGGATAATTGCACAGAGTAAAACCCGGAACGGCGCATTTTACTCCAGTCCACGCTCCAGATTCGGGTTTTGCAGTTCGCCAACTGACAGTAATCCTGCTTTGTGATACAGACCCAATGAATACAGTTCAGTGTACCGCCCAGAGGGTACCGCCCCCTGTACTGTTTTGTTGGTTTACTAACCGTGGCAGACTCGCATTTTTAATTGGTTCTTAAATTCTGATTTCTGAAATTTTATTGGTGTACATAGTTATGAGGCGGGGACATACCGGAGCAGGCCCACAGACAAAGAATATGGCAGTACGCAACGTTCTAAACATTCGCTCTGAATTCTGACGAATTAATTAGGCCACAGTGGGATATTTCTACACCTTGTCTGAATTGTGGCGTTAATAAATGCGGGATGGTGTTCATTAGGTATTCTTTAGTATTCTTCTTTCTTTTGTCCTTACCCCAAAGGACACCGTGCAATATTACAATGTGTTGGTTTCTTTTTAAATATTCAGCATTCATGTTGTCATCCATTTATAAGGAAATATTTTGGGTAGTAATGGCGGTACTCCTGTCATGCACTTTCAAAAATGTCTCAATAGGATTGGGCTGAATGATCTGAGGCTGCAATGCGAGCCATTCTAAAATGTCTGGTTTACCTGTTTGAACAATTTAAATAGGTCTGATTACTTAGAATTTAAAGACCAGTGAATAATTTAAGATATTTACTCTTTTAATTTAGTTAGGACTTTTTCCATTTAAAAAAATGTTGACACTATTTAATTTGTTGAGCAAGGCTGGCATTTAGGTTTTTACACTGCATATTCCAACTGTCAATTAATTCAGCATCTAGGAGGCCCTACACTTAATGTCAAAGGTCTCAGCTCAGCACAATGCGAACCAATAGAAATCGCACATCTCCATGTAAAGACCCAATCAGAGCGAATACATGCATGTTTCCTGGCTGTGTCTTCATGGGGTTAAGGCAAGGCTTCACAGGGGTAGTCCATATACAGAGGAAGGAGGTATGTTACAGTTTACCGTTTAGCAATGCCCTTTGACCTCTATCTGAGCTCATCTGGCTTTTGTGTGTCGAGTCTGTGAAGTTGATTAGACCACACAGTAAGGTCCATGGTGGCAAAAATGTTTGGCTAGCCAAATATCCAGGTGCATTTTATTTTCAGGAGCATTTAAAGAGTGCCCAGCTAGGGAGCTATAAATCTGAGAAAGCACAAGCCATTACGCTGATTGGCTCATAATATTACCCCACATGGGGCTTGTGATTCAATCAGACTGGATAGTCGCTCCGTTGGTGAGTTTATATATTAGTCAATAATATCACTTTCAATAAAAAAATATTCATAGTAAGACAAACATCCATATCATACAGAAATTATATAAATAACATGGTTGCATTTTCCTTTGCTTGTGTTGGTTACAAGAGTGTAGCACAAAATTCTGGGCCCTGTGCATATGCAGTCCCTATGGGCCCCCTGAAAATTAGACTATCCCCCCTCCCACCATAGGGCCCTGGGTAGGACAGTCAGTTCTAATATTGTCCCACTACCATGCCCATGGTTGGTTGTAATGTTAGTTTGCCACATTGGACCTCTCATTTTACCAGTGCAGTTGTATGTTTTCTTTCGTTCATATCCACAATTTTATAGTGTTTATATGCTTTGCAGACTTGGATATTTTGATTGAGAATTTCCCACATTCTTTTTTCTCAAGGAAACAAGGCCAGGTTAAAACCTAGTATATGGCTGGACCTAACACACGTGATCCGGCTGACCAATGGTGTAACTTCATCACTCACTCAGTCACAGACATTCGCGTTTGTAGGGCTGGCCCCGCTGTTGCGGTCCAGCCAAAAATGACATTTTACATATAAATATTGCACAATCCATTTTATTAAGAGGTTCTTTGTCTATGTGATGATTTTAAGTTGTTACATTTTACAGTGAATCAAAAATATATTACAGAATCGTCATCATCCCATCACTCTACCATAAATGTTGTCCCTTGCAATAATTGGAAGTTAAGCAAAACAGAAAGCTTGTCTCTTAAACAAAAATTCTCCAAAATGTGTATTTGAACAAAATCTGACTGAAGTGACATTTAAAATTGTATTTATTTAAGCTTTTGAAATCAGTTTGGTGGTTTCTATTTAAATTGTGTATGTGTGCTTGTAGGATAAAACACGCACCATCTTTTCACTGGTAGTTATTTTGTATGTTATATACTTATATGCATTTAATTAATAGATAATTTTTGTATCTTATCTTTCTGATTCATGAAGTTATTGACTACATTTTTCCTGAAATTTAATGGCAATAAAAAATGCGAGGAAGAACAGGCTTAACAACACAGATCACAAATGAATCCTGCCTTCTTTGGAGTGCTGTATTTGTTGTAATTAGGACCATTTCAAATGACAGAATCATAATGTAGGCCGCTTTATATAAACAATAAGTCAGATGCTGTATGTACACACACATATTTAGGTGCTATCTGGTGATAAGCAGGAGAAGTGAATACGTCCCATTGAGGTTTCTGGTAGCAGTATTATGGTGGAATGTGGTAACAAGAGGGTTGCAGGTTCAAATCCAGGCGGGACACTGCTGTTGTGCCCTTGGAAAAATAACATGAACTGCGTGCATAAATACGCAGCAGTGTAAACTGATAGTGGGATAAAGCATCAGTTTGCTATGCAAATTTGACCGGTGCCAAAAATATTCCTGACTGCGGCAGACACCTTTATCTTACACATTGAAATGGAGTGGTTGAGGTGTTAAATAAAACAACTGAGTAGATTGGCTAAATATTTTTGTACTGAGGAAATCAGTACAAGTCGTTCAGCAGAGCTAAGCAACTGTTTACCTTAATGTGTCACCAGCTTCTCCTCCATTAGTCTAAGGGACAAAAGGTAAAATGCCTTTCTTTACCTGTTTTATTGGCACAATTGAGTTTCCTGATGGACAAATTGGTCTCCTCCGTCTTAAACCAAAGCGCTAACAGCTGCGCAGTTCCAAGGCGTTTTGTCACACAGACGCGCTTCTGTTAGGAAATCATTCATCACGAGCCAGCTGAGGTCACAGAGGATGGATGCTTTTCAGAACTGTGTGTGAGTGTGTGGTTGTTTGTGCACGTGCGTGCGTGTGGTTGCGATTTTCATTTCCTGCCATCTACTCCAGCCTAAGCAGCCCCCAGAAGCATCCTTGTTATCAGTGAGTTTAGGAGGCTGCCCCCCCCCCTCCCCCCCACACCCACACACACACACAGCCCAGGATGGAAAGGGTTGAAAATGACAGGGTTTAAATATAACCGCTCAGTGAAAAGATGGCTGTTCGGATCACTTGTTAGTCTTGTCACTCTGGGCTCCATTCATCTCGCGCTGGGCCCGAGGGCTCGGGCTGAAAGGCGCTGGCAGGTGCTGACAGGAAATGAGAACGCCGCTTCCAGCACAAAGGCGCCGCCCCGTCAGGCCTCACAGAGCACGGCGTGGGTGAACTGCACTGTGGGAAAACGCAGGGGAAGCGCAGTGCGCAGTCTCTCCGAGTCTATCTCAAGCCACCAGGAACATCAGGACCTCAAATTTTCAAATATTTTTAATGGCAATTTGAACTTTACCCGCAACGACCATCGCAGCGCTGCAACGTCCTCCCTAAAATCCCCCAGAACGCATCCTGCCAGGCCCCACTTGTTTTCACTTCAGACCCATCCGCTGAACAGACTTTTTTTAATGCTGATCAGGAAGCTTATATCCTGGCCAAGGCTCTTCTTGAGCTTGAGAGAAACTCAAGTCTTACAATTCGCATTATAATTCCGTCAGCCCGATTAAAAAAGTGACTTTAACTGCCTGCGGTCCTCACCCATCTCACTCATTATTGTCCATATGCTTAGAAACATGTAGAAATTATAATGCAAGTTTGTAAAGCTATTTTTTATTTATTTATTTATTTTTTGCAATACAACTTAATTATCTTTCAGGTAAGTGGGGTAAAATAAAAACAAGAATAGACACAGAAACCGTATGACTTCCCATTCCAGCCAGACCACAGAGGCCACTCTGCAGGAGTTAAAGGGGTGTAACTAACGGACTGGGACACAGGTACTAGTGTCGGTACTGCTAGGATTTTACGGCATCAGAGAGGGGTACTTTTGAGGGTGCAGGAATACTGGACAGAGAGAGCAACACTTGGAGTCATACATGATGTTAAAGAACAACGTTTATGTAACACAGTTCAACAACCTGTTGGTGCCAGCGTCTAGCATTATTATTATTTATTCATTTTTGCCGTTCGTTATTTGCGCAGTCCGCGCACTGTTGACAACGCAACCGTTGATGACATACATCGAGCGAGGGATGAGAGAAAAAGAAAGGAATCCTGCAGACCGAGTGGAGAAACACAGCAGAAGAGGAGAGGACGAGAGAGAGGCGCGGTTCGCTGGGAGCGATTCTCCTTCGCCTCCCTCGGGCTAACGTGCTAACGTGCTAACGAGCGTCGGGCGCCCCCCCCCCCCCCCCCCCTGCGGGCCTCGCGTCTTTATTTACGGCGCTCTGCGGCCCAGGGGAATCCGTGCAGGAGAGAGTGTGCGAGCCTTCCCAGGGTGCCCCGGGAGGCACGGATGCTCGCGGGGGCCGGTCGGGGCTTGCGGTTCCTGGGACGTCCCGCGCAGGTGTGTGATTTACGAGCTCCAACTGTATCTCCGCCATGCGAATCACCCGGAGGCACCGTCTCTAAACAGCAGACTTATTTTTAAAAGAAGGAAGCCGAAGCAGGTGGAATCTGATGAATGGAAGGAACCGGAACAGTAATTCAGTGTAGTGGGAGAAAAAAATAAAGAAGTTCCCAAATCTCCCAGGTTCGGACAGACGAAACAGCCGCCACAGATTTTAGCGGCACCCTTTCAGACAGCCGCCGACTGGCCCGGGAGATAATTGGCGATGCCGAACTCCAGTTAGGTAATTACAGGCCCCCCGGTGGAGTCCAAAACTAGTTAATCATCATCAGGCCCAGTTCCAGGCCTCGCGTTCAAATTCCAAATTTCAAATTCTTTTTTTTTTTGTCCGCTATCACCCCGTTTTCAGACACGGTTCTGGATCTGTACAATGTATTAAGGTTCGACGAACGAAAAGAATAATGAAATAAACAACACATAGAAACACTGCAATGCTCAGAATGCGCCGAGGCTGGCGTGAACAGATAAGCGTTTCGTTTTTCCGTCTGTTGGTGCGAGGGGTCTGTTTTTTGCGCCGCTGGCTGGGGGGGCTGGGGGGGGCGGTGGGGGGGGGGGGGCAGGATTGCGGCGCGGCGTTAATCGGTACAGACCCCGCCGCCCCGGGCAGCGCTGGCGCAGCTCTACAAAAATAGGGCGTCGTCCGAACCCACGGCGACGCTCGCGGGATTCCTCCGGAGAATCGGGTATGTACAGCAGACGGGAGAGGAAGAGGAGGTGGACGAGGAGGAGGAAGATCTAAAAGGGGGCAGGGGGGGTTGTGGGATGGAGGAGAGATGCTGACAGAGTTCCCACAAGGCAGAAAAGGCTTGGACCCCCCCTCCCAACCCCCCCGCCATGCTGAAGTACGCACTGTCTTTAGATGGATACTTCATACTCTCGTGTATCCTGCAAAAAAAAGAAGCCAAACACACAAAAGCAGGCCATCAGCGCAGAAACACACTCTGAGAGAGACATGCTCTGTTTAACTATTTAATGGACCAAATGATTTATTTTACTCGCCATTTCTGACAAAGCGATGCACCACCGCTGCTGAGTGCGCCTGTAGCCTTGGTGAAAAGGTTTTATTACTCACCTCATTGTTCTTTGGGGGGGGGGGGGGGGGGGGCACAGCAGCAGGAACAGTAACAGGGAAAGAGAAAGAGACAGCTTTATTAACTAGAGAAAAGGACGCTGAGGATTATGGAAAATGGGAGGTGTAAGATACTGGATGAATGGTAAATGGACTGCATTTATATAGCGCTTTTATCCAAAGCGCTTTACAATTGATGCCTCTCATTCGCCAGAGCAGTTAGGGGTTAGGTGTCTTGCTCAAGGACACTTCGACACGCCCAGGGTGGGGTTTGAACCGGCAACCCTCCGACTGCCAGACAATCGGTCTTACCTCCTGAGCTATGTCGCCCCATATGATGAGGATGAGGAGGGGAGAGGAGAAAATTGCCACCGCCCTACAAATGTGACTGACGTGGGGTCGGCAGGCCAATGTCCTCTGGAAAGGGGGTATCCAATCTTATCTGAAAAGGGCTGGTCTGGGTGCAGGTTTTTGTTTTAGGTGTGTCTATGACACCTGATTCAGCGAATGAACTAAATCACAGTCTTCAATCGAGACATTGATAAATAGAATCAGGTGCATAAGTGCTGGGGGCCACGGCAAAAACCTACCCCAACAACGGCCGTTTTCTGAAAAGAGAGGGTCAGACCCCCAGGAGTGTGACCTCCAAACACTCCTCCTATCAGCAGTGCTTCTGACCTGTCAGTCAAAATATGAAATCTAATGCATTGCCCCAGAGTTGGTCAAAAGTTCAGAGAAAGGAGGAGAACTTAGAAGAATATTTGAAGGGCAAACTCCTTTTCAGGGACCTGTGTGGGTCACAGTAAATGCTGAAATGCTGTTAAAATGGGGAGCGAGTGTGGGTGCGTGTGTGTGGGGGATTGGGTCTGAATATCTGGAGGTGACTGCAAACACAAAGCCGCAGCCCCACTTTCAAACTCAGCACCCGGAAAATGTCCACGCGTCTCCTCCTTCCGCGTAACCGCGTCTGTGACCCGGGCGTGCGGCGCGGTGCCGCAGATGGCCGAAGCGCGTCGTTCGGCTCCAGACGCGGACGGCAGACGGCGGCGTGTGAAAGTCGCTCGCGGAGGGCAGACAGGTCCGCGCGAGGCATCCTGGGTAAGCGGGGCCTCCCAGTGATGCGGAAGCGCACTACAGTAAACAGCCCGCTAGCCCTGCCCTTCTCCCTCTCACCGCTGCTATCGGCTGCTACGCTGCTTTAGCACGTCACCTCCCGCTAATCTCCTCATCGCGGCGATCAAAATACACCGACGACTTCTTCAGCCGTTACCAAGTGCCATTCATGAATCGTTTCACATTTTGTTTTACCTTTTGAGAACATAAGACTGATAGACCTAACATTTTTTGCATATTGGTTGTCTTAATATGTCTTTGTTTTGCCCTTTTTATGTTACTACGTAAAACATCTTTGTGACTGAGTTTTCTGTAAAACTATACAAATAAAATTGAACTGATTTGATATTCATCACTAGCCTATGCCGTGTCTAACTATTGCTATTCCCCATCTGCTTAAGCAGAGAAAAAAAAATAGTGTTGTAATGAGATCCCCACTTATATTGGTTTGAATAGTTTAAAGTAATGCTACAAAATCAGAGCCTCTAAAGAAACAAAGGCCAGAGTAATATAAGTAAACATTCCAGTAAATCATCTGAATTCAAATTTGACATCGCGAAAGAACGCAAGTTCCGAACAACCCCCGTTTCCAAACTGTATAATGTAAGACCATCATTATTTACACACGCACGGTGTTTTTTTTTTTTCCCCACCATCATTCTATCGCCACCCCATTTATCGCCCACAATGGCGCTCGGGCTTAGACTGCCGGTCTATGGCAGGGGAACAGTGGACATGAAAACAACGTCTGTTAATACTGGACGAGAGCCGATATCATTGTGCTCTCCTGGCTTTGTGGACAGATTGACGCGTTTCTGTTTAATGTCACCGCTTCCTGCGTGAGCAAACATGCTCCACCTAGCTCCAGCAGCCATCAAGAGTCGTGTCCATGGATCTGACACACAGACAAAGCCAGTGCTAACAATGCATGCCTGCTAGCCTCAGATCCATTACCTGCTCTGACAGACATACGAATCCGTTTGTCTGGAGGCTAAAGTCTTTACTTGACGGGATTCGGCCTCAACACGCTCAATGGCCTGTACTATTGCGTATTTATGTCCTGAAAGCAGACTGAAAGTGCCAGTAGTTGACTCTTGTTGAGTGAGTGGTTGACTGGATCGGACAATGAGGGAAGGTGGTGTACTAGTTGACTCTTGTTGAATGAGGGTTTGAGTGGGTCAGGGCATAAGAGAAGGTGGTGTTGTAGTTGACTCTTGTTGAGTGAGTGGTTGACTGGATCGGACAATGAGGGAAGGTGGTATACTAGTTGACTCTTGTTGAGTGAGTAGTTGAAGTGGGCTGGGCCATGAGAGAAGGTGGTGTCTGAGGGTGGGGAATGGTGGTGTGATAGTGCTGATGAGGAGTGGGTTGGGCCCTGAGGGAAGGTGGTGTCTGAGGGTGGGGAATGGTGGTGTGATAGTGCTGATGAGGAGTGGGTTGGGCCCTGAGGGAAGGTGGTGTCTGAGGGTGGGGAATGGTGGTGTGATAGTGCTGATGAGGAGTGGGTTGGGCCCTGAGGGAAGGTGGTGTCTGAGGGTGGGGAATGGTGGTGTGATAGTGCTGATGAGGAGTGGGTTGGGCCCTGAGGGAAGGTGGTGTCTGAGGGTGGGGAATGGTGGTGCGGTGGTGCTGATGAGGAGTGGGTTGGGCCCTGAGGGAAGGTGGTGTCTGAGGGTGGGGGATGGTGGTGTGATAGTGCTGATGAGGAGTGGGTTGGGCCCTGAGGGAAGGTGGTGTCTGAGGGTGGGGAATGGTGGTGTGATAGTGCTGATGAGGAGTGGGTTGGGCCCTGAGGGAAGGTGGTGTCTGAGGGTGGGGAATGGTGGTGCGGTGGTGCTGATGAGGAGTGGGTTGGGCCCTGAGGGAAGGTGGTGTCTGAGGGTGGGGGATGGTGGTGTGATAGTGCTGATGAGGAGTGGGTTGGGCCCTGAGGGAAGGTGGTGTCTGAGGGTGGGGAATGGTGGTGTGATAGTGCTGATGAGGAGTGGGTTGGGCCCTGAGGGAAGGTGGTGTCTGAGGGTGGGGAATGGTGGTGTGATAGTGCTGATGAGGAGTGGGTTGGGCCCTGAGGGAAGGTGGTGTCTGAGGGTGGGGAATGGTGGTGCTGGTGAGGGCGGGGGCTCGTGGCGGGGGCTGCTCACTGCTGTCTCGTAGGTCGGGTTGTCAAAGGCCGACTCCACCGTGATGTGGCCGTACGGCGTGGAGGCCGACATTGGCAGGTGCAGGGCCTTCCCCTGGACCCTGCAATGGAACAACAGATCAGCACAGACAGGAAGAGCACAAACACGTCTGATCAGCACAGACAGGAAGAGCACAAACACGTCTGATCAGCACAGACACACAGGATCAGCATTGATAGGAACAGCAAAAACACACATGAGCAGCACAGACACATAGGATCAGCACAGACTGTAACAGCACAAACACGTCTGATCAGCACAGACACACAGGATCAGCACATATATACTAGACCATCACAGACATGTCATATCTGAAAACAACACTGACACATTAGATCAACATGTACAGACTGGGAGCCTAAACACCCCCCCCCCCTTGCCCCCCACACACACACGCACATGCACACACACACACACACACACACACACCTGACCTACAGCATACCTGGAGAAGCAGAGGTAAATCCCTACAATGATGAGGAGGATGAGGGTGACAGGGATGAAGACTGCCATCGCTATGCTGGTCCCCTCCATGCTGAAGTCTGTACTGACAACTATGGGAGGAAAAGAAAATTGCATTCAAGCTCTGAATTCAAGGTATTCGAAACGCAGCGATAGAGGAATGGTTTTGTCATTAAATGAATGACAACTCAGGAGAGGGAGGAAGTTAAAACAAGCCCGGTGTGGCTTCTGATTCATCTCTCAGCCAGCTGAAGGATAGCATCTTTGTCCAGTGAATTAGCACGTTAGCGCTTAAGCACGAGGGGCCAGGCTTACCGTCCAACCGCCGCTCATTCACATAGTCCACAGCAGGGGAGGCTGCAGGGGAGCAGAGGCAGGACTGTCAGTACAAATCACACCACGGATGTCACAGTATTCACAACAAATTGTTGCACTGATATGATATTCACAACTGGGAGAAACCACAGCAACAATATCACAGTATTGACAACAACTGGGAAAACCCATAGCACTGATGTCACAGTGTTCACAACAAATTGATTTGATTTGATGATTTGATACAGGTAAAGAATGCAGAAGCCTCATTGAAACATGCACAGCTGCCGCCCATTGCTCTGTCACTGCCCGGAAGTGCACTGCCACTGTGCAGATGCCCACATGGACGTTGTGACAGTTTTACTGCAGCAGAATTATACTCACTCAGCCCCCCCCCCCCCCCCCCCCCCCCAGGTTAACTTCAGTGTACGTGGGAGGTGTAATCCCTACCTCTGCAGGTAGGGGGCGAGCTGCTCCAGTGCGAGGGGTGTCCGGGCAGGCAGCGGACGCTGTGCTCGCCCTGCAGCCGGTAGCCGCTGAGGCAGGAGAAGCGCAGCGTCTCCCCCGCCTGGTAGAAGCGCTTCTCCACACTCTGCAGGCTGAAGGGAGAGGCTCCGGGATTCCGGCAGGGCTCGAAGGCCTCGGCTGCGGGACAGAGAGACGGACAGACGGGCAGACAGACATGCAGGCAGGAAGACAGACGGACAGACAGACAGAGAGCCCAACATGTAGACAGACAGACATGCAGACAGGAAGAGAGACGGACAGACAGACATGCAGACAGACAGACAGACAGACAGACAGACAGACATGCACACAGACAGACAGACATGCAGACAGACAGATAGACAGACAGACAGATAGACGGACAGACAGACAGGAAGACAGACGAACAGACAGACAGAGAGACCAACATGTAGACAGACATGCATGCAGACAGATGGACAGACATGCACAGACGGACAGACAGACAGACAGACAGACAGACATGCAGACAGACAGGCAGACAGACAGATGGACAGACATGCACAGACGGACAGACAGACATGCACACAGACAGACAGACATGCAGACATGCAGACAGACAGACAGACAGACATGCAGACAGACAAGCAGACAGACAGATAGACAGACAGACAGACAGACAGACATGCAGACAAACAGACAGCGGTTAGCACACTCACACAGAAATCAGAAAAAACATAACATGCTGAAGGGGCTGATTTGGGCAGTCAAACTCGGTTACCGGACGATGGCTCTTGAGCCAAATCCCCATCATACCCTGTTATTGCGGCTTAATTGCGCATAATTTGTCCTCTTTGTGAAACAGCCGCGTTCGTTTCCCCCAAAAATAGGCTGAGGCAGAGAAAGCTGAGGGTTTATGAGCAGTAGCAAAAACCGCAGCCGTGATTCATCAAGGGCAAAAAAAAAAAAAAAAGAAAAACGTGAAGCGGCAGATTCACGTATCCAGGAACGGGGGGGTAGTTAATTAGGCAATTAACGGCAAATCCAGCGCAGCCCTGCAGGTAGCGGTTCCCGCGGTTACGGAGCTCCGTGTTCGTCAGTGCTGGGGCGGGGGGGGGGGCAACGCGGAGTCGTCAGGGACGCTTGGAGGAAGGTTGTTCCGTCCCGCTTCTCCTCCCGCTGTTTCGAGCGAGTTAACGGCCCGAAGACGACGGATAAATTATTCCACAGCTTCCACAGCTTCTAACTGCCGCTCCCCGCGGCAACGTTAAGCGCGGGTATAAGCCCTTCACTGCTTGCACGTTTCGGCATCTCCTGACACTAAGGTTGAGCTCAAGGTCCAGAGTCACGGAAAAGGCTTGAGAAGGACCCTGGCCTCTCTGTCAGCAGCCCCTGTGGGGGGGGGGGGGCACTGCATATTACAACAGAGGTGCGATGGGCTAACCGCCTATCAACAACTGGCAGCCTGTCTGTGGCTCCTCAGATTTACAGCTGAGAGCGCACAGGGGGATTATGGGATATCTCCCTGTAAACTACAGACGCTTGTAATGGAAGTCGGAACACGCACTCTGATAAGATTCTCCGTATGTCACCGAGCAAGAGGCTTTGGAGTTATTTAGAAATTTATTTCCTTACTTAGACCACGAAACCCTGAATGACTTGACTGTAAAGCCGACAGATTGGCAGAAGTTATTGTATAAGTATCAGCACCGCTCTTATCAGCAAGAACAGTGCACTTCATTTCGCACGAAACCCGTCCGGGCCACTTGAAAACACACGCTAAAATGAAAAGCGATATTTTTGAACTTCAGAACGTTAGCTGTCCCTTTAACTCCTCCGTTTTCTTTTGTACCGCGGATAATGCTAAACGCTCTGACTTAATTGGCTTTCCCAGGAGAGCTCGCGCCTCAGGGCCCTCTTTAGCAGTCTCTCTGCTCTCAGCACAAAAGATTCCCGCTATCTGCGCCGGCGATAAGCTGAAACCTCCAGCTCGCTTAAGATTTCAGGAGCGATGCTGTTTTTAAGCTGAAAACCCCAGAATAACGGCATCCACTGTGGCAGATCTTCTTGTTGGCTAATAAGTAGCTGTGTAGTTTACACACACTCCTGCGTTTTGTTTTTTTGTTTGGTTTGGTTTGGTTTGGTTTGGTTTTGGTTTTGGTTTGGTTTGGTTTGGTTTTGGTCTTGGTCTTGGTTTGTTTTGGTCTTGGTTTGTTTTGTTTTGTTTTGGTCCTGGAGAGCCACAGGGTCTGCTGGTTTTTGTGTTCGCCTGAAAATCAGCACCCAGTTCAGATCCATGTAACCAGATGACGTGAGTTAACTGTGCAATCAACCGCTTAATTGATTAATTGCAGAGAAACAATGGAAACCAGCAGACCCCATGGCTCTCCAGGACCAGGGCTAGAAACACCTGTCGAATTAGTAGAATTACCAATTGTACTGTGCAATTGAGTGGCTGTTATACCATTTACACCTGTACTGTGTGTTTGTGTGTGTGTGTTTGTGTATGAATAGGGCAAGCAGTCTGTGGTGTGCAGTTTGGTTGAGGGCAGTACACACACACACACACACAGCAGATAAGGGCAGTACTCACGCAGGCATTTTGGCGGTCTCTCCGTCCACTTGGGGCCCGAGGAGTCCCGGTTGTAGCAGGTGAGCAGGCTGTTCCCGGACAGCGCGTAGCCCTTGTTGCAGATGAACTGCACCGTGGAGCCCACCGTTAGCCGAGGACCAGACATCACCCTGCGACTGTGCTCCACGATGCCAGGGTCCGGGCACGACAGCACTGATCACAAAGACACCAACATCTGCTCAGCAACCAGCACTCCACAACACAACGCCAGGGTCCGGGCACGACAGCACTGATCACAAAGACACCAACATCTGCTCAACGACCAATACCCCACAACACAACGCCAGGGTCCGAGCATGACAGCACTGATCACAAAGACACCAACATCTGCTCAACGACCAATACCCCACAACACAACACCAGGGTCCGGGCATGACAGCACTGATCACAAAGACACCAACATCTGCTCAGCAACCAGCACTCCACAACACAACGCCAGGGTCCGGGCATGACAGCACTGATCACAAAGACACCAACATCTGCTCAGCAACCAGCACTCCACAACACAACGCCAGGGTCTGAGCACGACAGCACTGATCACAAAGACACCAACATCTGCTCAGCAACCAGCACTCCACAACACAACGCCAGGGTCTGAGCACGACAGCACTGATCACAAAGACAACAACATCTGCTCAACGACCAATACCCCACAACACAACACCAGGGTCCGGGCATGACAGCACTGATCACAAAGACACCAACATCTGCTCAGCAACCAGCACTCCACAACACAACACCAGGGTCCGGGCATGACAGCACTGATCACAAAGACACCAACATCTGCTCAGCAACCAGCACTCCACAACACAACGCCAGGGTCTGAGCACGACAGCACTGATCACAAAGACACCAACATCTGCTCAGCAACCAGCACTCCACAACACAACGCCAGGGTCCGGGCATGACAGCACTGATCACAAAGACACCAACATCTGCTCAGCAACCAGCACTCCACAACACAACGCCAGGGTCCGGGCATGACAGCACTGATCACAAAGACACCAACATCTGCTCAGCAACCAGCACTCCACAACACAACGCCAGGGTCCGAGCATGACAGCACTGATCACAAAGACACCAACATCTGCTCAGCGACCAGCACTCCACAACACACAGAGCTCTCATCTGTAGAGCTCAAAGTACACACACTTGAATCAATGCTTCAACACACATACACACTCTAATCAATACTTTACCCTGAATGTAAACATAGTACAAGCGATACTTCTAAACACGTATATATTCAAATCAATACTCCTCAGAACATGAAACTACTGAATACACACAGTAGTCAATTTTTATTATACACACACTAATCAATTTAACACGTAGGGTCCTAAATCTTGGTTAATCATTACGCTACTCCTGCTCTCTGTCTGTCTAAATGACTGATTCATTTCTGCTCCATGATTTTCAGTACGATTGAGTGATTGATATCACTCATGGTTCTCTTTCAGTTTTCTAATTAGGGGACTTTCAGGAAGTGGCGTGTTCTAATTCTAATTTACATGCACTGATTGATGGTTTTTCAGTCCATGACCTGGAAATTTAGAATGCAGACTCTTACATATGAGGAAGTGGAACATGTAGTACTGCATGAACATAGATGGCTGCACTGTCCTATTTAATGCCAGGGTTCACACAGACATCGGGAAATTAAATTCAAGGACTTTCAAGTCCTTATTCAAACACTGTTTCCCCATTTTAATAGACCTAGCACAAAACAAGTAAGTGAAATGTTTGTTGCTCCTCTCAAAGCATAACATTATAATGCAGTATATGACATACAACAGTACATATATGAAAATAATTCTAATAGTATACAAATATCTAATAGTATCTAATCGAATAACATAGTATAATATCGTATAGTAGTAATTTCTTGGTATTCTTTTTCCTATTGAAATTACGATATGAAATTTTAATGAATTATTCGGAAATTGTCACACTCAACATTCTTTGAAAAATGTCAATTTTAGAGACGAGACAAGATCATTTTAGTTTTTAAGACCTTTTCAAGCACTACATGATAAAGGGTCTGCTTTTCCTGGTAATCTAACACTTAAATTTCTGGGCACCAATCTCAAGCACTTTAAGCACTTCAAGCAGCCGGTGAGAACCCTGTAGTACAGCGACCGAATTCCGCATCTCGGGTGCAGTGCATCGGCTCTCCACAAGGTGGCGCCTGTGCCCTTTGGCAGCAGCACCGTTCGCGGGAGCGGAAACACAAAAGCCGGCGCGTATCAGCAAGCCCACATTTCTGCCGCGGCGATTATCTCAGACTAAACGATTTCCACTTTTCCATTAAGGCCCCGGTATTAAATCCCCGCTTTCTAAACGCTGAGCGTCTATTGTTTTTTTTTTGTTTTGTTTTTTTTTACATAAATTACCCAGGTACGGAAAAAAAGAGCTGGCCACCGCGTAAGTGGCCTTGAATACGAGAGGCCGAGTCTGTCTGTACATTTACATTTCGCATTCGGGTGCTTAGCAGACTCTTATCCAGAGCACACAGAGGTGCATTCACGCAGGTTTATGCAACAGACAGCACAGTGCAGTTCATCAGGGTCGCAAACCACAGCAGCAGTCACAATTCATGTAATTGTGCGGCGTACAGCAAGATGCCACAGCAGAGGGAAACTGGCCGGCAGTGTAGAATAATGGCTAAGGAACTGGTCTTGTAAACTAAAGGTCACAGGTTCAATTTCGATTCCCCGGTAGGACATTGCCGTGGTACCCTAGGGCAAGGTACTTAACCTGCATTGCTTCAATGCATGTCCAGCTGTATAATTGGATACAGTGTAAAAATGCTATGTAAACATTGTGTAAGTCGCTCTGGATAAGAGCGTCTGCTAAATGCCTGTAATGTAATGTAAATTAGCGTGTAGCGTGTAGCCCGTGTGATTCGGGGAACCTGCATGTACCTCGCTCACAGCTGGGCAGGTCTCCGCTCCAGGTGAGGTCCCACTGGCACATGAGGGTCTCGGTGCCCACCACCTCGAACCCGGGGTAGCACTGGTACGTGACCACCGTGCCGTGGACGAGCTCCGGGTGGGACGTCGTCTTCCAGCCGTTGGAAATTTCCGGAAGCTCCGGACACGTGTCGTTCCGAGGAACCTCTGGGGGGGGGGGGGGGGGACATGGAGAGAGAGAGACAGAGATGGAGGGAGAGAGATGGAGAGAGAGAGAGACAGAGATGGAGGGAGATGGAGAGAGACAGAGAGAGACAGGGGGGAGACAAAGACGGGGGGAGTAGAGCTGTGAGATGATGTGTTGCGGTGAGCTCCTATTGGCTGGGCACAGTGCCATGCAAACATGGCCAATGTGCCCAAATGTACATGATGGGTACAATGTGCTACACACCTTCACATCTGGAGAGGGGACATGCCATGTGAACAGACTACAAAACACTCTTTCTGCTCACCCTCCATCTCATTTTATAGAACATAAAATCTACAGGATATATTCTACAGAACAAATACTACATATAATTCTCTCTGGTGCTTGATGGTGGAATGCCCTGAGGTGTAGGCTCCGCCCCTCTGCTCTTCATTGGTGCTGATGCAGTCTGGGCTCTGCCCCTCTGCTCCTCATTGGTGCTGATGCAGTCTGGGCTCCGCCCCTCTACTCCTCATTGCTGCTGATGCAGTCTGGGCTCCGCCCCTCTTCTCCTCATTGGTGCTGAGGCAGTCAGGTCGTCGCTCGTTAATGGATTAATCACAGGTGTGAGGGCAGGAGAAATCGCACAGCAGTTCACTGAACCACTTCCAAAACCAGCCTCTAATTAAAATAGCCCATTTATAATTAGGCCATTCCACAGTGTGAAACCATAAGCCCAGGACTGAGATCACTCATGCCCTGTGTGTAAAACATCAAACGAATGCGCACACACACACACACACACACACACTCAAGGAGACACACACACACACACACACACACACACTCAAGGAGACACACACACACACACGTACACACAAACACACACGCACATGCACGCACACACAAGCATACACACGCACACACACACACTTGCACACACTCACACACACACGCACACACACACACACACACACACAGACACTTGCACACACACACGCATACACACACACACACACACACACACGCACACACACACACACAGATTGCCCACCGAAGAAGTGGACGACGAAGCCGTTGTGGTAGCCGTAGATGTTGGTGGCGGGGTCCGACTGGAACTGTATGGTGACGTCGGCGGTGGAGCTGTACAGTTTGAACCGTGGCCTCGAGCCGGCGTACTGGCCAAGGATCTTTGCCGTCAGGTCGTCGCCGTCATAGAAGGTCAGCAGGTCGTTCTTTCCCACATGGAGGCTAGAGAGAGAGAGAGAGAGAGAGAGAGACCGAGAGAGAGAGAGAGAGAGAGAGAGAGACATCACACCTGGCACAGGGTCAGCAGGCTAGGATGCTCTCTATTTTTCACATCGCCATGGGCAACAGCACATCTGTTCAAACCACAGACACTGATAAATAAATTAATCCAACATTAAATAAATAAATTCCCTGCAAGGAGTGGAGTACTGTTTCGAGCCCCACTTCCTGCACGCACACTCATACGCACACACACGCACGCACACACACATACATACACACACACACATTTAGAATCACGTGAACAGACCTGACCTGTTGACAGAGGGGCAAAGATCTTGTAATCATGCAAAGATACTGCACTACTGCCACCACTGGAACAGGTTCCTGAAATCTGCCTACAGATTACTTTAAGCCAAGGTCTTTCTTTTTTTGCCCTGTGGGCTTGAAAAGAAGATAATTAATGCTCCTTTAATCAATAGCTTTCTCTTTTCATCTTGCGCAAAAGATTGACAAATCCATTCCTCAGCATGGATGAACAGAACAAAATTAATTTGAATCTTGCTTATGAAGGGCAGGTTATGTGAGGCAAAAAGAGTCATTGATAATTTATTATTCCCCGGCAACACTGCCCATTAATATATGATTCAGGCCAATGCCACATAGGATTTTTATGCTCATTATTGTATTTTAATCACAAGCACAGAGCAGGGGTGGGGGCAGAAACAGGGGGTAGAATCTGGGGTGAGAGGGGGTCGGGGGCAATTAGAAGGGCCCCAATACTCTTTTCCAGTCAACAAGCATCCAGCTAAACAGGCATTGATCTGCAGTCCGGAAGATCAGGCTTACTCACAGAGGAACAGCACTTAAAACATTTCATGGATTTACTCGCTAATCTACTCAGCCGGTGAACCCGATCGAACCCGGTCCCGAAGATAAAGGGTTTGGTCCAGAGCCAGGGCTCTAAATGACTGATAAGAACAGGTCAATTTGCAGATAGATAGCAGTCGCGCGGCCTGCCTTCAGCCAATCGGCAAACAGCGCGTGGCGAAGAGGCTGACCTTTGACCTTTCTCGCTGCGATTTAAGTGCAGCGACCATTCAGTCCAATCATTGATCCGTTCTGGTGCTCTTCAGCTCAAAAACTCAAAAGAATCCAAATGCCAAGAAGTCAAAATGTGGTCACAAAAAGAAAAAAAACCTTACAGGCTAATGATTTAAACATCAGAGGAGCTCACTCCGCCAACGCCAACTCAATCCTTCACTGTTCACTTTTTCACAGTCAAAAAGCTGCAGTGGCACTCCACATGCCACATGGGGGCGCTCTCCAAGCAAACTCCTTTGAGGTGTCTCCCTTCCCGTAGACAGGGGTGATTCATTTCCTGTCTAGGGGAACGTACTCCAATCACAAGAAAGGGGGGGGGGCGGAACATATTATAGAGCCAAGATGGAGACATTCTGTCAGTTTGCAAACCGAAATTAGGTGTGAAAATTTAAATGAGCCTTCGCGGTTACGCAGCCTATGTAATGCCAGAATCAATCATGTTTTCCGTTTGGCCGGCTCTAATTTAATTTCGCCCAATCGAAAGGAGGAGGAAGAGAGGAATATGGAAAAAAAAGCGGCGGACCCAGCTCGACTTGGCCTGCCTGCCAGTCAGCCCCGGGGGGCCCTCAAAATACATTAACCTTTAAAAATGAATAAAAATAAACAAAAACAAAAAGAATTAGGCCGCCACCTTCTCCTCTCGCATGTGGAGTCAGGTCAGAGGAATAAAATGACATTTTATAAAGGAGGGGAGGGGAGGGGAGGGGAGGAGGACAAACAGCAGCTTTTCACAGGCATCTGGGGACAGTCGGCGCGTGGGGGGAGGGAGGGGATCTGAGAATGTTTAAATTCACGACCCGTTTCAGCAAAGGATTCTGGGGAGGCAGAGGCAACAGTCTTCCCCAGCCCCGCCCCTTGCCCAAACAGACGGTAGCGTAGCAGAGACCAGCTGATGCCCGTCAATCAGCCGTCGTCCGGACCCCGCGGGGCGATTAATCCCATGCCGAGACCGCGTCTAAACGACCGAGCGCGTGTGGCTATCTTTCTCCC
Organism: Anguilla pacifica; assembly: GCA_039654925.1. Lineage (NCBI taxonomy): Eukaryota > Metazoa > Chordata > Actinopteri > Anguilliformes > Anguillidae > Anguilla > Anguilla pacifica. The sequence continues at coordinate 9,828,294 of CM077295.1, forward strand.
GAGTGACAGCGGCTCCGAGGGACCCACTCTTTACTGGCTGTCAGGAGAAGATTCACTCCCCTCTCGCACGGGTGAATCTGCCACATCGATCTGAATCTGCCACATCGATCTGAATCTGCCACATCGATCTGAATCTGCCACATCGATCTGAATCTGCCACATCGATCTGAATCAGCCACACTAACCTGAATCTGCCACATTGATCTGAATCAGCCACACTGACCTGAATCTGCCGCATTGACCTGAGTATTCTATGTGCAGTAGGTGTGTAGAGTATTCTGTGTGCAGTGTGCAGTAGGTGTGTAAAGTATACTGTGTGCAGTAGGTGTGTAGAGTTTTCTGTGTGCAGTGAGCAGTAGGTGTGTAGAGTATTCTGTGTGCAGTGTGCAGTAGGTGTGTAAAGTATACTGTGTGCAGTAGGTGTGTAGAGTTTTCTGTGTGCAGTGAGCAGTAGGTGTGTAGAGTATTCTGTGTGCAGTGTGCAGTAGGTGTGTAAAGTATTCTGTGTGCAGTGTGTAGTAAGGGTGTAAAGTCTACTGTGTGCAGTGTGCAGTAGGTGTGTAGAGTATGGTCTGTGCAGTGTGCAGTAGGTATGTAAAGTATACTGTGTGCAGTAGGTGTGTAGAGTATTCTGTGTGCAGTGTGTAGTAGATGTGTAGAGTATTATGTGTGCAGTAGGTGTGTAGAGTATTTTGTGTGCAGTGTATAGTAGGTGTGTAGAGTATTCTGTGTGCAGTGTGCAGTAGGTATGTAAAGTATTCTGTGTGCAGTAGGTGTGTAGAGTATTCTGTGTGCAGTAGGTGTGTAGAGTATTGTGTGCAGTGAGCAGTATGTGTGTAGAGTATTTTGGGCAGCGCAGTGTATAGTAGGTGTGTAGAGTACTTTGTGTGCAGTGTATAGTAGGTGTGTAGAGTATTCTGTGTGCAGTGTGCAGTAGGTGTGTAGAGTATTCTGTGTGCAGTAGGTGTGTAGAGTATTGTGTGCAGTGTGTAGTAGGTGTGTAGAGTATTTTGGGCAGCGCAGTAAGCAATAGGTGTGTAGAGTATTCTGTGTACAGTGTGTAGTAGGTGTGTAGAGTATTTTGGGCAGCGCAGTAAGCAATAGGTGTGTAGAGTATTCTGTGTACAGTGTGCAGTAGATGTGTAGAGTATTTTGGGCAGCGCAGTGTATAGTAGGCGTGTAGAGTATTTTGGGCAGTGTGTAGTAGGTGTGTAGAGTATTGTGTGCAGTGAGCAGTATGTGTGTAGAGTATTTTGGGCAGCGCAGTGTATAGTAGGCGTGTAGAGTATTTTGGGCAGTGTGTAGTAGGTGTGTAGAGTATTGTGTGCAGTGAGCAGTATGTGTGTAGAGTATTTTGGGCAGCGCAGTGTATAGTAGGCGTGTAGAGTATTTTGGGCAGTGTGTAGTAGGTGTGTAGAGTATTGTGTGCAGTGAGCAGTATGTGTGTAGAGTATTTTGGGCAGCGCAGTGTGTAGTAGGTGTGTAGAGTATTTTGGCCAGTGTGTAGTGGGTGTGTAGAGTATTTTGGGCAGCGCAGTAGGTGTGTAGTGTATTTTGGGCAGTGTGTAGTAGGTGTGTAGAGTATTGTGTGCAGTGTGCAGTAGGTGTGTAGAGTATTTTGGGCAGCGCAGTGTTCAGTAGGTGTGTAGAGTATTGTGTGCAGTGTGCAGTAGGTGTGTAGAGCTTTTTGGGCAGCACAGTGTGTAATAGGTGTGTAGAGTATTTTGGGCAGCGCAGTGTGCAGTAGGTGTGTAGAGTATTGTGTGCAGTGTGCAGTAGGTGTGTAGAGTATTTTGGGCAGCGCAGTGTGCAGTAGGTGTGTAGACTATTGTGTGCAGTGTGCAGTAGGTGTGTAGAGTATTTTGGGCAGCGCAGTGTGCAGTAGGTGTGTAGAGTATTTTGGGCAGCGCAGTGTGCAGTAGGTGTGTAGAGTATTTTGGGCAGCGCAGTGTGCAGTAGGTGTGTAGAGTATTTTGGGCAGCGCAGTGCACCGCATCTGTTTGAACTGTTTGAGCCGTAATGGCAGCAGTCACAGCTGAGTGCATTTCTCTCGCCGCTGGACACTGTTGGCCTTCCAGAGCGGTAGGCAAACACAGGCACGGCTTAATTTCATTTAAACCTATGAGAGCTGGCAAGGGGGCTTTAGAACAGGAACAAATTGGCTTAAAGAAATGAAACCTGCATTAAATTTTCTGTTTGGAATTCTTCTCTGAAATCACAGGGAGAGTGACATATTGGTTTTGAAGAAGGGCATGGCATCAGCAAAGGAGCAAAGAAGACGAGGTAAAAAAAGAGAGAAAAAGAGAAGGAAATAGAGTGAAAGAGCTGCCATTTTGCCAGTCCACATCACCCCTTGTGCCTAAGAAACAGCATCTCCTAGGGGTCAGGGCAGAAATACCTACACCGCCCAACCCCCTAAATGCCGTTCTTTCACTACAGTACAGCTCAGCCGCCACAAGAAAACTCGCCACGCTGGTGCACGATCACCGTCTGCAGCTCTGACTCGCCCCGTCAGGCTGCAATTCACAAGGCCCCCACCGGAGGGCGATCTCGCACCAGACTCTCCTCACAGACGCAACAGTTCCCTTTCTCTCCCTTACCGGGGGAATGTGTATCCCCACCTGCTTTGTGTGTGCGTGTGCGTGTGTGTGTGGGGAGGAGGAGGGGCGGGGCCGGGAGGACACCTGCAGGTGTGGCGGCTGTCACCTGCGACCCCTCCCACCCCCGTAACGAGCGGCAGACACGGCGCTCCTGATTGTGTTAAATTAATTAATCATCTGTCATTACCGCGCCACGATGCCTTGTAATTGCAAGCCCGGGATGCAGTGATGGATGACTGCGTAAAGAAGGAAAGCTCTCTCGTCACTGGGGCAGGAGGGGCAAGAGAGCGTTCTTACATCCTGGTAACAGGCCCCGATGGTCACTCGCCCACACCCAATCAGGAACAACCCAGAGAGGGAGGAACCAAAAACCATGCTGAGGGGGTCAAAGGTCACAGTCACAAAACATGCAAACTGCGTGCAAGAGCCATGGGGAAGTAGAGCTTGGGGAACAGGACAGTGCAACAGTGTAGAACCGTACACGCACACACACACACACACACACATACATATTCAGAAACACACACACATGCATGCACGCACGCACACACACACACACATACACACACATGCACGCACACACACACGCACACTCATACGCACTCAGAAACACACACGCACACACAAACACACACACACACATACACACGCATGCACGCACTCACACACACACACACACACATACATACAGACACAGAAACACACGCATGCACGCACTCACACACACACACACACACACACACATACACACGCAGAAACACACACGCACACACACAAACACACACACACACACATACATACACACGCATGCACGCACTCACACACACACACACACACATACATACAGACACAGAAACACACGCATGCACGCACTCACACACACACACACACACACACATACATACAGACACAGAAACACACACGCACGCACACCCCCTTCTGCAGTTCCCACTAATCAGCGCCCCCTGCTGGTGGGACTGACAGGGGCGGTCCCGCATCAGAGCGCCAGCTGCCCTCCCCCGTCCCCGCCAAACTCCGCGCTCTTTGGTTCCATCTGTGGCTTGGCGCTGATGTGCCACGCTGGTAATGTCCCATATGCTGGGTGACAAATGTGGTCATTTAAAGTTGAAAGAGGAGGAGGAGGGGGGGGTTTGTGTGGGGGGAGATGGGGGGGGGGGGGGGCTGGCAACCTGGTGGAGATCCATCTATCTGACAGCTCCTTCAGCACCCCAACCCCCCCCCCTCCGCTCTTCCCGAAACACCGCCTCCCACCCCCACCGCTCGGCCCCGCCCGCCGCCTTTCATCATCTGAACGATTCCACCAATCGCAGAGCCCGAGCTGATAAGCCTTAAAAAAAACCGGGGGAAAAAAACCCAAAAAAAAAAAAACGAACAGGCTTTTTCTCCCGGAGCCCGCGCTGTTTGGGGATCCGGCGTTCCTCTTCGGGGACGCCGGGCGGAGGGGGCATTATTTAACTTTCGGCGCCTGTCGGAGGAGAATACGCGCTCCTCCGTCCCGGCCCGAACCGCTTCCCCCCGCAAACCGGGCGGCGAATTAATTATCTCGACGGCTTCTCGGGCTGAACGCCGCAGATCCCATTTGTTATGCGGGCGGACGGCGCCGCGAACGCCTCTCCAGAACCGCTAGGGGTAAAAAAGAAAAAAAAAAAAGGAAAAAAAAGAGAGAGGTAAAAGAAGCCTATGCAAATGAGCGCTTCTTAATTAAGGAAGAGAATTTATTGAACGCATGAATAATCCATCAGGACCCGACGCCACTCGGCTCCCCTGTTCGAAACCGTCGCCCGACGTGGCGAACACGCGTTCCTCTGCTCGACATAATTGATTCAGCCGAGAGTCGCGTCCGTCTGAGGGGAAAAAAAAAAAAAAGAGGTAAAACGGGCGATTAAATAATTATCCCTCTCTCTAGCTCAACAGCCCCTCAGCACTTACACTCGCGGGCAAAAGCGCTCTTTTGTATTCTTTCGGTCTGTCGTTTTTTTTCCCCCCCCCCGTGACCGAGGGGAAGGCGGTCCTGCGCGGTTTCTGAAGCCGAGGGAGGGCGGAGCGCGGGAGGGCCGACCTGTGCGCGGTGTGCGGTGCGAGGGACTGAAGGAGCGGGGGTGGAGAGATATGAACCTGCCTGCTATGGGCCACGGGCTGGAGAGCTGGAGGGCTACGCAGTGTGGGTACCAGAGCTCTACTGTACGACAGACAGAGCCGGAGGATGGGGGCTCCAGGCTTATCAGAGAGGGGCCAGCGTGTGCTTCCGCTTTTGTTCTGGACCAGTGAGAAATTTGGAGCCCTTACCATGGGCTGCAATCGTGGCGCTACCATTTCCTCTGACAGAAGAACTGAAGGAGAGGAGGTGAGAGGGAGAGGCGGGGTGAGAAGAGAGGGAGTGAGAGGGAGAGAGGGGGGGAAGAGATGAAGTGAGAAGGAGAAAGAGGGGGACAGACAGGGAAACAGAGACAGAGAAGGAGTGAGAGGGGGATAGACAGAGGGAAACAGGGACAGAGAGGGAGTGAGAGGGGGATAGACAGAGGGAAACAGAGACAGAGAAGGAGTGAGAGGGGGAGAGAAAGACAGAAAATAAAAGAGAGAAATAGAAATGTGTGCAATAAAAATAGAAAAAAACAAAACAGAATACTACGCCCAAGGGCGTGGGGTGAGGCACGGCTACAGCAGCGTCTGGATCTGCTGGAGAAATACTGTCAAACCTGGGCCCTGACAGTAAATTAAAAAAAGACAAAAATGATGGCCTGCCAAAGAAAGTCTAGATCTCAGCAAAATAGATACTGCTTTTTTCTAGGAACACACACACACACAGTTGTGATAACCTTGGACTAAAAATCAGTGCATCAGGAACTTTGGTCTGGCAGTGAACACATTAAAATAAAAAAGCCCATAGAGCTTTTTATGCAATCAAAAGTAGATTCCATAAAAGAAATAGTCCCATGAGAATTTTGACAAACATATTTGATAGTGTTCTCCAGCCAATTGTGCTATATGGAAGTGAAATGTGGGGTCCACTCAGTCAGCAAGACTACACTAAATGGGAAAACATCCACCTGAAATTCTGCACGTAGGGTTTTGTAAAAGAAAAATAGACTAAAAGTACAAAGGAATACTCCAAATAATGAATGAAAGGCGGAACTAGGCACATATCCAATTCTTATTCAAATCCAGAAAAGGGCACTAAATTTCATTGAGCATCTAAAAAATAACACGGAAAACTCATTACAATATAAAGCTCTAAATACTCAAGAGGTGAGCCCGGGAAAAGTGTTCCCCTCAGTCAGCAGGTACTGAACCTAAACTGAATCTAAACTAACCCATACTAAAACAAACCAGCCCCAGGCCAGCACAGCTTCACTGCTACCAAACTATGAAACAAATAAAAAACATACGTTTGGAACACTGGAATACTAGTGTTAAATCCCAAAATAAATTGAATTGCTATCTGACCCTAAACAGAGAATACACACATGTAAAATGGGCCACATTCACAAAGCTTTTCTTAAATTATTCTTACTTTTGTTCTTAAAAATGTTCCTGTGAAAAACCAATATGGGATTCATGAGTCGACACATGTGCAGATCTTTGTTTTTGTGCACATCCCAGGTGTATGAGATGATGAATGCTGGCCCTTTGTAAATTTTGTGCGTAATCCTGTTCATATGATTAACATAAGGAAACAGCCATGAACAAATACAGATAAGAAAAAAATGATGGAAGCGGAAATATTTTTGGAAACGTTCTTACGCGCAGTTTACGATCAAACGCGATCGTACACGTTTGGTGAATGAGGCCCAATATCTTTCCTCTGTCCAAAATACTGCACAAAGCAGATGCAGATTCTGACCAACTACAGGCTCAGTGACCACACCTTAGCAATTGAAAAGGGTCGGCATAAAAAGTCATGGTTGCCCAAAGAGTATATGCAGTATCCTGTGACCATGTAACACACTAACACACAATGAGGCAATCCCACCCCAGCCTGGTGAGTACCAAGAGGGCCAAACCTAACAAGAGCAGGAGAAAAAAATTCTATGTTCAACATATTAGTATTATGAGTTACTAACCTTTTCGCTATTATTTTGATGACAAGAATTGTGATGATTGACACCATTATGTTGATGTGTTATCAGACTCTTTTTATAATTGATTTTGCAATCATTCTGTTTCATGCTTACTTTGCGAGGCAACAGGAAATAATAGTCATAACAGTAAAGCAATAAAGCATGGTTGAATAGAGCTGAATGGAGAGAGAGCTCCTTACACACACACACACACACACACTTACTCTCTCTCATCTCATATTTGTCTTAACCTGTCCTGTCTCACAGTGATCACATATCCTCTCCTGTTTGGGGCACCTGGTTTGTTTGTGTCTTCCTGTTTCAATGGCTAGGCTATGATCACTTAGTCTGTATTTGGAAAGGATCTGTCTCTGCTTCATATCTCTGACAGATATGAATTACCCAATTTGTAATTCCTTTTTAGCATATTATATCAATCTAGTTTGTTTTGCAGTTTTGTCTCTCCCTGTCCCTCTTTCTCTCTCACACACACACAGTTTCTCTCGCACTCGTTCTCTCACACTTTCAGCAGTTGTCAGAGAAAATACTCTCACACACTCACTCATTCTGTCTCTCCCTCCTCTCTTGCAACTTGCACTACGCTTGCATCAGTAATGCTTCATCCATCTCTGAGGTTGACTTCATTTCTTCTTTACTGATGATGCAAAATGCAGCCGCTTTCTAGAGGAGCCCTTACACATACACACACACACGCGCACGCACACACACACACACACACAAACACACACACAGACACACACACACTCACAGACACACACACACACACACACACACGCACACACGCACCCTGCATACCACAGCATGGCAGCATTCATAAGCACACTTAAACCTTCATAAACACACTAACTGTCATATCATCAGGCATAACATCAAATGCCACGTTTCACAGTAGGAACACAGCATAGGCTGTGATGGCTTGTCAGACAATAATAGGCTACGAACGATTATAATTGATCAGAAAGACGTGCACATCCCATATTTGCGCTTAAGAGGAGCCTTCAAGTCAAGTGTTGCCATGAACAAAGCGCTCTTTCCTGGGCAAGGCATCAGCAGGACAGTGGCAAGCTTAGCACTGGAAAAGGATCATCCTTTATTCAGGCCGTGTTACCGTGGCAATGGCTGCGATGCATCTGAAATGCAACGATTAACTGGATTGATGTGTTTGGAAGAGGCGTTTGAAGCAGCATAATTCATGTGGACTGGTTTGTTGAGAGAGAGAGAGAGAGAGAGACAGAGAGACAGAGAGAGAGAGAGAGAGAGAGAGAGAGAGTGCATCTGGAGGGATGCTGTGAATAACGTGTTTGTTATGGTGCGATGCGCTCGGACTCACGCTTGGATGTCCAGCATGATCCTCTTGTCCTCCTCCACGTGCACGCCCCAGATACAGTCCTGGCCCCTGTCGTAGGCCTCGGGCCAGTTTGGAGAGAGGACCACGCCCACCGAGTCTGTGATCTCCCCACTGCACACAGCTGAGAGGCAGAGACAGATACAGCCAGTTACACACACACAAGCACGCACAAACACACACACACACACACACACACACATATGCCCGCACGCACACACACATACACACACGCACACACCCATACACACACACACACATGTACACCTAAACACACACCCACACATGCACACACACACACACATGCCCGCACGCACACACACATACACACACACGCGCACACCCATACACACACACACACACACACACACACATGCACACCTAAACACACACCCACACATGCACACACACACACACACACACACACACACTCACTCACACAGACAGACACACACACACCTCCATGGCTGTGACAGGAGTCTAAGTATAGATTTCCCTCTCGCTTGTGCTGAAGTTAGTTTGTATCAGTGGGACTAAACCAGGAAGCGGTGGCTGTGAAGCTCAGATGAGACACATGCACAAATGGCAGCACGGTCTCTTGACAGCACCCACCCCCCGTCCCCACCTTCCCACCGCCCCACAGTGCCGCTCCCCCTCTCTGGCCCTCCGGGTGCGCTGTCAAATCCGCCCGCGCTTCTGACACAGCTCCCACTCGCGCGGGTTTGAACCCGCAACCCCGCCTGCCGTCACCGCACAAGCGCCGCCGCTTCCACTTTGTCTCAGAACCGGCTGCTGTGACAGCTGTTAGCGCGAAACTAAAACGAACCTTTAAACGAAACTGCATTTCTTCACATTTCTGAACCTCCTGAACAGGCAGGCCCTGGTTGGGCTCGGTGCCGGCCCCGGTTTGGCCCGAAACAGGCCCAGGTGCTGACCCCGGTTTGGCCCGGTACTGGTCCTGGTGCTGACCCCTGTTTGGCCAGGTACTAGCCCCAGTTTGGCCCAAAGCTAACCCCGGTTTGGCTCTGGTACTGACCCCGGTTTGGCTCGACGCTAACCCTGGTTGGGCCCGGTACTGACCCCTGACCCCTGACCCCTGACCCCGGTCCGCCCCGGTCCCGGCCCCAGCGCTCACCTCTACAGGCCGGCTCGGTCTCGTTCCACTGCGGGCTGGCGGGGTCCACGCACTCCATGGTGACGGAGCCCTGCTCCAGCGTGTACCCCGCGTCGCAGGAGAACTCCACCACGGCGCCCACCGCCAGCGCCGCGTCGCTGCTGCTGAAGTTGCCGTACTTCACGAAGGGCTCGTAGCAGTGCCCCGGCCCGAACGCTGCGGAGAGACACGCCCCCACCCGCCCTCAGTCAGCCACCCGCCAACCGGCTTTCACAGGCTACACGCCCGAGGGGCGGGGCCACACACATGCCAATCTCACACGCCCCCACCCGCCCTCAGTCAGCCACCAGCCAACCGGCTTTCACACCACGCACAGGCTACACGCCCGGGGGCGGGGCTATACACTCGGGGGCGGGGCCACACACACGCCAATCTCGCACGCCCCTCCCCTCTGACCTGCAACCCCATTCCCCTGCCTCTCCTCCACCCAAACGCCAGCACACAATGTCATGCGCTAGTTAATCTGCAACCGCTGCATGTTGTATGATGTACGTGCTCATATTGTTACGAGGTTGCCAGATGTTTGGTCAAATGCATATTTGAAATACTTTAACTCTTTAGGATGCTGATTAATGTGCACTAACATAAATATACAATCATTCGAAAGAATTCCTTGTCCTGAATGCTTGCAACGGCAGGTATTTATTTTAAAGATTGGCAACCAGCCATTCTGTAGGAATTCTGTTGGTGTTTAAAGGGTTAATGTGACCCAGTTGTGACATATAGACCTCCCACGTCTTCTGCCACTTCATAAATAAAAACTACATTTCATTCAATCAGATGCAGAATTAAAATAATATTTTACACAATATGACATAACATTTTTTTAGTTTATAACCCCCTCCCTCACTCCATCCCAGCCTGGCGCAGAACATTAATAAAAGAAATAAGGCTTCACATTGTAACGTAGTCTCTTCCTGGCTCATCAACAGCCCTTGTTCACAAAAGCAAAGCCATTCATTTTGTTAATGTTTCCCCTTCAGTGTGGCACTTATGTGTGACAATATGCTTACTGCAGCATGTCTTTTTACAATGTTTTTGTTTTGATTGCACCGCACTCAACCGGCGTTCATCTAACAATTTCTGTGCGCGTGACGCTGTAAATCGATTGGAATAAGAGCATGTGCTAAAAAAAATAAATAAATAAACGGAGCTAAATGCAAATGCGTAAATTCAGCTCTCCCCCTCTTGCCTCGTTACTAGCGATGACCTCGCTGCTAATTATTCCTCTTTATCTCTGTCTGGCAGCGCTCACGCCCTCGCTGTATTTTCCGCCTGCTGATTGGCTGTTAAGGGCTCCATTTTCCGTTAATAATGGAGCAGGATGTTCTACTCCACGGAGCTGAGGAAAGAACTCGAGGTCTTCCCTTCTGAACAAGCTGGGTTTTAGTATTTGTCTCTGTAACCGCTGGCCTGAATCACTTTATCCTGTTTTCATTTTACGCTCTTGTATTTTTCCACCTTCAGTCACGTCGCTTGGTTGGACAGCGGAGTTGCTGAAACATCAGAGCCGTGCTGCGATATGCGGTCGCCGGTGAGCGCGCTCATTAGAGATGCGCTCCACGAGGCGGAAGCCCGCTCGGGTCTCACGCGCTAGCGGCTCTGATTGCGAGCCTGCAGAAATAGCTATAAACCTCCGGCTCTTTCCCATTGCTTATTTTACCTTCCTGCATCCGTTCCTCGCGTCCTTGCTTCTTTCTTCAAGTGCCTTGGACCGCTCACATGTGCTTGGTTTAATGTGATGGTAAACTAAAGAGGGGTCAGGATGTTTGAGAACACTGCATATGTTTAGTATAATGGTTAGGGAACTAGGCTTGTAATAGAGAGCTGCAGGTTTGATTCCAAGGTTTGGCACTGCTGTTGTACCCTTGAACAAAGGTACTTCAACTAAATTGCATGATTTTAAAAATCAGTGTATGTTGCTGTGGACAAGAGCTGCAGCTAATGCCCCAAAATTTGAAACAGCTGGGTGGAGGGTGGAGCTGGGCATCTAGCTGTACACAATGATGACTATTACATTACATTTATTTGGCAGACGCTTTTATCCAAAGCGACGTACAAAAAGTGCATTTCATGGTCATAGACAACTACTAAACACATGTTCAATAAGATACAATACTTATTTTGTGCAGCTATTTCTAGCCAAGAACACAGTTTAGTTCACACAGTGAACACTATTCTGACCTAACCTCTGCAAAGCCAACTAGGCAGAAGAATGAGCTACAGTATTAGGACAAATACAAATGACCAAAAAGTTCTGGGATGGGGCAACATGTAACAAGTGTCATAAAAGGGAAGCTTTGGGCCTTTAGCGTTTGGCATTCCTCCCTGCTCCATCCACAAGGCGGGGGAATTGGCCAATTAACGACACCTGCTCACCCGCTCATTTTACCCCAATCCTCCATGAATTATTCAGCCGCTACGGTGCAAATAATTTCATTCCCCGCTTCTCCCACGCTACGAGCAGGGGCTGAGGTGTTTCTTAATTTATACCGCACCGGCTTCTCCCACTTTACCGGCGCACATCAAACAGACCCGGCTCCGCGCGCATTAAATCTGATCATTTCGAAAAGGGCGGCTTTGACAGCTCGCGGAAACAGCGGTAATATCGCGAATAACATCTCTCGTAAATACAAACACGGCTGCGTGTTCCCCGTAAGCTCAGCGCACGGTCTTTTTGGCGTCCCATTAAAAACGAAAACGTGACCTCATCTGCGCGCAGTCTTCCGAAGCACGAGATTCATCTCCGGAGAACACAAAAAACTTCGCTGACACATTTAAAAACCCCTCTCTACCTTTTGCATTTAATTCTTTCTCTTAATTAGATTTTATCGCCCGTGCTTGCTTGAAGGCTTGTTTTCCTATTGCATGAGTTCGCCCCTTAGCGTCTGTATTGTTTAATGAGCTTATTTACAAACTCTTTTCATGGTCAATGCCTTGTTACATTACTTCTTCTAGCTTTCTTATTTTCCATTATTTAGAAAGTGCTTTGTATAATAGTGTAAAAAAAAAGAGCACTAGATAGTAAAGTTTATGGTTATGAGTGTGAGCACAACACTGTGTGGCAGGGCCGTGTCTGTGTGTAGTATACAGAACAGACTTTCACAGGGGTCTGTTCTGAGCTGGGGAAAAGGATACTGGAGGGTACTTAATGAGGTCTGCATGTGACCTGACTGAAATGAGTGTTGCTTTGTACTCTGCCGATGGTTTTTAACTTTGCTGCACTGGGACTCACTGGTGTGAAAAGCGTTTCCATAAAAGTAAAAACGATTGACGTCCGTGCTGATGAAAAGGACAGTGGAGAGTGTGTCTCGCTGCGTGATTAAAACTGAAAAACCAGTCCTTTTTCAGCCGGGCAACGTCAACACCAGCGCTTATACGCGTACAACAAGAGAGGGAGAAAAAAATCAGCAAATGTGTGAGACAGCAAGCAAGCTTTCATCTACCCCCGCCACCTCACATCCTGCCCCCCCCCCCCCCCCCCCCCCCCCCCCCCAGCGGCGCAGCCGATCACACCTAATGAAAGCCGAACCCTGAGCTTCGGAGGTCAGAAACGTCCTCGGGATTTAAACGCTCATTAGCGAACAGCAAAGGGAGGAAGGGCGTTTCACGTGCCTGTCCGGCACGCTTCGGTCCGAGCTGCCACTAGACCCTCGAACCCGTGGAAGGACCCTCCGTTTTTCGGGGTTAAGAGATGTCTTTGCGCTCGGGGGAACGGACAGGAAGTTTCCGCCCGCCCCCCTGTTCCCGCGGGCTCCCGGCACCGCGCGCTGGGGCAGAGTGCGTCGACCTCTACGCGCCCCCGTAACACACCCCAGTGACTACGCTCTTGCACCGCCAGCGTAGCCGCTCTGTTCTCTCCGAGCGCCGCTCCGCGCCGGACGCCCGGCCCTCCGTCCCGGCGCCCGCCTCCTCGGCCGCGAGTCCGCCCGACGCCGAGCCGAACACGCAAGATCTGATTGGACGGCGAGGCCCCGCCCCCGTCCTCTCATTGGCCGTGTCGGGAAGGACTGAGACGCTGCTGGTACGGAGCGATGAATCACAGAAGAGAGTAAAAGCCCTCACAGATAGACTCTGTGTCGGTTACTCCTGTCTGGCTGAGTCTGTTTCGGCTTTATTTGATTTTTCCTCTTCACTCGTTCACCCAAGTGGAGAGGTAAGAGAGGCCGTGGCCCTCTTGATGTTTTTTTATTTGGGGGGGAGGGGTGAAGAGAGGGATTTTCTCAGAAAGAGAGGTAAGGAATGTAGGTGAGGGTCTGAGTCCACCTCTCGGTGGATAGTGCTGCTAGCAGCCCTGCTGAGGGGTATGAGGTGGGGGGGTACGTCGGGGGGGGGGGGGGGGGTCACAGGGGCATCACAAGCTTTATTAATACCCACGCTTCTGGAAAAGGCTCAGCATGGACAAAAAAACTCGAGCTGCCTCCTAATCGCTCAGTCACTCTGGTCTCTCTTTCTGGTTGCCGTGGCGATATCTCGTTTATGACCTCACACCGGCTGCCAGAGCAGGTTGTCAGGGCAGGTTGCCGAGGCGGGGCGTTACCTTCGTATCTGACGGCGGCGCCGGTGGAGGTGCCCGAGCCGTCCGTGGTCAGCTCCAGGAACAGGTGGCGGGCGGAGCTGACGATGCCCTCGTTGGGCAGGTACTCCACCTCGTACGAGTCGTACAGGGGCGGGGAGTCGATGGTGTTCCCGTTCTTTATCAACAGCCTGGAACAGCAGGAAGACAGAGAGACGTGTCTGACCATAGCATTTACACAATCTGTTTTACCTGAACACAAGACTAACATAGCCTGTTTTACCTGAACACAGCATTAACACAGCCTGTTTTACACATTAACACAGCCTGTTTTACCTGAACACAGCATTTACACAGTCTGTTTTACACATTAACACAGCCTGTTTTACCTGAACACAGCATTATCACAGCCTGTTTTATCTAAACACAGCATTAACACAGCTTGTTTTACCTGAACACAGCATTAGCACAGTTCGTTTTACCTGAACACAGCATTAACACAGCCTGTTTTTCATGAACGCAGCATTAACACAGCCTGTTTTAACTGAACACAGCATTAACACAGCTCATTTTACCTGAACACAGCATTAACACAGCTCGTTTTACCTGAACACAGCATTAACACAGCTTGTTTTACCTGAATACAGCATTAACACAGCCTGTTTTACCTGAACACAGCATTAACACAGCTCGTTTTACCTGAACACAGCATTAACACAGCTCGTTTTACCTGAACACAGCATTAACACAGCCTGTTTTACCTGAACACAACATTTACACAGCTCGTTTTACATGAACACAGCATTAACACAGCTCGTTTTACCTGAACACAGCATTAACACAGCCTGTTTTACCTGAACACAACACTAATACAGCCTGTTTTACCTGAACACAGCATTAACACAGCCTGAACACATTCCCTGAAGGGGCCACTAAAACAGTCTGATCTCCCACTCAAAGCAGGATAGCATATTTAGCAAAAGAATCTAGACCAACCCAAACTCCGCCCACATGTTTGTTCCCATGGAGACCTGCAGAAACCTGTCACTGTGCCCTATTAACAAAGCTGATGTGACAGGTACGCAGGCCCTGCGGTGCCCCGTCCTCTGTGTTCCTGGGGGGGAGCAGGGGGGGCTGGGATGCGTAGTCCTTCTCCCGCACTGCAGGTGGGATTCAGACCACTTTAACTCCAGCAGCCTGGAGGGCAGAATGGCAGGCTGGAGCAGGCCCTGTCAGCGCACGGTTAGCATGTAGCCGCTAACCGCTGCAGTGTCTGTGGGGGCCACTGGTGGGAGCCACGCGAGAGGCAAACGCCAATGAATTTACCCGCAGGAGTGTACAGTGGGCGGGGGGGGGCGGGAGCGGGGGCGCGTACCTGTCGTCGTCCTCGGCCAGGGCCACCTTCTCGAAGTGCACGTGCAGCCTGTGGCCCTCGGGGGCCTCCAGCACCCAGTGGCAGGTCAGGTTGTTGCTGTAGTTGCTGGGGAAACCGGGGGACACGATACGGCCCACAGAGGCGTTCCTAACTACTCCCCCACACGAGGCTGCACCCGCCAGGGGAGAGAGAGAGAGGAACACGGAGAGGAGAGAGAGAGAGGAGGGGAGGAGGGGGAGAGAGAGAGGAACACGGAGAGGAGGAGAGAGAAAGGAGGGGAGGAGGGGGAGGGGAGGGAGAGAGAGAGGAAGGGAGGAGGGGGAGAGGAGGAGAGAGAGAGGGAGAGGGGAGGGAGAGGAGGAGAGGGAGAGGAGGGGAGGAGGGGGAGAGGAGGAGAGAGAGAGAGGAACATGGAGAGGAGGAGAGAGAGAGGAGGGGAGGAGGGGGAGGGGAGGGAGAGAGAGAGGAAGGGAGGAGGGGGAGAGGAGGAGAGAAGAGAGGGACAGGAGAGAGAGACGAGGAGAGGGAGAGGAGGAGAAGAGGGAGAAGGAAAGGAGACAGGAGGACAGGCAGAGAACAGAGATAAAATTAAACCTCAATCTGAATTTCTGTCAACCTAGCCAGGCAGACAGTTAAATTAAGGCAAGCATTCTGATTGGCCAGTTAAGCCTTGTCCTGCTGCGGTAATCGTCCTTTGGCTGACCTGTCCAAAGAGATCAGCATGGCCCACACATACCTTTAAAATTGTGCATTTCCTCTTTCTCTCCATCTCTACCTCTCTCTCTCCCTCCTTCCCTCACAGACACACACACACACACATATAATAATGCACTTTATTTGAAATGACATCTTTCTGAATGTCCAAGGTCACCTTACACTTGAGCACAAAGGAATAAAAATAAATATACTAGAGATGTAACAGTTCATGTGAAAAACAAAAGGTTCAGTTGCACATATTTGTTTAGTTTTTTTTTTTTGGAAAAGACCTCACAGCTTTGTGCTTATTTTCTATTTGTCACGGGGAATAGGGAATATCGACCACTTCTATCCGATGTCACAACACAGCACTGAAAGTTAGGGAAACAAAGATCCGTTAACTTGTATTGCTTTCATATACATTTTTAAAAATCCAGCGGAACTACTTGCACAGGTGAAGTTGTGGCAGGGGCAGCTCATAGCTGAAACACCAGTCAGTCAGTCACTTTGCAAAATGGCGTGAGTGTGAGAAAAATCACAGTCAGAGGACTGCAGTATGTATTCGCTGTTAACAATGGTAGAGATGGGGAAAAAAGGTAGCGGATAAAACAACATCAGTATGCATTGCTTCGCTAGTTTGTCAGATGCCAGTGGAAACATGTTTCCATTGACATCGCCCCGGTGTGTTCATTACGAGCACGAGAATCACAATTTTAACAAAGTGGTGCTTCACCTTTCGAGAGACAGGGCAACTTGCGGTTCCAACCATCTTCTTTTTTCATTTTAATACAGTGAAATACTGCGTTTACATTTCAAGCGGGAAAAAAAAACATTTTTCTTTTTAGAATTGGCTATCTTTAATCTGAGATTTGAGTTAATGAATGTTCTTTTTCTTGTCCGGGCACTTTTCCTTTTGAAGGAAGACCTGTGTTCTCAAGCCCTGATAATGATTTGATTGCATTTTGAAAACCGTTTCATCTGTCTTTCCTCAAATAAATGAAAACTAGATTGGCATTGACAAGGGTACCTTTTCCTCTGCTTTATCAAAAACATACAGAGCCAAACCAAACCGTGAGTTTCATGAACCTTTGCACCCCAAATGCATACACACATTCACACATACTGGATGCACACAGATACACCCTGCACAAGAGCACACATATATGCATACATTAACACACACCTGTGTACGTACAAACACGTGAATATGCATGCACACACACACACACATGCACGTACAGACACGTAAACACGCACACACACGCACGCACGCACGCACGCGCACACACACACACACACATACATATGTACGCACGCACGCCGACACACGCACACACAGACACACACACACACACGCACACACAGACACACACACACAGACACACACACACACACACACACACATACACACACGCACACACAGACACACACACACACACACGCACACAGACACACACACACACACGCACACACAGACACACACACACACGCGCGCACACACAGACACACACATACACACACGCACACACAGACACACACACACACACGCACACACAGACACACACATACACACACGCACACAGACACACACACACACACGCACACACAGACATACACATACACACTGTCCACAGCCTACGCATCAAAACTCCTGGCAAATTTTGGCAGTGGCACAGACGGGATTGGACCTAGACTGCGGGGCACGTAACTGCACTAATAACAACCGCCCTACACAAACACCATTCAGGAATTTAAAGGGCTGTATCAGCGTTCGAGCGCAATGCTTAAAATTCACCTCCACGCTGCCGCAAACACAGCAGCTGCCAGCGTTAAGCCCAAAATCAATGATTAAACCCAATTAGCTTCTGTGGAAACGCATGCAAGACGCACCAGGGCTCGCTGGCGTCAGGTCCAATTACTCCAGCACAGAGAGAAATATTAATTCACTTATCGGCCTGCCCGGTGATATTGACCAGCCGACCCAGCCTGCCACGTGTCTTTCTGCCTAGGGCCTTTGCGGCCGCATAAATCTCTCCTGAGCCGTCAGAATACCACGAGCTTTATGATATTCATACGGTTTCAGGCCATTAGCTTGAAGGGCGATTGATTGAAGTCAAATAGTGTTGAAGGATGAGGGCTGCTTATCGACTTTGACCAACGGACACACGGCGAACGGGAGAGGAGCGCGGATTATGGTCAGGGTGAATGAGTGTGTGTGTGTGTGCGTGTGTGTGTGTGGGTGTTTGTGTGTGTGTGTGTGTGTGTGTGCATGCAAGTGTGTTTGCGTGTGTAGGTGTGTGCGTGCATGCAAGTGTGTGTGTGTGTGTGTGTGTGATAGTTTGTGTGTGCATGCAAGTGTGTGTGTGTGCGTACTGTGTGTATTTGTGCGCGTATACACTGGCTGACCCTGGCACTGCGGTTCCTTGCCGCTCCAGTAGGGGGTGGTGGCGTTGCGGCAGGTGAGTGTGGGCGGGCCCTGCAGCTGGTATCCAGTGAAGCAGTAGAAATACGCCTCGCCCCCCGAGTGCAGGCTGCTGACAGACACGTCCCCGTAGGCCGGCCTCTGCGGGAACACACAGCTGAGCACGAATGCTGGAGAGAGAGAGGGAGGGAAAGAAGGAACCTTATACACTGTAACAGACAATAACGGTTATACACTGTAACAGACAGTAGCAGTTATAGAATGTAACAGACAGTAGCAGTTACACATTCTAACAGACAGTAACAGTTACACCCTCAGACAGTAAAGGTTACACAATGTAACAAACAGTAACAGTTACACACTGTAACTGACAGGAACAGTAACACAGTAACCGGCAGTAACAGTTACACGCTGTAACAGACAGTAACAGTAACACACAGTAACCATCAGTAGCAGTAACACATTGTAACAGACAGTAGCAGTAACACACTGTAACGCAGTGCACTCCCCTGAGTTCTGCTTTGAGTTCTGCATGCAGAGTGCTGCCTAATTCCCCAAATGCCAGTGACTTCCTGTTTTATGACCTTTAAGTGTTTTGTTTTAACAAACTGCTCAGGGGTCCCGTGTGACTCCTGGTGTGATGCTCCCTGCTTAATGGAAGCACGAGAAAAACAATTCTGCCTTCTTTTCAAAATTATAGCCAATAAAGAACAAAAACCTCATCCCACCTATCAGAAATAATGTTTTGTGGCTGAAGAGCACTGGAGTTCACCTTCACGTGAATGGTGTTAAAGCTGTGTGCACATTCGGTATTGTACACAAAATTCTGAAAGAGGAAATCAAGAATTAAATAGGCTCAGCGGTACACAGAAGAGTGGAGACTTGGCCTCAGTGCCGGATGAAGTTAGTCCACTGCCCCGTGTGGCACGGAGGCTCTCTGACAAACATCAACTAATGTTTTCATTTCACCCAGGGGGAACTGGGCCCTTTCCTTCTGTTAGGCAGCAAGCAGCTGGATTAAATGCCAACTTTCCTCTTTTTCTTCTCCTTCTACAACCCGGTGTGGTGCAGGCCAGGGTCACACGTTAAGCATACGAGGATGCAGAGACCTGCAGATCCTCACCGTGCCACAGGGGGGCGCCACCGCTCTCAGCCCGGGCAAAACATACAGCCGCGGACGTCCAGTGACCGGTGCGCCCAGGTGCACCATGGGACTGTGGAGCTTGCGCGATACGCGTGGGCACATCCTGCGTTCTAAGCAGTAACGTCCACGTAGACTTGATCTCTGAATAACACAGTGAAATCACAGGGACAGCGTTCTGTTGGCCCAGCCAAAGCCAACCAAGCACGCTCCTTTGGTTTATTTTACCTGTAAAACCAAGCTAGGCTCAGAACAGCATGACAGCCAGCATCCGTGGCGACCCCGACAGAGAGGGGCGGAGCCTGAGGAGCCTGGGATTTGGCCCCGCCCCCTGGTCTCCGGGCGAAGGTGAGAGAACGCTCTGATGGAGGCAACGAGCCGCCGAGCCGTCAGACGTACTCTCCTGCTCCGCGCGCTGAGAGACGCACACGCACCTCTTCTCCTGTCCTACAGGCGCGTCGCGTCGCGGTCTGCTGGAATTTCGCGGTGTGCCTGTCCCACGGCCCCCGGCTCGGCTCCGCTACAGCGAATCGACAGCCAGCCCGGCGACGGCGCCAGACGCCGGCTCGTTTTGCCAGGAACGGCCTCTCGCCCGCTCACCGCCGAAACCAGCCGGGCCCTGCTAATGGGGGCCCGGGGAGGAGCAGCGGCCATTTCCCTAATAGTGTTTATTGAGCGGTTGACCGTTTCAATCGAGCGTTTAACCCGACCGTATAAACGTCAATACATCAGGCCGCAGGTTGCGGTCTCCCTACCTGGTAATTCACTACCGGCTCTGTCCCTGGGACGGTGCTATTGATCCCAGTTTAAGGGTAATGTTTCAGCGCTGAAGCACACGCACCAGCCGCACTGCTCCTGCCGGATTAAGTCCAGTGTTTATATCTCTGGCCGGTCCCCTGTCTCTGAGGAAGAGGGGGGGGGGGGGGGGGGGTTCTGATTCAGTAGCGGTTTGCTGAGGCATTACCCCTGCGTTTCAGACCCGTCCCAGAATTCCTTGGGGGACGGCGGGACGGCTTTTGTGTGATCACAGTCTGGACCACGGGGAACATTTGTCTATGAGCTGGATGTTCCCTCCTAAAATCTGTGCGCTGTGTGCGCTGTCACTGGGGAGGGGTGGAGCTTAAGCCTAAAAGCCTTGCTGTGCGGTTACTCTGCCCGAATGTATTAACCATGCTAGACTTCACTATATTAATTATGTTCTGAATACTCCGGGCTTTGCCTTAGTTTGAATGGCAGACCTGCAGCTCCGGCCATCACAGCAACATGAACTACAAACCGGCAAATAAGGGAAGGAATCATTCCTACAGACCATCCCCAGTCCACTAACTTTCTACCGCTACAAAGAGCCACGTAGAGGCACTGCCAACAGCTACAGCGCGGTTGACCACACAAATCACGCGGACCAGGTCGAAACCGAGCACCGAGAGGCATTCAGTGGTGCCCGTCCTGTAACCATGGAGATGAAGCCACCCGAAATGCTTGCTCCAGTTTTCCCGACGAGGTGAAAAAAAACACGTTTAGGCCTTCTGATTGGCTGAAAGCGAGGGGGCGGTGACCTTCCTGTCGTCGGCTTAATTGGCGTCTTAACTCGGTCTTAATTATCTGAGCACCGTGCCGCTTCGCTGTGACAAACTCCAAGGAGGCCGCGCGATTGCCGTCAAACATAATTTCATCAGCGCAAACGCACCGATGAATCGGTCGGCCGGCGCAGCTAATTAATGGACGCGCGACTGAAACGAGAGGACACAGGAAGGACGTCAAACGTCCGCCGGTTCCGAAATCTGACGCGCACCGTGTAACGCGTCGCGACTGGACTCAAACGCGCCGTGCCGCCCAGCTGGGGCGGGGCGCGCCCGCGGCACCCGACGGCGACGGCCACGCGCCAATTTACACTTTCGACTGACGTCTGGCAGTTCGTGTGATTGGCTTACGGTTGCCGTAGCCCTTGAAATTCGAGGGGGGGGGGGGGGAAGGGGGATGCAGATCATTCAGAATGTACACAACACAAGGTCAGCACCATGGATCGACTGTGGATGCACACTTATTAGAGGGTACGCCTTACAGAGGAAGATCGCTCGATACTAAGAGTTATGCTCTATACTTCTGCAGTGGTTATGCCACTCGATGTAGGTCATCTGGGCGGCAGCGTAGTATAATGGGTAAGGAATTAATCTTGTAACCTAAAGGTCGCAGGTTCGATTCCCAGGTAGGCCACTGCCGTTGCACCCTTGAGCAAGGTACTTAACCGAAATTGCTTCAGTATATATCCAACTGTATAAATGGATACAATGTAAAATGCTATGTAAAAAAAAGTTGTGTAAGTCGCTCTGGATAAGAGCGTCTGCTAAATGCCAGTAATGTAATGTAACTCTGACGGCTTTCTAACCTGGCCCAGATACAAAGGCGATCGCGCCTCATGCCCGCCAAGCAAACCGCCGCCTCTTACATCAGCGAGCCCCGACCGGCCGCCGAAGAGAAACCCGGCGGCCCGACCGCGCGCTAATCTACACGTGTAGCAGAAGACGCGCGCCAAATTGATGTTTAATCACCGTTATTAATGCGCCGCGCTGAAATTAATTATGCAAAAATTAATTTCCATCTCGCGGCCGTGTCAATTTAGAGGGGGGGAGGGAACGGGGAATTAAAATCAGCGCTCTTCGCTCTCTGCGACCGCGGTCTCGGCCGCGTTCACGCGCGCGACTCCGGTCGAGAGCCTCCTCTGTGATTGCGTTCACGTTTTTTTTTCACATTTCACGTCACTGCGGTCATGTTTAAAAACGAGAAGCAATGCGGCTTTAATTGAGCTGAATGGGATTGTCTGACGCTCTCTCTCACTCTGTCTCTCTCCCTCTCTCTCTCTCTCTCCCTCTCTCTGTCTCCCTCTCTCTCTCTCCCTCCCTCTCTCTCTCTCTCTCACTCTGTCTCTCTCCCTCTCTCTCACTCCCTCCCCCTCTCTCTCTCTCCCTCCCTCTCTCTCTCACTCTGTCTCTCTCCCTCTCTCTCTCCCTCTCTCTCACTCCCTCCCCCTCTCTCTCTCTCCCTCCCTCTCTCTCTCTCTCTCTCCCTCTCCCTTCCTCTCTCTCTCTCTCTCCCTCTCTCTGTCTCTCTCTCTCTCCTGCGCTTTTCGAAACGAGCCGAAAGAGCTCCAAGCAGCAATCAATTCTCGATAATTATTTAATTAGGCCTTTCTGAGAAGGGATGGATGCTTATTAGGAGCGGAGAGGACGGCGTGACTCTGAATGGGGCGGTCCACTTCTCGCAAGCGTTGCCGGGAACGTGCCGGCGCGTATTAGTCTTTAATTAAAGGGACAGAGCGAGCCCTGCTTTTCGACCCGTGAAATGGGCACTGACCCCCTGACGCCACCGTGTGCTGCTAGCCGGGTCAGAGGAACCTTCAGGCATACTACAGAATAAACAGTTTCCAAACCTGGAGCTCTGTCCAGTCGCACATTTTACCTTCCTTGCATCCTTTTCCTCGCGTCTTTTCCTCGCTCCTTAGCTCCGCCCATCGGAGGACGCAATGAAAGGATGTGAGGAAAGGATGTGAGGACTGCGGGTAGCCATCGTCACGGGTTACGCGCACAGGGGGGTCCCCGCGCATTTCAACATCGCCTCAGTAAAATGGCCGACACTTCACACCTTTTCCCACCTTCTTCGAACATGAACAACCGCGGTAGCGGGCAAAGCGCTAGCTGTTTGTGAGGCTCAAACAGCAGGGTGAGCCCCGCAGTGCAGGGCTACTGAGATCCAAGGGGTCCTCACCCCACCCGAGCGCTAATTCAAACAGCGCCAATTCTCCTTAAACGCGCCTCGTTCCCCCCGGGGCTCGGGGGCGAGCTTAGAGAAGGCCCCCGACGCTGAGAGCCCCAGGGTGACTGCGGCTCTGATAGATGCGTCCGCTTCCCGGGGTCATGTGGTACGGTTCTAATTAAAGAGCACGTAGCCGCGCTCGCCGGCACCTGCGCCCGGCTGCCTTAAATCAAGCCTTGGACGCCCCTGCACCGCTATCCCGAGGCGCCCCCCGTCCTGGGCGGACGTCCGCGGGCGAGCGGGCGGTGTTGACCGTGGCGGCAGAGCGAAGAGAGAGAGGGAGAGGGAGAGGGAGAGAGAGAGAGAGAGAGAGAGAGAGAGAGAGAGAGAGAGAGAGAGAGAGAGAGAGAGAGAGAGAGAACCCGACCCTCGGAATCCCAGAGACGGGAGCCAGGCAGAGGAGATCGGCCGGACCGCTTGAGTGTGGAATTGTAGGCCGGCACATTCCCAGCCACCTAAGGGTCCTGCTGGACTGAACCGGCACACAGGTGAACCCTGCCCACGGCAGCTATGCATGTCACACAGAAAGAGACCTCTGATTCCCCTTTATTTAACAGTTCAAGGAGACATACAATTCTCATTATTCACAGAAGAAATCAATAGAAATCAAAACAAGAAAACAACAAAAAAACAACCGAAACTAAAAATAAATAATGAAAGTAAAAATACCCACAGGCTAAAAAATTCATTAATACATTTTTTAAAAGAGACAGTTTGAAAGAGAGAGAGAGAGAGAGAGAGAGAAGGACAGAGAGAAAGAGAGAGAGAGGGAGAGAGAGGTAGAGAGAGAGTAGCTGCTATGAATGGCATTAACAGGGCAGAGTTTGCTGGGGACTCAGAGCTCCAGAGAGAGCAGTGAGCGATGTGCGTGCAAAGCCCTGGGTGCACCATCACACAGGAGCTTATCTCTCCACACAGACACGCTGGGGTTACTGGGGAGGGGGGGTTATGGGTAGAATGGGGGGGAGGGGGGGTGGGGGGAGTGGTGGGGGAAGGAGTGAGGAATTTTGGGTAGAGTGGGTTAAAGCTGACTGGCTTGCTGGGGGTATCTGATGACCTGCTGGATGAAAGAAATGAAAGAGAGTGTGAGAGAAAGAGAGAGTGTGTGAGAGAGAAAATGGGCAGGATGAATAAATGAAAGATTGAGAGTGTGAGAGAGTGAAAAGGCACTGGATGAATAAATGAAAGAGTGAGAGTGTGAGAGAGTGAAATGGCACTGAATGAATAAATGAAAGAGTGAGAGTGGGGGAGAGAAAAGGTGCAAGATGAATAAATGAGAGAGAGAATGTGAGATGGAAAAAGCACCTTGAGCCCCCTGGTACTGCTGTGCTGTGGCAGATAGGGGGCGCCACAAGCATGCCTGCCTTTCAGGGGGTGTGGCACGTGAGTGACTGACAGGTGTCAGAACGGGTTGGTCATCTCTGTCAAATGCAGCCACTTCCAAACGACACCCTCGCCTCATTCTTTACCACTCAGTGCTGACCAACCAGCCCTCTGAGTGCCCCACAACCTGCACCGCTACACGGCGACCATCAGGGGGCGCAAGAGCTGCAACCGACAGCAAAATGACAGGATAGAAGCGGAATTGTAGCTGAACAACGGACTGCCCGTGGTAGCTATCGATTTGAGCACCGTGAAAAAGAAGGAGAAAAAGAAACACCAAGATGAGACTTTCCTACACGCGATTAATCATTAGCTACCGAAGGTACAAGATATTCTCTGTCTCACACTCTTGATTGGTTTATCCTT
This sequence comes from Anguilla pacifica, assembly GCA_039654925.1. Taxonomy (NCBI): domain Eukaryota; kingdom Metazoa; phylum Chordata; class Actinopteri; order Anguilliformes; family Anguillidae; genus Anguilla; species Anguilla pacifica. The sequence continues at coordinate 9,853,222 of CM077295.1, forward strand.
CGCTGCTATTGATTCTGTTCCCCGAACAACCTGCAAAGGGAGCTGTGTGTCTCGCAGAAGATGACATTACCACATCATTACTGGCCGGCAGAAGCCCATTCGCATGCAATTACTGTTTGTCAAAACACAAGAATATGGATGAACCGCTAACAATCATCCGCTAGTTTCGGCGCTCCGCGCGTATCTTGATATCCGGGCGATAATGCGCTCGCGACGCTCGGCTTTTCAAACAGATGCCGAAACGACGATTTGTGCTGACGTTCAGAGCGGTTAGCTCACGCCGCAGCGAACGTATTTACATCCGCCTGCCTGTGATTAAGGCTCTGTCGGCGATCGCGGCGCAGCTACGGGACTTCTCAGCTCTCTCCCATTTATTTGCCGTTACTTAATCAGTTCACGGCAGATTTTTCCAACACGGCCATAAAGCTGTCACCTGAGAAAGACAGAACGCCGAAGTGGGGAGAGGCGGCAGAGGCGGCGGGTTCATTAGCAGCTCTCAGATCTTGAGAGCTGTGACTCGCGTAGCGTAAAAAACGACTGTCCCAGGAAGCAGGTGCAGGAAGATACACCGATTCGGCGACGCGTCGCGGAAACCCCGAGGCACGCGTCGCCCGTCCGCATCACGGACCGCGGAAAAAATAGGGACCGAGTGACTGTGGCATCGCCCTTCGACTCTCCATGGGCTCGGCCAAAAGCGTTTCGAAACTGCTGAAGTGCAGCTTTCAGGCGCTGCCATGTTGTACAAACTGGAGCCAGAGACTCTACAGTAGGGATAAGGGTCGGCCCTTGTACGGGCATGAAGTCCAGCCGAGTTTGGGTCGTCCAGCAAGTGTAAGAGATACAGTGACTCGGCAGTGATGCAAACTGTCCCTGATTCATCCACAAAATATTAAAATATTCTCCAAATAACATAATAGCATAACAAATCAGCACATGGGGAGACATTATACTTTTTTTAGAATAAAAAACACCTATTGCGACTACATTTTTGTGACTTTGTATTTTGGCAGTATTTTTACTGTTGAATTATATTGAAACGGGTGGCTGAAACACCTATACTGGAGCTAACTGCACTGGTGCTAGTCTCTCAACAAGACCAGGAAGTGAGCTTTAAAAACGAACCTCGACTTTGGCCACTTGGTCTGCGCACATATGGAGAGGTCATGCTGTGAAGTCATTAAGTGGACATCATGATGTCACAATGACTGGTAGATTGGAACATCCATCATGATATCCAGTGAAGGGTATAAGAGAGGCTTGGATAAGCCAGTTGGATCAGGTTAGATGTTTAGATTGGACAACAGGTCATCGCCTATCACTCTCACTTTCCCTTTCTCCCCCTTTCTCACTCTCTCTCCCCCTCTCTCCTTCTCTCTCTCTGATGACTCACTCCTCCACAATGTAAAAGCAATCACACACCATGAGAGGGAGGGAGAGTGAGTTACCTGCAAAACCTCTGTAAATGCAAATTTACCTCTCAACTCTAATTCTTTCTCCTTCTGTAGGTATGAGACACACACACGCACACACGCACACGCACGCACACACACACACACGCACACACATGCACACACACACACACACGCACACTGCTCCATTACCACGCTGCCATATTCACACAGTGTGGCGTAATTCACCTTGTCATGTCAGCCGATGTAAGTAACTCATTGAATATTAATCACTCCTCCCCGAGATCGCACAGTGTCCATCTCCGAACGGATCAGTCTCCCTTTCACTGCTCAGCAGATAACATTTTTCACACCCCATTATCCTAGACAAGGTGATCTTGCAGAGGAGGAGAACGCACGCTGGAACTGGAACACACAGAGAAACGGCTCCACCTTACAGTGGCCAAGGAGTCAGCCATATCATCTGAATATGATCTGAATGCGTTTTCAATTAAAAGCACTACTAATGTCAATGATACAGCCACATTCACGTCTCTCCTTTGCAGTGTTGACCTCCTGTGACGGTGCCGGTGCTCCCGGTTGCTGTCTGCCGGATTCCGCTCCTGGTTTTCTTTTTCCATCTCGTTCCCAGGAGCGGGTATGTGGGCGGAGCCGTGGCGAGCTGGCACCAATTCCCTGACTGAATACACCTGGGGGCTCTGCCGGAGGCCTGTTTAAGAAGAGCCTGCACTCCATTATGAACTTCCTCTCTTCCCTCTTGAACGGACACTTTGTTTGATTTTGTATTGTACTTTTGCTCATACACACATACATGCACCACACTAAGATCAAACCATGCACATACACCTGCTGTGACACATAGCCTAACATACCCCATACCATGTTTACATTTGTTGGTATTTGGTTTGTTTGTTGAACTTAAAATAAATTTGTTTGTTATTGTTTCAAACTGGTGGTGGTCTCCCCTAGTATGTCGTGGTCATACTAGCCTGACTGTGACACTCCTGGAAACAGTCTAAATCACAACCCGTGGGAGATACTGTGTTGTTGGAATGCTAAAAACAGGCCATGTTTGGAATCACTGAAAAAACCTGGTTTTATCATGAGTGGGAATTGCTAAGCGAGGGTGAAGCTGAAATATTTAAGGGGTCGCCCAAAGGTCAGGCTGAGGTCAGGAGTTCAAAGTTCAGGGGCATTTTGAAGGACAGACAAAAAAGACACAGGCAGAGAGAGAAAGAGACAGAGAGAGAGGAAGAGAGAGACAGAGACAGCGAAAGAAAGAGAGAGAGAGAGGGCGAGAGAGAAAGACAGACAGATAGACAGGCAGCAAAGCAGAGTTCAGAGTTCAAAGGTCAATGCAGAGGCAGAGACACGGCAGTATCCAGGACAAGCGCCTTTAAACAGAATTTACGGGACACAGGGTTGAGCGCGGCCTGTGTTTATACAGTGTGTCACATATTTCACACCGGAGCCATAAAAACGTCGCTCGGCACGGCCCGGCAATCAGGGTGCGAGTGCGCTGGGCTATCTCCACACCGATAAACCCATTACCGTTATACCACACCGAGAGAGAGAGTGAGGGAGAGAGAGAGAGAGAGAGAGAGGGAGAGAGAGAGAGAGATAGAAAAACAGGGTGTCAAATATTAGCGGGAGGGATCTTAAATGCAAGGATGAACTTTGAACAATGAACTTTTTAAACACCTTTGCTCCAGTCTGGGAGTTTTGCATGTTCTCTCTGTGTGGGTTTCCTCTGGGTACTCCTGTTTCCTCCCACAGTCCAAAGACATGCAGGAAGGCCGATTGGAGACTCTACATTGCCCATAGGTATGAGTGTGTGAGCGAACGGTGTTTGTGTCCTGCGATAGATTGGCGGCCTGTCCAGGGTGTATTCCTGCCTCTCGCCCAATGCATGCTGGGATAGGCCCCAGGACCCCCAGTGACCCTGACCAGGATAAGGGGGTCTAGATGATGAATGGATGTGAAATCCGCACAGTTAACTTGCTCTGGTGCCTCATGGATGTTGCATCTACATCTGGGGGGTATTTCACGAAGCAGGATTACCGAGTTAGCTGGATAACTGCACGGAGTTAGCACCGAGCTCTTCTTACTTCAGTCCATGTTCCAGATTTGGGAGGGTTCCGGGTTTTACTCAGCGCAGTTATCCAGCTAACTCAGTAATCCTGCTTCATGAAACAGGGCCCTGCTAGTTGAGTAGTCTTGCTAGCCAGGCGTGGCGTTACCACTCATATTAATTAGGAGAAGGCGCTTGTGTTTCCCACGCATTGCAGGCTGTTCTGGATCAGACTGAATGAACGCAATGCAGCTGTGAGTGGCCGCTTGGATCGTGCGTTCCTTCCTGCAGTGCTAGCGGGATTCGGAGGTCTGAAGGCTTTCCGGACTAATGCAGGGCGAACGGGACGGTGCGGGATTTTTCCGGAACGTTCCGCGCGGACCGCACTGCCGCGCGATGACCAGGGCAGTCCACTTCCCGACCAGCCTAATTACGGGATCTTCAACTTCAATCCGGCGCTGGCTAATTAGAGGTCAGTTTGTTTCCAGGCAGTTGTGTTATCATTGAGATTTACTGCGCTGGTAATTAAGGTGACCTCGTTATTGCCTTATTACCCAGAGTGCCCCGGGAAACGCGTCTCCGGCCCTGCTGCCCTCGACTGTAAAAGCACAGAGAATCCTTTGATCTCCCTCGCCATACTGTACGCTCATACTGCAAAGCATATGAATGAGAATCAGGCTCATGTTCGGCAGTCCTGAGGACGGAATTAAAGTAATGTGAAGGAATGCATACAGACGCATGAGTGCGCTGTGTAGCATAACCGAACCCCCGTACATAACCGAACCCCCACACGATGGCTGCTCAGCGCACATCCAATATACTGACTAGAGAGGAGGCAGGGGACAGTTGAGTGTCAGCTGGTGATGGGGGGGGGGCAATCAATGCACTGGAGAGGAGAGAGAGCGACAGAGATAGAGAGGGGGAGATAGAAAGAGAGAGACAGAGAGAGAGAAAGGGAGACAGACAGAGAGACAGAGAGAGAGAGGGGGAGACAGACAGAGAAACAGAGAGAGAGCAGGAGAGGGGGGCGAGGTAGAGGGAGACGGGCAGGAGGGATGAAGAAAGGCAGAGCCGTAGCTTCAGACGCGCGGCGTGTCCCGTCACTCTGGATTTGTGTCAAACAGCAACATCTGAAATCTCCCGGGGCGATCTGGCGCCCCCCCCCCCCACCCCACCCGGGGGGCTAATCTCCGTGCGCTACGCCAGGCGTCTGACGGGCCCCGCTTCAGCTCGCTCGCTCGCTCGCTTCCTCTTCCTGCCGGCCGCGCCGCGGAGGCGCCGCCGTGGCCGAGCGCTCAGAGAGGACGCTGGGTAAGCGCACCGGCAGCACTCGCTCTTAACTAAACTAAACTTCACCGCCGTGGGGACGGCGCCTTAATCAGCCGCGTAAATACGCCCAAGCCACCCGCGGCTGTCGCGCGGGGACGCGTCAGCGGAGAGCCGCGAAAGGCAGCGCGCCGTCGGCCGTTCTTTCCGGAAGGTCGCGGAGCCGCGCCGCAGCTGGCACCTGCGCGGCAGGCGATGCGCGCTTCAAACGCAAGCGCGGATGGATTCTGCCTCTGAGCCCAGGAGTACCGGCAGCCGTGTTTGTTAATTCATGGGCGTGTCCCCCATCGCTTCTGCGCCGCCCCCTTTGCGCCCCGCCCTACCTGCTCATAGCCCAGAGAAACGCAGAGAGCGAGAGAAAGAGGGAGAGAGAGAGAGAGAGAGAGAAAGAGAGAGAGAGAGAGAGAGAGAGAGAGAGAGAGAGAGAGAAAGAGAAAGAGAGAGAGAGAGGTAGAGAGAGGAAGAGAGAGAGAGAGAAAGAGAGAGGGAAGGGAAGGAACTTGCTTATTCAACAGGTGCATTAGCGGAGCAAAAGATTGTGTGCCTCGGCTGCAAACCTGTCATTGTTCATTAGTTCACAGAAACAAAAGAACCTGTCCCTTCTTACGCGTTTGTTCTCGGACGTAATCGCACACATCGTTTAGACGCCGTGGCGTGAGGTGGGGAGCGGGCAGCGGGCAGCAGGCAGCGGGCAGCGGGTCCCACGCTCCCGCCAGGCTCCGTAAAGACGCCCAGATTAGCGCCAGCGCCCGTGCCACCCCGCCAACGCTCATCGACAGCTGCTGTCATTCTCCGGCGCGAATCGCGAGCGGAACGTGTTGACAAGCGGGAAACCGCCATGTTCACCGATGGCATCGGAGTGAAACGCAATTCGTAAGATTCCATGCCTGGGAGGGGTGTCAATTTAGTCACTTGGGAGGGGGGAGCGGGGGGGGGGCAGTACTACAGGACAAGATATACAGGCATGAATAAGGGAAGGCAGAATTAATTTTCTTCAGGTGAGACAGAGTCCACACATGCTCAGTCTCTCTCATCAACTGGGTTGATGGGTTGCTCAGGTTTACAAGGCTGAGGGAGGAACCGGGGCTTCCCGTTGTATCCCCTTAGTGGTCCCGTGCAACTACACATGATCAAACACGTATATTTGCCATATAGCCACATATAATCTCCTTCAGTTTCTATAATTATGTCAGGACACTGATAAATATAGTATTTGGTACAGCTATCTCGCTAGCCATATATCTCTCTCTCTCTCACTTGGTAGCCATCTACCTAGCGACCTCTCTATCCCTCTCACTAGCTAGCTAGCTAGATAGCAATCTCACCGTATCTCTCTCACTAGTTAGCTACAGTAGCTAGCGATCTCTATCCCTCTCACTAGCTAGCTAGATAGCAATCTCACCGTATCTCTCTCACTAGTTAGCTACAGTAGCTAGCGATCTCTATCCCTCTCACTAGCTAGCTAGATAGCAATCTCACCGTATCTCTCTCACTAGTTAGCTACAGTAGCTAGCGATCTCTATCCCTCTCACTAGCTAGCTAGATAGCAATCTCACCGTATCTCTCTCACTAGTTAGCTACAGTAGCTAGCGATCTCTATCCCTCTCACTAGCTAGCTAGATAGCAATCTCACCGTATCTCTCTCACTAGTTAGCTACAGTAGCTAGCGATCTCTATCCCTCTCACTAGCTAGCTAGATAGCAATCTCACCGTATCTCTCTCACTAGTTAGCTACAGTAGCTAGCGATCTCTATCCCTCTCACTAGCTAGCCAGCTAGTGATCTCTCCATATCTCTCTCACTAGTCATCTACTGTAGCTAGCAGGCAAGGTGAAACTGCCGTCCAAGCGTCATTTTTTAGGCTCACCTTGGTAGCGCAGCAGGAAGGAGCCGGGCGGAAGCTTCTCGCTCCGGAAGCGGACGGCGATCTGGTTGCTGCGGCTCCGCACCACCAGCCCCCTCATCAGGATGGACTCGTTGGCCACGACGGCGGGCTCCCGGCCGCCCAGGTCCTCCAGGGCCACCTTCTCCCCCTCCAGCAGGCTCACGTTCAGCACCTGAGGCCACAGGTGAAAGGCAGGACAGGGGTGGGCGCGCGTTCAACGGCAAAACGTTTTCTAATGACACTGAAAACAAGACCAGGTTAAAACCTAGCATGCGGCTGGACCTAACACACGTGATCCGGTCGACCAATGGTGTAACTTCATAACTCAGCCGACCAATGGTGTAACTGCATAACTCAGTCACTCACTCAGTCAGTCACTCAGTCACAGACGTTTGTGTTTGTAGGGCTGGCCCCCGCTGTTGCGGTCCAGCCAAAAACCGATATTGAGGGGAAATTGATTTTATGCGTATCTCCAGCGTTTTGGGAGAAGGGACTGAGGCCCAAATCCTTCTCCCCACCCTCCATTGGCTACATGTCTGACTCATAATACCGCAGAGTGCTGTATATGCAAATGAGACTCCACAGTTTGAACATTTAATCTCTGTCAATATTAATCTTAACTGCCGCACAGCTTGCAAAGACCTCAGCTGCAGGCCAGCTCCATCCGTCTCTCTCTCTGTCATTTTCTCTCTTTCTCCAATTTAATTTCAAATTTCTAAATGCTTTATTGGCATGAAATGCATTAGAAAATATCGACAAAGTGTACACACAGACATACGAAAAGACATTTGAGCATGAACGTAAATTGAACCAAACAATTGTTATGTCAAACTGTTTAACAACAACAAACACTACAATATTAATGTAGGAATATTTTGTACAATGTAGGAGAAATTGCATCACTGTTTCCTCCTCTCTTGTCTTACAGTGACCGCATATACGTTCTTCTTTTGGTAACCATGTATTCAGGTGTCGGCCTTTTTCAATTGCAAGTGCGTGGTCACTGAGCCTGTACTCGGTCAGGATCTGTCTCTGCTTTGTATCTCTGATAGAGAAGAGGTACCCAGCTAATGTGTGTGAGAGCTCTCTCTCTCTCTCTCTCTCTCTCTCTCTCTCTCTCTCTCTCCTCTCTCTCTCTCTCTCTCTCTCTCTCTCCATGAGCCGAGCTCCAGATAACGCCGTTTCAAATGACAAACACTGTAAGGTCTTAACCTGCAACTGGATCCTGGGCACCTCCATTTTAACTCTCCCTCCCCCCCCATCCCAAATATCACCCCTCCCGTCCCACCAGAAGAACCAGAGGGGCCATGACAGCGGACCCCAACCCCACGCAGGTGACACGCTGTTAAATTGGCCCAGGTGGCGATATGTGCTGCCACAGCTCTCTTCACACGCGAGATAAAAACTCGGATGACACCCCATCGCTCGCCGCTCTCCTCCCGATCACACTCGTTCTCTCAGCGGGGAGAAACCACATCCTTTTCTTTTCGTGTGGAGGGGGATGTGTGCGTGTGCCAGGTCTGTTTCATTTGAAGTCTTTTAATCTTTTTGTTGGAAGTTCTCATGGACTTGCAGGAGTGACTTCAAAACTGAACCATCATCTGAAAAAAAATCCCAGGTCTGATGTGTGTGTGTTTGCGCCAATTGGTTTAGTGTTTACGTGTGTGTGTGCGCATGAGTGTGTGTGTGTGTGTGTGAGAGTGTGTGTGTGTGTGTGTGTGTGTTTGTGTGATTCACCTCCGGCTTGTTCTCTGACAGACGCTTGTCTGGGGTGGAACGTCCCGGCTCTCCGCAGAATCTGAAGCGATTCCGTTTTTTAAAGACAGACTGACGAAACGCATTCTGCGAATACGGAAAGCAGGCTTTCATACGCCGTGAGAGGCAGAACCATCTGGTCTGCTCGCTCAGAAAGGGTCCAGGTGCTCCAGATGTAATGGGCACTGATGTAATGGGTACTGATTAGGTGACAAATTTAATCAAGACGGAGAATTAGCACGGTGATAAATGAGCCAAGAAGTGTGAAATATTTCAATATTTATTCATAAATTTATTCATTCATTTTCAGGGAGATTTACCAGGCTGAAAGTGCCAAGGAACTGGGATGGGCTTCTAGGATGATAAAAAGCTGGCGGTTTTTATGACGGTAAAGAGTGAAGTGTGTTGCGTGTGCGCTAGGGAGTGAGGATGCTACGCGCTTCGCGGTGTTCGCCGTGCTGACGTGGTGAGGTGGCACGCATCATTATCCAGGCCCTCAGAGCCACGCCCCATGGACTCCACGCATTGGCCGGCCGGATCCACTTGACAACCCGGGAGCCAATCAGCTCCGCCGCCGTTGCCCGGGACGACGGGCGCCGGACTGGGTGTAGCCCCAGGAGTCCCAGGTGCTTGTGAACCGTGTCTACCACCCTCCAGCACACCCCCCCCCCCCCGCCCCCGCCCCCCCCAATTTCCCGTCCTGTTCCCACACCTACACACACCAGGCTGTCGGTCACCTTCCCCAGGGGCGAATAACAAATCTCCCCGGCGAGGTGGGACCAAAAAAATTATAATAAATCTGTCTCCATGGTAATTATTACCATTCAATTTAATGAATTCCTATATTGCATCTACAGCTTTTTAAATTTATTTTATTTTGCAAGGCGCCTCATGAAAATGGATGACTCTCTCTCTCTCTCTCTCTGGAGTCTGCGGGCGGGCGATGAAGGTCGCGACTCTCCCGCTCCCTCAAGGGTAATGAAAGCCGCCAATCTGGCGCCGGCAAATTAAAATGGCCGAACGCGCGGCTGGGTCGGGCAGGCTGCGGGTGTCGTAACGGGAGGGGGGGGGCGAGGGGGCTGGCTGTACCCCACATGTAGGGGAGGAAGGCTGGGAGGGGGGAGGGAGGGAGCGAGGGAGGGGGTGCAACTGTATCCAGGTGAGCAGAAATGGAAGGGTCATTTTCTCAGCAGGCATCCTGACTGTTGTCCCAAAGCCACGTTGTTTTCCTGTCCTCTCCTCATGAGGTAGGCCCAGGCTGAGCTTTCAACACCACCAATACCCAACGCACTGCACTCTCTACCCCCCCCAACCCCCCCCCCTCCACCGCACACCACTCCCTACCCTGCCTCCACCCCCCCCCCCCCAACCCCCACTGCACAGCACTCCCTACCCCCCCCCAACCCCCGAGGCACAGCCACAAACCAGCAGCTCCACAGCTACCTTGGTGCAAGCTCTACGGCGCTCCCCACCGGCACGAATACGCTCGTTCCTCAGTGTGGGGGCGTGGGGTGGGGGGTAACAGCTGTGCCACCCGGGGGACAGGTACGCCGCCATTTTCCCCCCGCAATGAGAAGTGTCACTACCCACCGAACGCGCTAATCCATTAGCGATTCATTACACCCCCCCCCCAATGTAGATAATGACACGCTCTGGAAATGGCGTGTGACAGGATCCAATTTCGTCTGACAGCGTACCTCACGCGGGCCCTCTCTGAAGTGAACGCGCGTGACCGCTGCGGGTTTGCGTGGGGAGCCGCCAGGGCCGCTCGTACGGAACCGATTTCCGAGAAAATAAAGACGTCGGCCGTTTCTGCGAGTTACGCGTCAAAGTGCCGAAACGGGCGGCCCGAGCGGATTCGGGACTTCGTCTGTGAAGCGACGGCCTTAACGAGACGGAACCACTGAGCCCTGCGGGGCGGCTCCCGATCGATGGACGCTTCACGACACCGACCGCCATCTCGGCTCCGCCTCCGAGCGACGTCATTCAGGTGGCGCACGGATGAGAACAAACGCAGCCGTGAACCTGGTCCTTGATCTGAACCTGGTCCTTGATCTGAACCGGTCCTTGATCTGAACCGGTCCTTGCTCTGAACCCGGTCCTTGCTCTGAACCTGGTCCTTGCTCTGAACCTGGTCCTTGCTCTGAACCGGTCCTTGATCTGAACCGGTCCTTGCTCTGAACCGGTCCTTGCTCTGAACCTGGTCCTTGCTCTGAACCGGTCCTTGCTCTGAACCTGGTCCTTGCTCTGAACCGGTTCTTGCTCTGAACCTGGTCCTTGCTCTGAACCGGTTCTTGCTCTGAACCTGGTTCTTGCTCTGAACCTGGTTCTTGATCTGAACCGGTCCTTGCTCTGAACCGGTTCTTGCTCTGAACCTGGTCCTTGCTCTGAACTGGTTCTTGCTCTGAACCTGGTCCTTGCTCTGAACCGGTTCTTGCTCTGAACCTGGTTCTTGCTCTGAACCGGTTCTTGCTCTGAACCTGGTTCTTGCTCTGAACCGGTCCTTGATGTGAACCGGTCCTTGCTCTGAACCGGTTCTTGCTCTGAACCTGGTTCTTGCTCTGAACCGGTCCTTGCTCTGAACCTGGTCCTTGCTCTGAACCGGTCCTTGCTCTGAACAGGTCCTTGCTCTGAACCGGTCCTTGCTCTGAACCTGGTTCTTGCTCTGAACCGGTCCTTGCTCTGAACCGGTCCTTGCTCTGAACCTGGTCCTTGCTCTGAACCTGGTCCTTGCACTGAACCTGGTCCTTGCACTGAACCTGGTCCTTGATCTGAACCTGGTCCTTGCTCTGAACCTGGTCCTTGCTCTGAACCGGTCCTTGCTCTGAACCGGTCCTTGCTCTGAACAGGTCCTTGCTCTGAACCGGTCCTTGCTCTGAACCTGGTCCTTGCTCTGAACCGGTCCTTGCCGTAAAGGGTGCCCCTGAAGTTCCCGGTGATCGCCGGAGTCTCCGAGCCCGGCCTCCGGCAGCCTTCCGGAACGTTCTCCCGTCCGCTCTGTGTCCGAGCGCAGCTGAGGACAGGGTCGGCAGCTCCCCGCTCCCGTGGGAGGGCTGCGGCTGTGGGCGGATCCACGCTGTCTAACTCCCTCGCGCTTTACGGTCAAGGACACCGCGGAGGACAGAGTGTCATTACATTACATTACAGGCGTTCAGCAGATGCTCTTATCCAGAGCGACTTATCCGGAGCTGGATGTATACTGGAGCAATTAAGTACCTTTGCTCAAGGGTACAACGACAGCGTCCTACCGGGGAATCAAACCTGCGACCTTTAGGTTACAAGACTAACTCCTTAGCCATTATGCTACACTGCCACCCGTGCGTCGCGAATCTCACACTCCACAGTTCTCAGTGCGCGACCAACCCACCGCTGCATACGACCAACCCGTCGCTACGCGCAACCAGAGAAAACTTCCCGGCAGTCAAATTATTTATTTAACTTTCTTTTTTGGCAATTCTCAAATGCGAGCTTCCACACACGCTGCTTCTCGCTAATAAATGTCAGTTATTTTCAATCCCCCGATTAACGATGAAAATAAACAGAGTGTCCGCTTCAGCCTATCGACCTCTGAGTAGAGTAAATGTGCCTGTGTGAGTCCTAATGAGACAGGAAGTGATGGAAATTAGGCAAAAATATCGACACGATTCATTTACAGTCAGCACCGCATTCAATGTTCAGGTTCGTTAGGACGTCAACTGGCATCAGTCAAATGCAAATGTTACTCACGATGTCTCTCAGATGCACACGCAAGTAACAAACAACGACGCACAAGCGCTCTCCCGTGCGACGCCCCAGAAGACGGAGAAGTCTGAAGAGAGAAGGCTCTGAAGAACGCTCTCTCCCAGAATGCCGCTGGAACGTCACCAAGCCGTTCCTCAGATCGGCGTTTTTTTTTTTTATTTTTTACGAAGGATATCTTTTCCCCTGCCAGACGTGGATCACATTTCTGTTTACTGTGGAAAACGCTTAGCGCTCAGAGTGTTTCGGTATGTAAACACGCCGTTCAATGTTAGGATAAACATGCGAGAACATTTTACAGATGGAAGTAAACAAGCCCAACTGGCGTTCTTGAGAAAAAAAAAGCTCTTTCAATCACGCGAAGCCGTACGTTCTCCCGCGGGCCCTCTCTGCGATCTGAAATATTTATCGGGAGGAGCCGGCTTTGGGCCCGGGGGGGGTTAGGCCCTCTTTACGGGACAGCCCCGAACGCGCGGTAACACCGCAGACGGGCCAAGCGGAGAAGTGAACGGCTCTACACGAGAGAACGCCTTTTATTTCATTTTTTTTTTTAAAGGAGAGCAAACGGTCGGCCCTCATGCACCTTACTACATTCAGATTTGGGGGTGTGGTGGGGGGGGGGGGGGCACAGGCAGCAGGGGGGTTGATGGGGGACAGCGCAAAAAAAAAGCGCTGAAGCTCTTGGGGGGACCAAATCCCCAACCGCACAAGGGGGGGGGGAGGTTTGGGGGGGCAGCACGCGGCTTGAGAATCAGCCCCCCCGCGGACGGCTCCACGCTCCCCACCCTCACGGTCCGCGACCTCAGGAAGAATCCGACATGGTTCCTGGCAAGACCAGGCTGCCTTTCGCTTCCTTCCTTACCCGCGTTCTCCGCAGCCGTTTGATCAGAAATGAGGGGATCTGCATGTGGGGGAGGGGAGGGGTGGATGGCGGGGGAGGAGGGGGTGGATGGTGGGGGGGGGGGGGCTGCTGTAAGGATCAGAGGGAGAGTGTGGATGCTGAGGATGCTGTAAGGATCAGAGGGAGAGTGTGGATGCTGAGGATGCTGTAAGGATCAGAGGGAGAGTGTGGATGCTGAGGATGCTGTAAGGATCAGAGGGAGAGTGTGGATGCTGAGGATGCTGTAAGGATCAGAGGGAGAGTGTGGATGCTGAGGATGCTGTAAGGATCAGAGGGAGAGTGTGGATGCTGAGGATGCTGTAAGGATCAGAGGGAGAGTGTGGATGCTGAGGATGCTGTAAGGATCAGAGGGAGAGTGTGGATGCTGAGGATGCTGTAAGGATCAGAGGGAGAGTGTGGATGCTGAGGATGCTGTAAGGATCAGAGGGAGAGTGTGGATGCTGAGGATGCTGTAAGGATCAGAGGGAGAGTGTGGATGCTGAGGATGCTGTAAGGATCAGAGGGAGAGTGTGGATGCTGAGGATGCTGTAAGGAACAGAGGGAGAGTGTGGCAGTCGCCACATAAAAGGCTATTGATTTATTCAGTCGCCGCCCGTTGAGTGTCATTCAAATCAAAATCGCTCGCCGTTCCAGCGGCCCTCTGCGTCCGCTGGGGGAAACGGTGCCAGAATGAAGCGGCGATTGGTTTGATGGGAGAGCGCTGCGTAAAGGGAACAATGCATCTCGCCGTAATTGGACAGCGGATTGAAACGGTCGGCTGTGATTGGTTGGGGGCGGAAGAGTGCGAGTGTTGTGTGTGAGACCTGTGAAGCCAGGAAGAGATTGTCATTGCCAGGAGGACACAAATCTGTGTGTGCATGTGCGTGCATGTGTGTGTGTGTGGTGTGTGTGTGCATATGCATGTGCGTGCAAGTGTGTGTGCATTTATGTGTGTGCATGTGTGTAAGCATATTCACGCATGTGTGTGTGCATGTGTGTTTGTGCATGTGAGTGTGTGCATGGGCATGCATGTGTGTATGTATGTGGATGCATATATGCAAGCATGTGTGTCTCGGCGTGTGTGTGCACGTGTGTAAGCATGTGCATGTGTGAATGCATGTGCCTGTGTGTTTGTGTATGTGAGTGTGTGGATGTGCGGGCACAGGTGTGTGTGTGTGTGTGTGTTTGTCTATGTGAGTGTGTGAATGTGGGTGCATGGGTGTGTGTGTGTGCATGTATGTGGATGCATGTATGTCTCTGCACGTGTGTATGCATGTGTGTAAGTATGTGCATGCATGTGTGTCTGCATGCGCCTGTGTGTTTGTGTATGTGTGTGTGGATGTGCCAGCACAGGTGTGTGTGTGTGTGTGTGTGTGTGTCTATGTGAGTGTGTGAATGTGCAGTCACGGGTGTGTGTGTTGTGATATATTGTCTGCTCAACCACAAAGGGACCTCAATTTATTTGAAAGTCTGCCCTCTGTTTGGGGCGGAAAGGGCTTTTGATCTTGTTATGAATCAGAGCACCCCGGGAACTCATAATACAGCCCTGCAGTGTACAGATACTTCACCCACACACACACACACACACACACACACACACACAGACACGCACACAGACACACAGACACACGCACATTCATGACCAGCCTCTGAATCCATGTTTCTATAAAGAGACATGTTGTTTTAGAGAGGGAAATATGAAAACAGATATAATCCATTTTGAAAAATGAATTCATTTTGGGGCTGTGGAAGCACCTCATCCAGTTAAGGCCCTGTTTCTGGGTGCAGCGATGTACGCTACCGCATCAGAACCGACGGCGGTTTTGTGGAGATCCAGCCGGTTCCCTCGCACACAGAGGTGTCTCTTTGGCGTGGGGTGGCTGGGTGATTTGCAGTGACCTGTCGGAGTGCAGGAAATCTCCCAGCATGCATCGGTGTGATGTCTTATTGCCGATCCCTGGCGTGGGTGTAAGTGACTCTGGAACAGGGCTGGCCAGGTTTCTACGGATACAGGGGTGCGCGAATCGGGACGAGGCGAGACAGGCGTTCCTGGCTGCAGTGACGGGGCCCCCGGGACGTGGGACAGCTGACAGGCCCCTGTGGATTTGGGGTGGGGGAGGCTCACAGATGTGTGCTGTCAGCTTCTACAGCCCTGAGGAGCCCACGGTCAGAACATCAGCAGCTCCATCAGACACACACACATGCACGCACACACACATACCAAACATGAACTGGTTACTTTGACTCTTCTACCATTTTCTCCCTCTAACGGTAAAATACTGTGTCTTCACTCTGGGAGCCCCTCAGACAACGGATAAAAAACCATTTGTGTCACGTACTTAAAAAATGAACAATAATAATGCATCCCTCTGCATCACGCCTCTCCAAATCTCCAGCAATTGTGCATCGGTAGCCCCTCCTTCGTACCATCGCCACGCTCCATTAATTCAGGAGGGAGCGCTATTATTCTCTTATTAACACGTAGGAAAACAAACCGTACATCAGGCCGCGGAGACGAAACGCCGCGTCAAATTAACGTCTGCCGTCATTCCGCTCCGTCAAAGCCGCGCGTACGCGCACGTGGATCTCCCGGAGCGACGGACTCAGAGGGACGGACAGCGTTTCCACCGGCGTTCAGCGTGCGTCTCTCCCCGAAGATGCCACAGAAAGGGCTGTTTGTTCTCGATTGGCCGATAACGGCACACAACGCGCCGAATTATCAAAGCGACGTTCTCTCTTCGCGGGACGTTCCGCTGAGCGGAACCGACAGGGTCGGCCTGCTTCCCTGGGGCGCCCGCTCATTCTGTCTAGTGATGGGGGGGGGAGAGAAAGAGAGGAACGGACAGAAAGAGGGAGGGGGAGAGAGAGAGGAAAGGAGAGAGAGAAAGAGAGGGAGACAGTAAAGAGAGAAAGGGAAAGAGAGAGCAGGAGAGAGAGAGAGAGAGCGCCTATATTTGTCATGCCGATAAAGCACTTTGAAATGTTAAATTTGAGAGGAAGCGAGAGAGAGAGAGAGAGAGAGAGAGAGAGAGAGAGAGAGAGAGAGGAGGGGCAGGAAAGAGAGCATAACTTGATTGAGCCTTGAATAACAAAATGGCTTCATGCGTTTTGAAATGCACGTGTGCGTATGCACGTGTGTGTGTATGTTTGTGTGTGTGTGCATGCGTGAGGTGTGTGCGCATGTGTGTATGTGTGTGTGTGTGTGTGCGTGCACATGTGAGTGTGTGTGTGTGTGAGTATGTGTGCATGCGTGAGGTGTGTGTGTGTAAGTATGTGTGTGTGCGTGTGCGTGTGAGTGTGTGTGTGTGTGTATGTGAGTGTGTGTGTGCGTGCGTGTGCGTGATCCCGCGCTGTGACGAGCGGGCGATGGGGCTGAGAGGAGGCTTCAGCGTCAGGGTATCAGTCTCTGATAAACGCTCTCCAGAGCCGCGGCGCGAAGCCGGCGATAAGCCGCCAGCCGCCAGCCCGTCGCCGAGCGCCGTCGCCGAGCGCGCGGCCGAGAGCCTTATCGCCGCCGATCCAGCGGGGAGATCCGCCGCGGCGCCGGAGCAAGCCCCGCCCCCTCCCCAAGCTAGCTAACGGCCAAGCGCGCTGAGTGACAGGCGTGTAGATAGAAAATAATCTGACACGCGTGGACGCAGACGCAGACGCAGATACACGCGCGACCAGGCAGATCAAAGCAACAGAGAAAAAACCCTGTAAACGAGGGCTGTCAC